>JBAMJR010000091.1:2247500-2730000 GCA_038501785.1 Myoxocephalus aenaeus
AATGAATCCTCAGATATATCTAAAATGAAAATAATAATTAGTTGTAGCCCTAGTTTTTCGTTGTTGCTCTTTTTTATTTATGATTTGACCTTCAGTTTGATTAAGTCCCTAAATAAATATTTAGTCCACCCCTGTGCACTTCAGCAAATCAAGTACAGCAATAACTCTCGTCCATGCTTTTCTTTTTGTTGTGCTCTCCCAATTGAATTATGTTATTTTAGTATAAGGTAAAGTAAACATGTTCGTGTTCAACAACAGTACAGGTACAGATGTTTATCATGAGATTATGCACTTTAGGGTTAAATAAATCCTAAACTGGACTTCACATTCAGTGAGCTCAAGGGGATAGTATGATATTTGTATTAGTGCTATAACAAGATGTTGTATTTCATTGATACTCACGCTGAAGTCGGCATCCTCAGCCCTCAGATGGTCTGCAATGTAGTGCACTCCTTCCAGAGCGCGTATCACACTTGGTGAAAGCAGGAATGTTGGGTCTGCTACTGTGTTGTCAGCTTTCGTGGTGGGCCTCTGAGTGAGTCTGGTCCCTGCTAAAAGTCTGTTGGTCCCTACAGGCCCCTCCTGTTGCTTCTGGCTGTTCTGTGAGTTTTTCTGTTGTGGTGGAGGGGTCGTCCCTGGAGGTCTGGGCGAAGGAGGGCGAAAGGAGAAATATGACGTCAGCGTTCCCAACTCTAAATCCTCATAGGAGCTCCTGTCGTGGTCCTCGGACACGGTCCCGTCTCCTAACCAGGTCGCCGAGGTGCTGAGGCAGTTGCTGGATTTGTACCTGCCGATCCGTCCCTGCTGGCGCACCAGCGCCGCTTCCTGCTGCATCAGCAACAGCCTGCGCCGGCGGCCATCTGGCGCAGGCCGCCGCATAAACAGCCAGCCTGGGATCAGGTTCAGGAACACGGAGTGGACCCAGCGGGGCATCTTGTGAGTGCTGGGAGAGCGATGGTGCACGTTGAGCACGAAGACGGTGATGACGATGGAGAGGGTGACGAAAATCATCGTGAAGAGGAGGTACTCGCCGATGAGCGGGATGACGAGGGACGTGGACGGTATGATCTCAGTGATGAGGAGGAGGAAGACGGTGAGGGACAGCAGCACGGAGATGCACAGGGTGATCTTCTCGCCGCAGTCTGACGGCAGATAGAAAACCAGAACTGTGAGGCAGGAGATCAGCAGACAGGGGATGATGAGGTTGATGGTGTAAAACAAGGGAAGCCTTCGAATGATGAAGAAGTAGGTGATGTCCGGGTAGATCTCATGGCAGCAGTCGTATTTCTTGGTATTGTACGTCCCCACGGCGTTGATGATGGCCCACTCGCCGCTCTCCCAGTAGTTGTTCAGGTCCACATTGTTCTCGGTCCGCTCCAGGTCGATCTTGGCCTTGTCGTACGTCCAGGAGCCAAATTTCATTTTGCAGTTCTGCTGATCGAAGGGGAAGAAGGTGACGTCGATGCTGCAGGAGCTCTTGTAAATGGCAGGAGGGACCCAGCGGACTTTACCCGTGTGGAATAGGTGAGCTTTCGTCATGTGGGTCACGGCAAACTCTCCATCAGCGCTGGAAAAGCAGAGACCTCAATTTTAAATATCTGGGAACTAAGGCTGAAATAGCAGACGAACAGACCTGCTTGTGCTGAGAAAATTATCTTTCCTCACTTTTGAAACTATGCAGTGTAAAAAGTATTGATTCACCGATAATAATAATAATCTTCTCCAGTAATCTCCTCCTCATTCATCGCTTTAACGGCGATAACAGCTTCTGCTGATGAGTCGTTATCGTTCCATCAGTTTCACACCTTTTTTTAATTTCACTTACAGATTGCGATCACACCGGCTCGATGGAGCAGAACTCCATTATCGACTCTCTCGGTTTAATCTCCTTGAGGTGGATTTAGGAGAAGGAAGAGCTTTCTCACTATCTATTTCACACTGAAGCAATTACACCTAAGGAGGTTGATGGCATCAACAGACATGAGCAGCATATTAGAAATGCAGCTAATATAAATGCTCAACATAATTTCTGGCAGGAGCGTTCAAGCTATATCATAATTTGACTTGAAGCTGCTTCCAACATGAAAGTGTAGAAATCTTTACAAGAGGAGCAGAATGTTTTATTACCACTAGATGGCTCCATTTATATACCATATACACCATCCGATAAAGAGGGATCAGTTTGAACCAGTATATATTATTGTATTTAGTTTGTCTGCCACTCTGTATCTGCATCCACTGTGGCACGTCATGAACAGGCTGGTTTGACCTGACGATGAAACCAATTAAATAACTTGTGCTTTTGTGTAGAGCTGCATAGATTTTTCAATTAATCGCTAAACTGAGTGACAGAAATTAATCAGCAACAATCTGAATAATCAATTTATCATTTAAGCAACGGAAAATGCAAAAAATTATCTGGTTCAAGCTGCTCAGATGTGAATATTTGATGGCTGTCTTTATCCTTTATGACAGTAAACTCTGGGTTTTGGACTGTTGGTTATCTTCAACTCTGGGAGATTGTGATTGTCATTGTCTATTCATTTCTGTTATTTATTTTTTTACCAAACAATGAACCCATTAATTAAGATAATAATAAACAATAATACACATAACTTAAGTTGTTTGCAGGTCTCGTGGTTAGTCTCTTATCACACTTACTTGTTGTAGAGGACGATGTCTGGGACCCATATGAGCTCTGACGGCACTCTTATGGACGTCACATTGTCATAGTCGGATGGTTTCCAGCGAAGTTTGTAGTCGTTCCACTCCTAAAAGATTCAAACAACAGGCTTTGAGGCGGGCTATGATCCCTGATTGTCATTACATTCCTCATATATGTTGTCAAATGAGTACCGTAGAGGTACGTTTTTATATTCTTAACATTTTGAATCTCCAGATCTCCTCTGAGGGGAATAAAAAAATCGTAATAATAAATCAAACACTGACACATTTTTCTGACCTGTTTAAGCCACACGTTGGTTGTCATCATTTGGTTCTTCTCATCCTAGCAGACAGACAGAGATACAGTAGAGACTGAGTTACGTCTGTCAACTAAGGCCAGAGGAATATATGAGAGAGAGAGAGAGAGAGGTTCTTGGAGGTTTGTCAAAGGAGACCCAAATATAGCTTCCAGCTACTTTACTTCAATAACTTGATGGATACATGATGTTCTGTAACAGTTTTTATCTGGCAGGACAGAGGGTGCATAATGTAGTTTTCCTAAGTTTGTTTTTGCTACTGGATTTAAAAATGCCAAACTGCTGAAAAACCACATACAACGGAGTAAAGGCGGTTAAAGTTGCAGAGCTCCCTAATTAGGGAATATCAAACTCACCAATTAAAGCTCTCGGGATACATTACTGCGCTTAATAATCAACTAAAATGTCCTCAGTATGACCTTGAAACCTGAAGCATTTTGTTCACAAGTAATCAAAGTCATCTGACAACAATGGAGGGACGCTGCCTGTATGCATGCATGTCATTTTCTGGACGACTGTTCCAACTAAGTGGTGCTTGTATGCTGATATCCTGAGGAAGGGCAGTGTCGAGTGGTAAGTTGTTTGGATGAGTGGTTCTCAAGAGAGATGCAAGCTGGAATCGCCTGTTCCGATCTAGCATGTTTTGAAAATGATAGAATCCCATCATTAAGTCTTTGGTTCACATTAAAAGCAGCTTCCACGTCACCAAACATAGCTTGTGTTTATTAAATACCACCTCCGTTAATGTTTTTCGTGTTTTTGTGCAAATCGGACAAACGTGCACGGCGACTCACCACATCAATGAGTTGTGCGATGGACAGTCCAAACTTGACGATGACGACGTCGGAGATGTTCGGCACGGGTCTGGACCACTTGTTGTAACCGGCGAACAGCCTCTTGAAGAGCTCATCCTCAGCGTGCGAGTGGGTCTTCTCGTAACAAAGAACTGCAGATACATTATTTATTGTAATTTAAAAAAAGTATATTCTCTCCGTTTCTACATCATCCAAGCATTTATAGGACAGATATAATATGGCGGTATTTATAGATTGGTCACATTTATTCAACACTGCACGAATGTATTTCCTTAAATTTCACACACACACCTTTTTTTTATTGTATTTGAATATGCACTATTCCTTGAAACTGAAATATATTGAGTTTTTCCACATTTAAGTAAGATAATCTGAAACTATTAAATCTAACTGGTTTTAGTGCAAACGTCCCTTTTTTACAATTTTGACATATTTAATATGTGACATGTTTTGTTCAGCAGTTAATATCTGATGGTACGATAACAAATACATATAAAGCGACTACTGAGGAAGACCCCGGGAGTGAATGGCACTGTATGGAGGGATCATATCATGTCCTCTCATCCGTGTCTCATCTAATCCTCACTTAACAAACTGCAGTCAATCAGGCTGCCATGATAGTGTGGCTCTCCGGAGTGAAGGTGAGTGTGTTGAACATCTCGTGTTTCAGCGCAGAAGCCTCAGAAGCCTCCTCTAAACATCCAAGACCTTTCTTAGTAAAGTCTTATCGACTTTTCCACATCTTAGCAAATCTTCTGATCTCTTGATCTGAGCTCCCCATGCGAGTCGACTGCTCAAACCTCTGGAGGTGAGCAGGTGCAGACTGGGGGAAGTTATTCCGTGGGCAGCAACATCATTTCAGCTCTTTTTATCTCTCAGATGTTATTATTATGTGTACGTGTTGCTTCACAATGAGAGGTGGCTTAATCAAATTGATTTGGAATAAGCAGTCTAGACTGATTTGCGTACACGCTCAAACTGAGTCATTGTATTATTATTCTGCGGAGTGAATAGCATGGAAATAGACAGTAAATCCCTCCTCTTGGGGATTACAGCTTCCACCTTCATCAATGTAGTCAGAGTCAATTACACACATCATTGCTTGCTTGTGTTAAGTGGAGGTGAGCTAATTTCTCACCAGAGAAGGGTGTTTATTGTCGAGCTGTCTGCCACTCTGGGTTACAGCTGATGCATTAAACAATTAACTCAGCTTTCACTTGAAGCAGAGGGCGATGATAACATGTTTACATTTGTGTGTTCTATTCCCTGGATTTTTTAGACCCATATTTGATATTCAAGAGTTCTTATTAAAAATCGGATGATCACAAAGTCTTTCTTTATCATAAATATGACAATGAGACAATTAATTTTGATAAGGATCCCTGAAATTAGTTTTCCTAAAGATGAAGATACCGAGTGGGAAGTTACTTTAAGGAACTTTCATTTTGCTTTGATTTTGGCAGTCCCTGTGGACAAAAGCAATAATGTTTCAGTGTACCAGAGTCCCTTTAGAAAACATCTCATTTTACTCCAGCAGGGTCCAACAGCCTGCTCCGCTCAGTCCTGGTTCTGGTTCCGGTTCTGGTTCTCCCGGGCCTCCCTTCTTTCTAGCTAGCTGGCTGGAGGAGGAGCCGGGTGCAGAGTTCTCCACCTCCTGCTGGGAGCTTCCACTTCTGCAGGTTGCAGGTGGCTGCGAAGCCGGATCTGGGTCTCTCTATGGCGGGCTGGTTGCTGATAAAGTCTGAGTTGAAGGACTCTCTGGTGAACCTACATGATTTAATCTAATATCACGCAGAATCCGACCCTGTGGTGGCCATGAGAAACATTAAGAATAACTAAATAGTAATAGCAGATCTTCTCAACGTTTACTTATGAAGGTCGTATTGAGGCATCAGTATTTAATTGAGACTGTTTCGTAACCAGTCAAAAGTTCGCCAAAGTAACTTTAAATTAAATGTTTATAAACAACCCCAATTGGCTTTAGTGTAATGGAATTTCTCGTCACCTATGGAATGACCCACGACACCACTGATTACTGCAATACACCATAGTGTATAGAATAAAGTATGTGTCATCAAATTGTACTTGTACAGAAAGAGAATGTGTATCACTTGGTTCTTCTCATCCTAGCAGACAGACAGAGATACTCTTATCGAGTACGCCCACTCTTATCGAATGTCTCATAGCAGCTTCTCGCTACAGATTTATGTCAGGAAATGTTGAAGTAAAGCATCTTGCCTCAAGAATCAATATCTAACAACAAAAGAAAAAATCAATAGAAACGCCAATGGGTTTACATGCCCACTCCCTCTGGATCTCCGTTTGACAGTGGAAGGATGTATTGTGACCTACATCAAAAAATCCCAACACGAGACCTTGGACCACCTGCATCTGGCAGCAGTCATGGTTGCTTAGCCAAGGCCACGTCATCGACTGGCCGTGGGGTAAGCTGGTTCTGATGACCATATTGCCAAGAATGTACAACTCTTAAGCCCCTCACCTGGAGGATAACCAGGTGAGGGGCTTGGATGTTGCAGGGAGTTAACCTGAGGGATGCATGCACATCTGTTTCCATGATTTATTGGCCATGCCAATTCCTCGGGCTACGAGGGTCTTGAACAGAGAAAGCCTGGACCAATACGCAGATTAAGTCTATGTAACACGGCAGTCTTACACGTGGTCTGTGGATATCATGTGAAGTGACAATTTAGACAACGTAGAATTGTTTGTAAAAAAAACAAGCTGAAAGCTGAAAGAAAGAAAAAGGAGGCATTAGACATGTATGCATTCAGAGTTAATTTGCCCATGGTGCACTTGGGCTCTTCTCCTGCCATCACCGACTAATTTGATTCTGGCAAACAAGTACGCTCCAGAGACTTCTTATCGGCTTTCTTGACAGTCAGGGCGACGCGTGTTCATCTGTCCATGCATCTGGGAAGGACCAGATGTGGGACTTGACAAAAGAAAGGCTCCTGGGTGCCATAGATCAAAGGGTCCTCCTGCCAGCAGAGCCTTGAAATGAGATGACACCGCCAACGTCCAGCACATTGGGTCGTGCATGTTGTACCGTGGCCAAGCCCCTTGGCGAGGTGCGTGAACACACTGACCAGTTTAGACGATCAAGTCAGCATCTTCTCAAGCCAGAGGTGCTCTGCTGAAATTGGGCTGTCGAATATTTTAGGAGTATAAAGTTCACTTAAAAAACAACATGCAAAAAAAAATCCAGAAGCTGAACTTTGTCAGATACACAACGAGATTGGCACGACGTCGAGCACCTGCACATCTGATTGCTGCAGCGTGTCAAGAAAGCAACAGTACATTTTAAACAATATCCCACACGCCACAACAAGACATATGTTAGACCTCTGAGGGAAAGGGGAACTCATACATGTCAATGCAGAAGCTTTGAATCGAATAGAGCCACTACTGTCAAGTTGATGGCTTTAAAGTCAAACTGAAATGAACCATTTTAGGGCTGTCGATTAAATTATTGTCGGTCACTGTTACCCAAAGCCCAAGATGACGTCTTCAAATGTCTTGTTTTGTCCACAACTCAGAGATATTTACTTTACGGTCACAAGGGAGTAGAGAAACTAGAAAGTATTCACATTTAAGAAGCTGAAATCCGAGAACTCTTACCTTTTTTCTCGGAAAAATGTATTAAACCGATAAGAACAAAATATTTGCTGATTAATATAATAGTTACCCACTAATCGATAAATCGTTGCAGCTCTAAACTAAAACATTCTTATATTCTATTTCCTGCAAATAAATCCATGAAAAGGTCTTCTGCACTGTGTGTGTTGTGTATTTACAGTGAGGAGAATCAACATTTCAGCTTGACTTAAAGGAATTGACTTGAACCCTTAAACCTGCTCCAAATTCTGACTAGAAATATGTGTCTTCCTTTAATCCTTTAATGTTTTTAAGAAACAAATCCGACCATTCACACCTACTGACAATATGACTGTTTTATTACTAAGCTCGTGTAGCATATTGTGTGGAATATTTTCTCACACTGTTCTTGTCGTGTTTTTATATATACACATAAGACGTGAGAACAAATGAACATCCACCAAACATATGAACATACATGTACAACATACATTTATAACAAACACCACAGTTCTGAGGATTAGTAAAAAGAAAAAAATGGTGAAGCGCAACTGCCTCTCTCTGCCAACTTCTAAAATGTGCATGGGAGAGGATGCCAAACTTGGTGCATTCATCTTGTGTATATTTCTAACGCTGGCTTTGTGTCGTTTCATGAAAACTAAAAACAAGTGCAGTGGAAGTGAACGATGGAGGGAGTCCCATGTCCACATGGTGGTGAAACTGGTCTCCTCAGGACGTGAAACAAATACTAACATGTCGCAGAAGTTTAGCCTTTACCAGACTGTCGCGATACGAGGATTTAAATGAAATATGAGAAAAGCATTGTGGGAGTTTCGGATGAAAGCAAGCGCGCAGGTGTCGAGGCTCAGAGGTGAGCTTACGTTTAGCAACTTGTAAGCCTCGTAACTTTGTATTAATTCGACGTGTATCTCTTAATATAATGCAAATAAATGTTTACAGCACTCTGACTGAGAGTGAAGCTCATCGCGGTGTTAAAATGTGCATTTAAACCTGACATTTCCCCGTTGGTTTATTAATCTGCTGCTCTTTTTACGTAAGTCCCGTTGAAGCCACAACAAAACGCACTGACGAAAAGTGCTTACCTGCCCGAAACCAGAGTAGCAGGTAGAGAACAGCCGTCCTCGCAGAGAACAGGTGGTCGTGTCCCATTTTGTACTCTTGTGCTCGTGAGAAGTCCAACTTCGGAGGTGTTTCCGTCCGCTGTCAAAACGTTACGTTGAAGCCGTGATCTGGGAGCAGAATCTGTCATCTTCGCAGCCGGGAGGCATCTCGGGACAACTTCTCCGCTTTTACATGCGCGGGCGGGGAGCGAGCGAGGATGCTCTGACCGACTAACTTTACTGTCTTTCCACTGAAGCCCTGCATCGATACGCGCGTCACACCTCCGAGTCCGCCTCGCTGAGGCAGGATGAGAGCGCGTGATGCGCCTCTGGTGTCCCTCTGGTGCACTTGTTTTCTTCTTTTTTCTACCTTTGCTGTATTTGCAGATTTAAGTACTAGTTCGTAATACTGCCTAACTCGAGATCTCAAGAAATTAATTCACGAAGAAGAGACAATTCCACATTTTTACGCACGGTGCCAAGATTTTACGCGTCCTTAGTGCCCCAATCTAAGACTTCGATATCCATTTAAATGCTTTTTTATTTGCTCTTTTCCATGATTAGAAGCGTTGTTAGTGGCAGCGCTGGTCCATTGGGTCCGTACAACCGCGTCATCCCCTGTGAGAAGACGGGACACATCTGAGTACTTCGCGTCCTTCATCTGGTACCTATAACAGACCCTCCTCCTTTTCTCGCTCTTGTTCACTCGCGCGCACACGCACACGCACACGCACACACACACACACACACACACACACACACACACACACACACACACACACACAGTATTTACCGTAAAAGTGGTAACTTGCATGTGTGGGAGATTATCGACCAATAACTGACAATTGCATCCCGTTAGCTCCGAAAGAGTAAAGATTGGTTTTATTTGTCTTGTAAAACAATGAAAGGATGTGTAAATATGTGCCACATTCAACTGAACCATCCATGGGATATGTCTGTGGGAGGCAGCTAGAGGGCAGACTAGGTGAATGAATATGCCTCCTGAAAATTTAGTCCCCCTTAAATATTGATAGGAGTAGAAGATGAGAAAGCGTGGCAACACATGCAGAAAACAAAAACAATAAATAAAACATATTTCATCATACATTGTACAAATTCTGGTGAATCCTGCCAAGGCTAAAGGGAGAACGGCACAATGGCACAAATAGCTGGATATACAAAAAAATTGTTTTTCCTTTTCTGATCCTAAGGTTTACATTCTGTGTAAAATCTCGCCACGAGCAGTCCTTTAAACGTTGTCCAAATCCAGAGATGCTATGTTTTAAGAGCTTAATCAGATTTCCATAGTGTGTTTCCTTCTTCATCACAGAAATCGTCGGATTGAGAATATGTTCCCTCGTCCAGGTTAATGCATCAACAGATACCAAGGCTTTATAATAATGATTTATAACAACGCATACTATAACAATGCATACTATAACCATGCTTTATAACAGTTGGACTTTTTTGTTGTTGCAAAAACAAACTGCCCACTAACACCCTGAAGCGTATCCCGGCCTCCCTCCTCACCCTGGAACCAGATGGTCCATCCATCCTTCTCCTGGAGAACAATAACAGAGCCATTATGTTTGGTCTCTGACGGCCAATGTAGTTTGATCCATAAACGCTCAACTTGGCTCAAACCTGGACCACATACTGTTACCACATTTGACCTCACCCAATTCCACAAATAGTGCCTGGATGGAAAATAATATTTCATAGGGGTTATAACTTTGTTGAAAAGGATACCCAACAATTATTTATTGCTGTGTCAATCATTAGTTCTTCTAACTTTCCCGTCAACTGTTGATGTAATAATGTCTGACCTTGACACATTGTTGCATAGTGCTCTAAAGCATATACAGACACATTGCCTGAATATATTAGATTGTAGGGAACCTTATTTTGGGGCTCACCAAGCAACCTTTTTTCAACACTTCCTTAGCGATGAATTTTGGCAATGTCTTTCAGCTGCTTGGTGAATGAAGCGTGCAGGGCCTGCGACGAGATCTCCAGCCTGTTGGCGATGTCTGCTGCAGTACGGAACATGTCGTCAAAGGACAAGGACTCTTCTCTGATTCTGCTCCAGAAAGGCGGACCACCCAGGTCACCGGGTGGAGTGACAGGAAGGAAGGAACAAGGAAGGAACAAAGATGGTGGAGAGAGACAGAGTAAGTGAGAGAGAAGCTGAGGACGTTACACATTACAAGGGGGGTAATGTATATGGTTTCTGTTAACTGGTTATATAGAGCTTATATAATGCAAAGCATGATAGAGACACAATGAGGGTAATTTTGCAAACACATAGAAAAAAACTGTCACTTTAGAGGTACCTCATACCATGTATAATAATATTTTAATGTGTAGACATGAATGCTCTTTAGTATTCACGTAGCAAACAGAAACCTTGATACCAATCTAGACGGCAAGCAGAGACACAATGCAAGAGCCTCGCGACATGATATTAATACTTTTGCTCATTTCCCTTGATTGACGTGCATCATGGAAGAGCGGATGAAACAGCATTCATCAACACAGTCGCCTCTGTTTTAATAAAAGGCAAAAGATAGCCTGACTCTGCCATCATTTGAACGCAGAACAATTTCTCAATTTCTGTTTCCAACATTATTTTTTATGTCTTCAGTACACAAAATAAATAACAAGAAAAGCTCTTTTGTTCGCTGCTCCCTTTACGTTGCAGCCTTGACCTTTGTATGAAGCTCAGCACAATCACATTCTACTAAACTTGTTGAAAAACAGATTCATTACACTCACTTCTGCATCCCAGCGCTCAGCACCTCCCCTTCCAGCTGCTTTTCCATATCCTCTTCCGCTTTCTCCACCGCTTCACGGCAACTCTTGTGGTCCTCCGCGATGCCGACGACATTTTCCTTAATCACATCTTCGTAGCTCTGATCTTCCAGCTCTGCCCCCACGAACTGCACCAAGTTCTCCATCACCGCCTTGTTTCCATGCTGGATGGCCTGCAGAAAGGCCAGCTCCTCCTTCTGGGCCTTCAGCCTTCGAGCTGAAGCGGCGCTCGTGCTGAAGTGGACGGAGCACTTGTCCGGTCGGGGCTCATACTGCAGCGTAGGCGAAAGTGATGGTGAGGGAGCTGCTGATGGGATCCAGTGCTGATTGTTTCCTATCCTCACAGGCTCATCACCAGCTGCCTGAGACGTGTCGTTGGCGGCGATTATCGCCGAGTAGATGTCAAAGCCTGAACCCCAATCTCCACTTTGGGAGAGAGTTGGGGTTGCCATGGATACCCAGGCCAAGACGAAGGGCATCCAACAATACCGCATGGTAACCTGCAAAGAGGAGGAGGAGGTGAGTGACTGTGAATAACTTCTGTGGACTTGATTAATAGGTAAAGAGGCAAATATGCTTATTCGCTTGCTTATTGAGGGTGAGATGAAAAGATGGAGGACACTCTCAAGTCTTAACGGTGAATGCAAGACTCCAACCGGCAGCAGTGGGTTATCTTAGCTGAGCATGGAGACTGGCTTTGTGCAATTAGACAAAGTATAATGCAAAGACAGTAATGTTAATCTTTTCATCTAACTCTCTGCAAGCATATTTTTGCAAAATGTCAAATTATTGCTTTCAGTTAAATGCGTTTTCAGGGTGCTGGTTTAGCCCACACACAGTGCAAGTGACACTTTTAGTGGGATTTCTATTTTTCATACATGTCGTGAATGAACTCATTCACTTCAGTGGTGTTTACTAAATAAGTCACAACACCAAGATAAATACATTTCAATAAACACTTCAATTTTGTACGAACTGTGAGTCCAAAGAACCACAGGCTGTTTATGAGCTGCATTAGCACCGATACAAGTGTAATCTAAAGTGTTCCCTTTGTACTTTCTGCATCTCCATGTTTTAAACCGCTTTATTTAAATCAAACATAGTGGAAAGTTATTAATTAAAAAAAAAGTCTAAAGTCTAAACCACATAGAGGTGACTTGACCTTAAGACATTTACTGTGTGCATTTCTCAGTCGACATTGTACCCTTCAGCATTATAGAAATTGATTCTATTTAATTGTAATATTGTTGTGGCTAAAAAATGTGACACTGCTAAAATATGCAGTGTGACATTCAGTGATCATTTCCTACAATACCAATGTATAATTTATCAGCTAACATTTCCTTTTTCTCTGACATTTGTAATGTGTCTCTGACCAAATACCTTTATATTAAGTTTGATCAAGGGATATTCTGAGGACTCTTATCTAAAACCACATAGAGTTCTGCATGAATGAGTCCCAAAACCAGAAAATTAGTTCACAGCATGTTTCCACTTTCAGTTCGTTTTTTTGAATGGGTTTTTGGTTAGATGCCTGAAATAAAGTATTTGGTTAAAGAGATTTTAATGTTTTGTTGTTTGTGTTTGCTACAGATCTTTTTTCTGCAATAATCTGAAATCTAGGGCGAAATCCCATGTGCCACTCTATTACCAGAGATGGAATGTACACAACTTATTTTGAATACTTATTTGACAAATTTACTGTAAAACCTTACTGTATACATTGTGTAAACCATCACTAACTGGAATTATATGGTTTGAATTCTCATATTGAAAATTTCCAGAAGTTTTTTCAGATTAAAAAACTTGATTTAAAATGTGAAAAAACTAATAGTTTTTTAGGGACCACAAATTGTGAATGTCAAATTCAAATTGAGAAAACGAGTTTTCAACCTGGGTCGGTGAAATTGAGACACCAAAATTCAAGATGAAAAATTTGAACGTTGACATGGAGGCTATGAAAGATTGATCCGACTTCAGTCCTGTCAGGTTACGTCAGGTCCATGAAGAAGAATCCTCTGGAGTCAGATGTTGAATTTTGGTGCCTGAATTTCACCGATCCAATTTAAGAAACCTGCTTTTCAAGAGAAAATATAAGATTTTCCTGTGAAAAAATGATGTATTCATGCCTTTTACACAGTTTTCTAAAACCTGAGCTGTGAACATTAGCATACAGTTCTGCTGCTTGTGTTATGTTTAAATACTCTGGATTGCCTCATACAGATGCGGTTGAGGCGTGTTAAGCTAGGGCTGTAAAAGCTGCCAAACCCCTCACACAGCAGTGTTTGTGTTGTTTTTGCTAACTAGCGGCTGTCTGGGGATCTTTTATAACTTCTATTCACCTCGTAAATCCTCACAACTCATGAGAGTACAGAAAGGAAGCGGCTTTTACAACGGTTCCAACATCAGTTGTGACTTGGTCACAAATGGATTTTGTTTTCTCAAATTGTTTTCCACTCGGCATGTGACAGTCAAACAGCAACAGTATAATTTTGGAAATATATTTAAAACCCAAACCAGGCCTGTGAGGTAGGTGTTTGTGCTGTTAGAGGACATTTGGGGTAAGTTGCGGTCTACTTTAACAGAAACCTCGAGACTATTTAGATGTCTCATTGCTGGAGTGGATATTATTTTATTTTTTGCACCTTTTGCCACTTTTTGTTGAGAATCGCAGAGTGAATGCCCCATCATGCTCAAACGGACCCCGTAAACGTGTCTGTTTATTTTAAGATGAGTTGAGGTGTGGCCCAAACCCATAAAACAACCAACTGTTGGCCGTTCTCTGTTTCTGAGAACTTTGACCTCACATGTGTTACAGCAGCTGTAAGAAGAGCAGTAAACAGAAAAATCCAAACTAATAGAGACTGCAAGCAGCAGAGCATTGCGTCATGGTGTTTGAGTTATACATTTGCTCATTTCTTTTGATTGACATGTGCATTGTAATGGACAGGCTGATGGAATCAACTGGAATAAAACGGATTTAACAAGTTATTTCCAGGAAATCACATGTTAGGAAGAATGATTGAGGCTGGTTATTTGGACAGTTTGAATATTTGAGATATTATTCACGCCATGAGCATTTACAAACACCTTTGTATTCTAATATAAATCTGCTACTTCACTGTGACTGCTGTCATTCTCTGTCCTGAAACCCACCACTCATTTATTGTGAACCCTCAAGTGTTCAAATCTCTGCAAAAACATGTCTGCTACAAGTCTTTGTTATGTGTTGACCTAACTGGGTTTGCATGATTCAGAAAGCACACCTGTAGGTGAATATCCTGTGACATTTATCACAAGACGAGTGAGAACAGAAAACACTTGAATCCGTCTTCTCGTAGGAGAGCTGCAGAACAGCATGTCCTAAAGTTTTTTCTTATTTCTCTGAACTTTTACTGCTCTTGTTGGGATGTATATCAATCCAAACCGCATGGCACAGAGTCACAGCACATTCAGCCTCATGACAGAACTAAGTCAAGGGGAACATCATTCATCTTAAAATATCACTTTATGGTGTCTGGGTTCAATTAGCATTGCAGCAGTAAAAGGCAAAGGACATTTAGGGGCATTATTCCGTCTCTAAGAGGCCGGATAACTAGAAGCACACCAGTTCCTCTCCGTCACAGATTGGCAGGAGCCACTGGCCTTTGTCTTTGGAAAATATCTGCTTAGTTTCCACGCTGGCGTCTTATGGCTTAGTTGAAACAGTGTTTGTGTTCGGCTGTCTGTGGCCCGTCGTGACCTTTTGGGCTTTTGCCGTGAAGGAACTGTCATTGTGAAGTGGCTTTTAGAGGCTGACTTTTCTTTTGGCTTAGCAGAAGCTTGCCTGCGGAGGGAAAGAAGTTCACCACCAAAAGCTTATACTTCACTTTAATTATTAAAGAAAAGCACCTTGTTTAGTGGTGCAGTGCAGTGATTAATGATTGATGGATTTACTATAATAATTCAAATATTCTTTTTCCACTTTTGCTGGTAATTTAATGCCCAGAACAACTTTTTACACCTACTTTGACTATAGCCAGTATGCACCCTGATGCTACTAGTGTAGGCTGCACAATAACATATGTAATCAATGAAGAAATCAGGATTCATTTTCACACCTGATTTTGAATAAATTAATCAGGACTCAGACTAATTTCTCGATTAATGTTTGGTCCAAAAAAGGTTTTTAATAAAAAAGTAAAATCGACTACATTTTTATGATCAGAAAAGCAAAAAATGTACATGATTCAGAAGCTGAAACAAGATGATGTTTGGCACATTTGCCTGAATAATTACTAAAGCCATACATTGATTATCAAAGTAGTTACCAAATCTTTTTTTTAGACTCAATTAATCGATGAATTTACTAATTGTTTCAGCCGGAAAATAAATAGGATGAATTGGTGAATTATGTTGACTGGCTTAATTGCAGGGTTTTGATATCTTTACAAATGAAATATCTCTCTTCCAGCCTTTGGGTTGTCACGGTGCATCTGTAATTTGACACTCATCTCGAGCAACATCTCTTGGCTGCGGGTCAGAGCTAATCTGAGGCTCTGCGATGTAGCTGCAGCTCAACCCTGTGGCCCCTCTCGTCAAAGCCTGAACAGGTGTGTTCCACAGGTGTCAACACTCCACCTCTTCAATGTTGTGATGACAACTAGGTCTTTGCCAATGAGCCAATACAGTAGAGAGGCCTCACAGGTTCAGTGTTGATATGCATTGGAGTGATGGATGATCATGTAAATTGGCAGTATAATAATTCGAGAGATAAATAAAGATATTTTTGCACATACACACATATACATACATATATGTCAACATATACAGAACATAAATACCATCTGACTTAGGAAATAGGTCACGTCTTAACCATGCAGGTCACAAACAGTATTCTTCAACAAAACACTAACTTATTTATCTGTTTATGATACTTAGAAATGTCATGTCAGTTATGCTTTTCTTCTTTTACCTGTGGTGTCAGTGCCAGGTGAGAAAGCCCAAACAGCCCATTAAACACGATAACTAAAGTTTTATGAATCCAAAAAAACTAAACTTACCAAAACTCCAGTTTTTCACAGCTTAAATTCTGCCACCTCCACTTTTTCAGTCCACTCAAACGGTTCAAAAGGCGCAGGACTACCATTCACAGACACAAAGAAACAATACTCACTTGGTTTCCTTCTTCATGTCAGGGAAAAAACCTCTCTCTCACACACACACACACACACACACACACACACACACACAAATAGGGTTTGGCTGGAGTGTAGTCGTCTGCGTGCCCCCGTCTGCTGCTGGGAGGGGAAGGTAGGGGAGGGGGGTGTTTGTAGAAAAGGTTGAAACTGAATGATTTCTTTCTTAGCAGTGGAAAGAGGGGCTGGCAAAAGGAGGGGCAAAGGGGAGTAATCTACTTCACATCTGTGGGCTCTGGTGGGGGACAGAGGAAGCACGAGGGTTCCTTAGTATATAGGGGGAAATGTGTTTTATGACCGTACTGGATATGCATTTCTTATTAATTCTAGGAGTTGTCCCATTATGATATGTCAGAAGTATTTAAAAATGTGAAAAACAACACCAAGCTCTTCTTTTCCAGCAGATAGTATTACTTCCAGACCAAGACAATTTGCAATAGTGACAGATTAATAACGCACTGAGTTGAGTTGGCAGGGTTGATAAAGCTCCGATAATGTGGTTTAATCGTATCTGCTTTCATGAAATGCACTCTTAAAAAAACACTGGGTTCTTGAAAAGGAGTGTAGTTCTCACCTCATACCTGACTCTCACTCGTGAAACTTATTTGTTTTTTTTACAGCAGCAAAATAAATAGTGATAGGAAAAATTGATTAGTTTTGCGTTTGAATTCCTGAACTCATCTGTCTGTTATGATTGACCATATGTCAACGTTTTCAAGGAGCTTTTCTCACACTAACACCTGCTATTAAAGGGGGATGTTGTGCCCTTCTATCTGTCATTTACCTTCCAAATATGTAAGTCAATTATTCCATTATCTCTATAAACAGATATGGACATATGATAGCAGAATCTGTCGGTAACAGGACACAATTTTGGTATTGGGAGTGTTTTGGTTTCAGTTTGTGGTCCGTTTGTAGTATTTGTATTTGATTGGTAGTATTGACCAATCACCTTTGATTGGTAAACAGTCTGAGTGGAAATTAAAAGATGAATTGGTCACGAAAAGAGGAATTCTTTACTTGGTTGGTCTGGCTGGTTGATCCCAGCGGCTGAATAGTTGTCAGACTGATTGCTGATGGGTTCCCAGATTGATTCTTCCAAAATTACGAAACACTAAAGCTCCAGGACAATTGAATACAGCAGGTTTGGAAAAAGGCATGCTTTGGATGTTTTTAGGATAATTTTTACCCGACTAGACTGCATTGTTATGCAGAGCTTTACAGGGAAAAGTATACTTTGTGAAATGTTCTATAAAATGAGTCAGTGTGGAACAACTAGGTAAGCAAGAATGGGGTCAAAATGAATGGAAAAACATGTGCCGACATATAACTATTCTGTAGTGTACAATTTACACCCAAAGTAGGAAGCAGCGTGCCCTTTATGTAGCGAGGAGAAAAGTATGTTGGAACATGTCTGACTTTAATGCAGGATACCAGAGTTTGTATCCTAATTACGGACCTGCAGGTAATGTGTCTTTTCTTAATTTTAAACAAGCGTTTTATAGTAGTTACCTTCTGTGACCAGACCATGCAAAGGTTTAGTTCCCGTAGCCATGATCGGTCCCTCTGTGAAACTATGTAGTTACAAAGTGCAAGAATTGCAAAACACTTTTGTATTGAACTTTGAAAACAATAACATATTTAACGTTTTTGCAAAATAATCAAAAACAACCTTCCTCTGGTGATACGGTTGCTGATCTTTTGTTTGTAAAATTGATGAATTTGTCTTTGGCAGTGAAGCCTGCTTCCACCATCTATTGTTGCATGTCTTTATCCACGGTGAAGGAGTCGCAGTTCACAGCAGCTGCACAACAAAATTGGATAAGATGACCATGATTACCGAACAGCTATAAAAGACAATGCTTACCATTTAGAATACAATGGCGACTGAGCAGTTTCTCATCTAATGACCAAGCTGTGTTTGTTTTGTTGACAATGTTATATCGGCAGAGTGCTTTTTAGCACCAGGAATGAATGGGATATCTTTCTTTCGCTGTCCCTCACCCTGCACGGATGTTCTTGTCTATTCAATGCAGAATAAAAGACAGCACATGTGTCTGGAATAGTGCCGCAGGCAGGTGGGTTCACAGACAAGAAAAGAAAGAAGAAGACATTTAATTCTTCATCTTGGAGGTACAAATGAATGACAGCTGCTGATGGCTTCCAGTACTCCAGATCAGCAATGATCCGTGAGACCTAGTGCAGAACAACACATCACCAGAGGGCATGGAGGAGATCTATGATTTCTATTGACCTCTAATAGGCAACCAAGACACAACAACATTGACAGGTCTCTGGCATGTTTAACTTTTCTGAGAAGAGCATTAAACACATTTAAGTCGGATATCCCAAATCTGACTTGAAGTTATCTGGATCTGCCCATATCGGGTTTCCAAATAAAGCTTTACTGCAGCTTTGAATAATGATATACTGTAATATTAAACATGATCATGTCATCCTCACTTCACGTTTAGGTCACTTTTGCATCTGTAATTTGGTGTAAAAATGTTGCATTCTTGCCTTTTTAGTTCTATTGAAAACAAAGAGTAAACATGAATTCATATGGACAGAGATGTTCATTGGAAAGCTTAGTTATTTTTTTCCATCCTGTATCATCAGCGCTGTTTGATCCGTGTGTGGAAACTCAGATGACAGGTCTCAACTGTAAGCTATCGATCAATCTATCTATCGACCTAGAGAGCTATGAATCTATCTTTCTAGAGATCCATCTATCTTGACCCGAATATTGAACCGTTCAATTATTAATTTGTTCGTTCAGTATTTTTTTTTCTTCACTTTTGGTATTTTGATTTTCAACCTCTGCGGCTTACACATATGCATGAAACCTTTTAGAACATGCTTCTCATTCGATAACAAATTAAAGTGCAAACTTAGAAAGAGAATGCTTTAATTAAACTTAAAAGACACGTGTTGCAGCACTATCTCAGCCAAGAACGGAGAAATGTCTGGCTGAGTTGTTGTCACTGTTGCTTATGTGGGGGTGTAATCCATGACGGTTTGCAGCCGGACACTGCTGAGGAGGCGGGGCCTAATGTCCGGAGACAGCAGCTTCAAAGCGCTGCTGTTCAGGGGGAAGGGCTTATAAACATGACTTTGAGGTATCCCTTCACACAGAGGGATGAGGAGAGGAGACGCTGAGCGAGGTTAAAGCGCTCCGATCACGCCAGTACGGTTCCATGTGAAAGCCTCCTTAATTATCTGACTCAACATACTTGCTACTGTAATAGTTCATGTTTAATTTACAAAACTTTTTATTATAAGCCCTCATAATATAAACAGAATAACATATTTAATTGAAAAGCAATCATAATTTACAGCAACTACAACCTCTACCTTTTCTGTATTTATTGCATTATTTGCATATTCCTTACTCTATCATTTCAAAGACTCTTGAAAAAACACCTTGACACCAGCACCTTTGAGTCACACATGTTCCCCTCATATTGCAGCCAGATGGTCTTGTCAAACATCACAGAGGTAAAAGCACTCAGCCATGTTTAGACATGCATGTGGCATGTCCAAGATGCTCCATTTTCCCGAGGAAGGAAGGCACCATATGGGAGCTGTTTTTCATTCTCAGTGTAAACAGTGTTGCATAACATCCTTGATTTCTGCAATGACAGTTACATGAAATGCAGCAGCTTCCATTGAGTCCGTAGGAAAAATGTTTTAGAGATAGCAGTTTGAATTCTATAAAAAAATCCTGTCCTTCATAGCTGAGTATTTCTTTGGAAGGGTCATGGATTATTGAACTAAATGTCCTTTAAAACCTCAACGTGATTTGCGGTTCGGAGACATAGAGGATTTGTATTGTGCGACACGTTCTGATGATTAAAGCTTAATAATCAAACCTTCTTTTTATCATTCAGTATGCAAAACATAAATTAATTTGAGGAAGAAAAAAAAAACGTCTGTATTTAGGAAATTTATGTTTCGTTTTTAGACGAATTTATCAATATTTGTAACAACAGTGTCTCTACTCTCTTTTAAATCAAATGAAAGCAAAATATGAATTCACAGCATTCCACTGGAGTGTTGACAAAATACACAGTAGATTAGACTGTGACCATGAATATATTGACCAAGAAACTGTGTCAGCCTTTTCTAATTGACCAGCACCTTGTGTACCCCGAGGGCTGTTATTGACCAAGGCCAAGGACTCTGTGCTCTCTGCAGCCACTTATCCACAGCAGTGCACAAGCAATGAGTGCCACAGTGTGCTGGAGCTGATAAACTCTGCTAATCCACTCTGGGAGCCCAACATAGTCCAGGCTTCTTCTCTTAGAGCTCACAACCAGTGAACTCTGCCACTTTGTCCATGCTCCCTTTTACAGCTCAGATTGGGGAGCTTCGGGAATAACGGGCAGGGATTTGGGACCGCTTTTAAAATCTATAACATGTCGAAATGTGTGTAGCAATAAATCTGACACTGAAAATGTTCTGTGAAATGTATAGGGGCTGTTGCCAGTGGGTATGCTTTAACGGTGACATATTGTATTTCTTAGGGCCCTGACACAGCAGACTGGCCTCAAATAACAAGCGCCAACAACAACCCACAAAAAAGTTGCACTTGAATGCATCCCAAAAGCAGCCGACATATATGTACATTCTGACATGAACACTGAATGAAAGGAAATATATTATGTATATGTCTGATGAAAAGTTGCAGTAGGCCCACAGGTGTTTTTTTCTTTTCAATGCAGAATAAAAGCCAGCAAGAAAAGATAGTGCACATGTGTCTGGAAAAGTGCCACAGGTGGGTTCACCGAGAAGAAAAATACAAATGAATGACCGCTGCTGATGGCTACCAGTAATCCATATCAGTAATGATTCGAATGATTCATGAAACCTGTAGCAGAACAATATATCACCAGAGGCTGAATTTGAAAAGGGCATGGAAGAGATTTTTATTGACCTCTAACAGGCAACCAAGACACAGCAACATTAACGGGTCTCTGGCATGTTTAACTTTTCTAAGAAGAGGATTAAACACATTTAAGTTATAGATATCTGATATGGGCATGTGTCATGTGCAACTATAATACTAGAAGTCATACTAACCAAGAGGTTAAATTGCTCATCCGGTCATGGTGGTACCGTTACCTGTGAAAGCCTCCTTGGTCATCAATCGATCAGTCTATAAACGGCAACTTTTCATCAGACATTTCCTCAATTCATATATTGAACAATAACTTGCTTTAATGTAGGTTCACCATATGAATTGAGGATATGTCTGATGAAAAATTGCAGTTGGTAGTGTTACGAATGTTGACGTGAAAATGACTTCAATGTCTGCTCAGTGTGTATGGATTATGTTTCCAGTCAGCGAGGAAATCCATTTAGTACAGTAGACCAATACAAATGAATTTAAATCATATTTAACTGCTAGTTCTTTAAAAATGTCACATGTTCTGCTTGTATCACTCTGATCATACATTATTCAGCCAGTGGACATTTTTAGATAGACACAACATACAATTTTACTCAAAAATATGCCTCTAAAGCGCCATGCCTTGGTTAAATCTTGAGCAGCCAGCATCAGGATGTTGTAAAACAACCAAACAAACGTTTGTGCGTTTGTATTTGATTCAGATTGTCAGTGTTTGCAATGCAACTGTAGGGGCAGTGAAATCCTCAAGATGCACCAACATTGCCATTTCTTTTGGTTTAGTTATTGTGACCTCAAACTAAATTGTTCATTATTATTCATATCATGCATTAGAAAAACGCTTTGATGTCCACAATTGGACATGTGGCATTTAAAAAATAATAAACACATATTTATATTTGAGCTGTTGTGTGATTATATTGCACATCCTGAAAAAAAATATGAGTTTGCTCTTTTGAAAAGTTGGCCAGGACTCTGCTGATGCTGCATTACCAAATTGTCAGTATGTTACTGTAAAGCAAGAGCCATGCTTTCAAAGGCCCAAGATGAGCTGTGATTGGCTATGATTGATGTAAGCTCCCAGCACACCCACTGCTCCTGTGTGATACTGGTCCCTTCTAATCCCACACCATTACCAAAAAGGCCACGGGTCACAAAGATACCACAAGTGCTATCAAGCCCTCTGCAAACTGCACACTTGACCGCTTTTAATGCGGCATATCTTGTCTCCCCCCCCCTCAAAAAAATTAACCCTAAACCCTCAATGGCGTTAAAGTGGAAACTGCAAGGCTATAAGTTGCATCCGTGGTGCGGCCAAAGGGCACTTGGCTCGGCTTTGTTAAGTGTTTTACAACAGATGCTGAAAATCTGTTTTACAACAGATGCTGAAATTGCAGACCTCCATCCAGACCTCATTATATAAGTCAAGCAGCAGGAAATGAGACAGCCTGAGGATATTGTGAACACTGATCAATCAGACTGACACTGATTTGGACCAATGGAAACACAACGTGTCTGCAAGTATCAAAGGCAGTGTTCTTTTACATCCCAGTTTTCTTAGCTTAGGTTTAATGTAATTAAATATCCCTGGCTAAATATGAGATAATGGTTAGAAGGCAAGTCCAAATGTAATCAGACAAACATAATTAGCCATGTTTGTGTGCTTCCTGGAGACCACAAGGACAAAATAGATGATCCCATAATGGAAGCCATCGCTCAACTCTGTCATCTTACAGTTATGTCACAATTTACCCGAAAGGCTACAAAACAGTATTGCACATAAATTAAATGATAGATATGAATATTGTAATATGAACATAGCACAATGTCAGTGGATTGTATTAGGCTTGTTTCCATATACTATAACAGTGGTTCTCAACATTTTTTCAGTGATGTACCCCCTGTGGAATTATTTTTCAGCCAAGTACCCTCTAACCAGCGCAAAGCATTTTTGGTTGAAAAAACAATGTAATTTTTGAATTGATGCTACTTTTAAATATATATTTTTTTAAATCTCAAGGACCCCCAGGGGTACTAGTACCCCCATTTGAGAACCACTGTACTATAACATACACTTATAGTTGGACACTTCAAACTATACATGTTGCTCTTAATCCAGACACTTTTGCAAATGTTTTAAGTGCTGTTGACTATGTAACTGCAATATCATTATAAGCTTGGACGTCTTCCACAGTGTCGCTCACTGATCATTAAATTCAAGGGAAATAATGCGCCGTTGACTCCTTGCTCACTTTTTTCCTGTGGTTCTTTTATTGATTTATGTGGCTTAGGAGGGATGTGTTGTTCCAGCAGGAGGGGAATACACTGCTGGAGAGAAGCCAGAAGAAGCTTTCATCACCTCCATAAGAAGAGAGTATAAAGTCAATGGGGTATCGGATGTTACAGATTACTAATTTCAAAAGAACTTTTTTAGGTCAGTAAATCTTAAATGGGGGTATAACTGAGTATGTGGTGTGGTTTAGCGTTTATCGTCTCCGTTTCGGTCTTTCCTGTGTCTGCCTGCTAAGCAGTGGTGTATAGTAACGAAGTAGACATACTTCGTTACTGTACTTAAGTAGTTTTTGGGGATATCTGTACTCTACTTTACTATTTATATTTCTGTTTACTTTTACTTTTACTTCACTACATTTTGCAAAGTAAAATGATACTTTTACTCCGATACATTTCTCCTGAAACCTTCGTTACTCGCTACAAAATCAAATCTATCTTTAGAAAAAGAAAGAAAAAAACATCGGGGACTGTGGTGGAACACAGACTCCACCAAGCAGGTTTTGCGAATCACAATGTTTTGCATTTTCCCTCTGCATCCTCTAGTCCAGCGCTCCCAAACCTTTATGCGTCACGGACCGGTTACGTGAAGACAATATTTCCACAGACCGGGTCCGACCTCGGAGAGACGGGAGACAACGACACCCAACGTGTGTTCGTTATGTCCAGTCTACTCCTAACTAAACCTTTAGTCCAGTCTACTGCTTAACTTATAACGCGCTGCACAAAGACAGGATGTTGAAATGGAAGCAGGTTTTCATGCTTTTTTGGCGATCTTAGGATACTTTGCCTTGGTTTCCAGATCACCGACAGAGTTGTAACAGACTTACGTTTCATTTTTAGAGTAACGTAACATCTTGACATGTGTCAAGAGATTCCGTCTGAGGTTACCACAGACGGATGTATGCGGTCATTTTTCACAATAAAACATCTTTCCGGCCTTGATTTTTTATTTATTTAATTGAAATGTTTCATTCATTCTTTCTGTGGCCCGGTACCAAGAGACCCACAGACCGGTACCAAGAGACCCACAGACCGGTACCAAGAGACCCACGGCGGGCGGAATGAGCATACTTATAACCACACTGTTACAAGTCCTTCATAGTGTCATATTGCTTTTTGGAGAATTATGATGATAAGTTCATAGTAGATGCAAAAGTATACTTAGGTACAATATATTATGTTGAACATAATATATATGGATGGATCCCAGCCAACCCAGTTATTGTATCAACACAACTCCTGGTCCTTGGTCACGGTGACCACAGCACTTAAAAGAATAAACTTCATAATTCTCAAAATTCTGACCCTTTGCTTTTTTATTAAAAGCATGTACTTGTACTTTTACTTTCAATACTTAAGTACATTTTATATCAGAAAAATACTTTTGATACTTAAGTACAGAAAATATCAGATACTTTAAGACTTTTACTCAAGTAGTATTTTAATAGGTGACTTTTACTTTTACTGGAGTAATTTTCCAGTAAGGTATCTTTACTTTTACTCAAGTACGGCTTTTGGGTACTTTATACACCACTGCTGCTAAGCACTGTTAAACGTTAGCGGTGTTAAGCATTAGCGGTGTTAAATGTTAGCGGTTAGCCAAACACATCGTCCATACCTATAAAAGTGAGTCGCAGAGCAGCTGCCGAGAGGTACGCCGCGGTGTGTGTATGGGTACTGGTGTTTCCATTAACCGTTCGCCAAACACACCACAAACTCTTTTCCCTCCGCTGTGAGCGCAGAGTAGTAGTCAGACATGCACTCAGCGGTGTCGTCCCCCCTACTGGCTGGGGGCCCGTTGAGATTTAGAGAGTGAGGAGTCAGCAGGCAGTCAGTGGCAGTATGAAACCACCACCACCACCAAGAGAGGCCCTTGAGCACATGACTATAACAACCAAAATATTATTCAGTTTGATGCAGCTGTGGACACTCACTCACTCACTCACTCACTCACTCACTCACTCACTCACTCATTCATTCTCACACACACACACACACACACACACACACACACACACACACACACACACACACACACACACACACACACACACACATTCACTCACTCATTCACGGACGCACACACATTCACTCACTCACTCATGCACACACACACACACACACGCACACACACATTCACTGGGCGACTGTGGCTCAGTGGTGAGCAGGGTCGTCCTTCAATCAGAGGATCGGCAGTTCGATCCCCGGCTACGCTAGCCCATCTCGATGTGCCCTCAAGCAAGACACTTAACCCTAAATTGCGCCTACGGTGTACAGATGTTAGATGATCCTGATGTGGCACCTTGCATGGTAGCTCCTCTCTTCAGTTTGTGAATGGGTGAATTATGTCATGTAGTGTTAAAGAGCTTTGAGTGGTCAGAAGACTAAAAAAGTGCTATACAAGTATGGGACCATTTACCATTCATTCACGGGTGCGCGCACACACACGCGATTGTCAGAGGTAACAAATATTTGTGTTTACACAAGGGACACTGAGTATTAGTTAACCCTTTCAAGATTGAAAAAAAGAAACATCACCGAAGAGAAAGCTGAGAAGGCTATAAGGATGTTTTCAGGTTGATTTTTGATTATATTCATACTGTACCGCTGCAGAGAAATGCAGACGAGGCGGGTGGGTCCAGTTAGCTAATGTTAATGTTTTGATGTTCAGTAACAGCATCACCACCACTGCTGCCTGAAGCATGATGGAAAATAGCAAATGTTATCAAAGGAGTTGGACACCATTAAAATGTACAGTATATGTAATGCAGTTTCAAAAAATGGCCAGAAAAATTACGATGCAGTTGGATGAGCAGCACTCTGATCCAATTTCAGCAAAAATCAATCATCACAAAAGTAGCGTTGTGTTGGAATTCCTTTGATTATACAGATTCTCATGCTGTGTCCACCTCATGCACAGATATGTGACGCCTTTGTGTGCTTTATGTTTGTATCTGATGGTTTTAGTTTGACTTTCTGTTCTGGTATTAGTAGCTGTTCATGTTAATGCATACGTTGCATGTTTTGCTAATTTAAAGGTGACAGCAATGATTAGAGGAGTGGTGATGAAAGGGCTTTCTCTGCTGGAATATTTATTTGTCTGGAAAGGAAAGTATTGAAAGCTGGCACCTGGTGGTTTGGCTCCCCCACTAGTACAGATGTGATTCATTCACACACACATATAACGTTGTTTTTATATTTTTTATTTATATTATAGTCATCCACATCATCTTCTTACTGTGAAGTAATCCATCTTACAGTATGTTATTTAATGTATTTATGTATAAGAACAATGCACATTAATCAACAGTTCTGTAACTGTGCCAGTGTTGGCCAGCCTGCTAATTTTTAACTGCAGTCATTTAGCTAAAAACCCGATGAAGTGACAGCTAAAGAAGACTTATGATGCCAAAATGACCCCAAACACATGCACAAAACAAAGGAACGGAAAGGAACAAAACACTGTTACAACAGTACAATGACAACTTCCACTCATCAGCACATGCAGCCATGCAAAAGCATAATAAAGCAACATAACACAAACAAGCAATACTTTCATCACACATTAGCCATGCACTGCGATAAAACAAAGATAACAAAATATGTGTTGGTCAGCTGAACTCGATTAGTTGGGCTCTACCACTAAAAGTTTGGGGCTGGTTTCAAAGCTTCCGCAAGTTTAACTGTGACAGATGAGCTTTGTTTTCCCTGAAAACCTTGTTTCTCTTTATTGTGCACACCCCCTGCCCCACCCACTGGCAGAGGCTTAGTGCACAGTGCTCAGACCGATTCACATTGTTTGCTTGATGTGATAGTGTCAGTAATACAGGCCTCTGGCCACTTCACTGGCTGTAATCCCTGGAGTAAATAGGAGAAATCAAAGCCAGATAGGAAATAACTGTAAAGAAAACAACATGTAAGAGCTCTTGGAGTTCATTCGCCACGGTCAAGCCGAACAAATCTGAAAATAGCAACGTAAAACTCTTCAGGAGGCAGCACGCCTTCAAGTTTTAAGTCTCCTGCAGTCTACACGCTAATCCATATTTTTGGTTCTATTTTTTATTTTCCTTTTATTCCGGTCTCTCCCTTTCCTTGGAAATATCCATGAAGTTAAGGATATTGTTAGAAAAGCGATAGAGGACCTTTAGGCAACAATTTACTCAATGCAGCAAGTAAAGAACTAAGTCTGTTATACCATGTAAATCACAGTTGGAGATACACTTGCTGAGGTTGTTTGATTTAGGTCGGACACATTGATTATTTTGCGATCATGATACGTTTGATCTTTTCCATACATCTACTGTATGAATAGACTTTGAGGAGCCGTTTTGTATCAATGAGCGGTTTTCCCTCTCAGATTGTTTTTATTTAAATATTTTAGAGGCCTGAAAAGGTGAGAATATCTGGTAGTTGACAAGGAAAAGATAGATTTGCATAATTTTTGTTTTCTCTTATAGCTCTTTTTTGTTAAATATCTGAAGCAAATTGATTTACATTGGAATTTTTTTTCTTTTCTTGATGTGGACAGTTCTGAAAACCACAAGAAGGATAACAGGAAACTCTGTCAGCAAGTCAGCTGAACTTGTATCTTCCACATCCTCGATCTCCCTGTGCCTCTCC
The DNA here is from genome assembly GCA_038501785.1 of Myoxocephalus aenaeus. Lineage (NCBI taxonomy): Eukaryota > Metazoa > Chordata > Actinopteri > Perciformes > Cottidae > Myoxocephalus > Myoxocephalus aenaeus. The sequence continues at coordinate 2,275,842 of JBAMJR010000091.1, forward strand.
GCTTGGTAATGGAGGTAGGTCAGCTGGAGAAAAGTGAGAATCAAGACCCCAGCTGTGTCCTCATCCAAGCAGGGACTCCTAATCAATACCAGACAGCCAAAAGAGGCATGTTGAGAAATTGGGAGGGTCAGGGTCACAAATATCAAGCCAGTCTTGTGTGGCAAATTGAACACTCGGATTCCAAGGGTGCAGAGGGTCTTTGGGTGCTGATCCATCTGAATGAAGACAAAGAATAGAAATAATCTATTGTATTTCTCCCCTATAGCTCGATACGATTTGGCTTCAAGTTTCGTCAGAAAGAAGTTCTGGAATAAGTTTGATACTTTCACCTTTATACAGTATTTGGTTTGTTTCTTCAAAAGTGACATTTGATTGGAAAAAGCATTCGATTCAACCCTTCATTTATACTTTCTTGATGTTGGTTTTCAAACAGGAGCACGGCTCTGCTACCTGCCGTTGGCATTCAGATCACAGCGCTGCCGAATGCACTCAAGATAGCTCTCAGGGAATCGGGCTGTCCTTCAGGCTCTCGTCAGTTTGCTTTAATAATGGGATTTCCACACATTTTATACAAACTCACTGGGTGCTAATGTAGGAGAATAATATTTCCAGGAAAAGGTGCACTCGAGTCCCAAATTGAATTTCTAACGTAACATTGACTTTAAAAGGGGGGCTGCAACACGTGTAATGCCCAGAAAATAACGGTGTGCTCCGCTGAGCAGCCGAGCACCAAGCAGAGGATTAAAGTGTGCTGCTGCTCTGGTTGTGCCACACACTGGGACGCTCCTGCTACAGTTCAAACATTAACACTGATTTTAGCTTACTGTAAATATGTTGTAGTTCAGCATGTCTAGTGTTATCCAGAAGCAAGCTGGGTCTGGAATTTCTGCTGTTTTGGCTTCTTGCTCCTCATTTCCTTTGTGTTTCCTGCTCTCTCCCCTTTGTACAAATGCACACACACACACACACACACACACACACACACACACACACACACACACACACACACACACACACACACACACACACACAATCATTAGTGACATAATATTTCATGACATTTGCTCAGCGTTCGCATTAAGACATGGACATTATCCGTCTACAAAGCTCCATCTGAAGCATCGCACAAATGTATTGCACACAATTGATCTGCTGCATTTCAATGAAGAGCTTGATCTCTCAAGGTGGAAGGAACTATTCCCAGTATTGTTGAATGTGAAAAGAATCAGCATAGATATTGCTTGATTGTCAAAGCATTGTCTAAATAAATATCCGTCAGCAATTTCTTGATGCAGCCTTTTATGTGTATTGTAATATTTTATGATTATGAGCAGTGTCACTCATGAATCTTTCACTCTAACTTGTGGATTCCGGTGCAGCTCTCCTGCTACAATCCTACATGTTGCTGTCTGCATGAGCAGAAGGGCGGACGGTGCCGTGTCCAGACATCTCTACCTGCTCTTTGTTTGGGGAGAAAAAACCCTGCTTAGCTGATGTAGTTGTTTATTAGGTGGTTGCCTTCCAAATTCAAAAGGCAAAGGAGACAAGAGGAGGAAACAGGAGACATAGTTTGTCAATTAAAATATGTTTTACGGGCTTCAGGGGGAGACTTTATATTGATGATGTAAGTACTTCTGTGTGTGTGTGTGTGTGTGTGTGTGTGTGTGTGTGTGTGTGTGTGTGTGTGTGTGTGTGTGTGTGTGTGTGTGTGTCCTGGACTGCTGAGTCATCACTCTGCAACCCATTACTAGATGATGAGACACCGTCACTGCCGGTAATAGTTTTGACTCTGCTAAAAGTAACTGTTCAAGCATTTCCGCATAAGTACATTTTATTTAGTAATATTGTAAAGAGGCACTTAAACATTAGCACAACAATGAAATATCATTTTATCACCATCCATCAAGATTGTGCAACTCATGGTGGATGTAAAATATCATTTAGACTTTTCAACTAATATTATGATCATCCTCACCTTGGAAAATTGCCTTGAATGGCAATGTTATAGTTCTTTACATTAAGCTGACGCTTTTACCCAAAGCGCCTTACATTTTTCATAGACACAGCAACGGGGAGCAATTCGGGGTTAAGTGTCTTGCTCAAGGACACATCGACATGGATTAGCGGAGCCGGGGCTCAAACCACCGATCCTCTGATTGAAAGACGGACATGCTAACCACTGAGCCACAGTCGCCTAGTTCTGTTGGTTTAGGAAGTGTTAAACATTGTGAACTTATTGTTGCCATGATATTTTGTGGAGATAGTCATGGTCCCCAAAGGAGGATTCTAATACTTTTGCGGACCACCTGACCTTCCCTTTAGCACCACTGTAAAGTCAAAGTGTCCGTGTGCACACAAGATGTATCACAGTTTAAACGGAGGACTGCAGATCATTTTTGCTGAAGACATTCATGCTCGCTCCAAGACTATTGGATTGGCTGTTGTGGAAAATTGCCGCCTGTATGTGCTGCAAGCACGGCCGTAGACATTTAATCTTGTTCTTGTGTCATGTCTGATTTCAGCAGCAGTGCAGCTTGCTCATTCGTCAAAAACGTTAAGTGTCCATTTGTCTGTCAATGCTGCAGTGAAGCAAGCAGTTGGAATCCGGAGCTGCAACTATCACGGCCATCAGAGAGAACGCACGGCAAGGTTCACTGTCGTCATGTGCAAAATGTGAAAAAAAAAAGATATTTATTACAACTATGAAGTACAAATACAAATAGATGTGTATTATATTCATTCATTCATGTTTTCTCTTATATGAAGCAGCATATGCTTTGACAGTCTCGTTGAATCACTGTCAGTCTTCCTCTCAAGGTTAACAGCCTCCCTTTGGCCTGCTGCAAAACCATCTTCAACGATTGGACATGCTTCCTGTGATTATTAAGTTTACGCACTGAAGCCATACGCTTAATTGAACACATGATAAAAGGCTTTTTGGGCTGCAGGGGAATTCTTTGTTGCAATACCAGTGGCAACTGGAAAAACGAGGGACCGGCGATCTATGTGACATACAGTCAGGTCCATAAATATTTGGACATTGACACATTTTTCATTATTTTGGCTCTGTACACCACAAAAATGGAGTTGAAATGAAAAAAGTTTTTTAAGGCAAAGAAGTGGAATGTTCTGTAATGGCCAAGTCAATCACCTGACCTGAATCCAGTTGAGCATGCATTTCACTTCCTGAAGACAAAACTGAAGGGAAAATGCCCCAAGAACCAGCAGGAACTGAAGACGGTTGCAGTAGAGGCCTGGCAGAGCATCACCAGGGACGAAACCCAGCGTCTGGTGATGTCTATGGAATCCAGACTTCAGGCTGTCATTGACTGCAAAGGATGTTCAACAAAGTATTAAAAGTGAAAATTAGATTTATGATTATATTAATTTGTCCAATTACTTTTGGTCCCTTAAAAACGGGGTGGCCACTTATACATTTGTTGTAGTTCCTACACCGTTCACCTGATTTGGATGTAAATACCCTCAAATTAAAGCTGAAAGTCTGCACTTAAAGCACATCTTGATTTTTTCAGCTCCATTGTTGTGGTGTACAGAGCCAAAATAATGAAAAATGTGTCAATGTCCAAATATTTATGGACCTGACTGTATACGTATTTGTTATTTCCCATTTTCTATACAGCCTATTGACTTCACACTTGGCGGGCGTATTGCTCAGGACCCAAGGTTGTTTGGATGACAGGCTTTCGAGAAAACTGCATGCAGCAATAACAGAGACCAAGCAATCAGCTGGTTCTGAACAGACACATTTTGAACGGGCAGTCCACTAGTCTAATCAAAATGCACAAAGAGGTTTGATGAATAGGGTGGAAGCTCTTGAACTGTGAAGGATTTCACTCTCACTTCATAGATCGTTTTATTTGTAGTCGTCACTCTGCACAAATAAATGGGTTTCAAAAGAAGTATTTTCCAAGAGTATTTTTCGTCATATCCAAGGACTCCCTCCCCTGTGTTATCCTTTTCCCTTATGAACCATGCTTCTCATTTTTTACCCTTGTCCATTGGTGGCAGTTATACAACATCATTTCCTGGTATGGTCAACACCCCTTCTGTCTGTGTGTGCTGTTCTGGGTCAAGGGCTCAGCTCAGGACAATGCTGTATTGCTCCTCTCACATTACTGTGCTTCGTTACAAAACAAGCTGATGGCATGGCTTTAGTCAGGGTCAAACACTGTCGTCCATCTCTATAGATCAAATTCCATGTTGATGCAGAGAACTATGATTTAGCCTTCGTGGCTCAATGCCGGGGGACAATACATGGACAATACAAGGCACTGGTCAAAAATCATTTGATCGTTTTTTGGGCTTCTACCAGAAAGATGTTGTGAGCCTACCGGGCTCACATTTCACAGACAATGGAAATGGATCAGGGGGGTGTGTCCACATCGGGCCTCGGCATGCTCATTGGTAGGATGAAGGTTAATCCGTTTGGTTTTTGAATTGTCAGGACTTAATGTTTACATTTCCCACACTGGCAGATTACAGCCACTATTGGCTCCTGCTGAATGCTCTGTGCTCGAGACCCACTTCTCTATTACAGTGATTATTGGGACTGATGGTATTGGCAGGCTTTTGTGTGATAAATGACAAATCTATTTTATTGGCTCTATCTAGTCACTTTAGAAATTGTGCTCAAACTCGAAAAGAATATGTCTAAAGCAGAAGTTGTGTGCTGATTAGTTACAATATTGTTACCTCCATTTCCATAATGGAAGTAGTCTGCAGTGACATACAATTTGGCAGCATTTTAGTCACACTAGCGGCGTGACTCTACGGATGTCGGTCTGTCGGGTCCGTCTATCTCTATCGCCACCAGCTGGTCACTTACATTCTCTTCCAGGAGATGTGGATGTTCGAAGATAGGTCATCAAAATGTATCTTCACCAACCTTGACTCATCCCACAAATTATTTAACATTGGACATAAATGGATAACAGCACAATATAAACCACTATCGTTAAGAGGACAGTGAGGAGTAAGTAAGTTCCAACAAGGGTATATATGTTGACAGTAAATTCACAGCTGATTGCTGCTTAAACCTGGCAAGGTTGTCGTACTTTGTTCCAGTGTCATTTCTGTTTACAAATATTGTTTCATTGCTTCCAGCTCCAAGCTGAAGTCACAGAAAATTTTCCAATTATGCAAATAGGACACACGCTTATTAATTTTGAAGGGTATGAACTGGGTTTGTTTATAAGTAATACACAAACAATGTACTGGTGAGAGGACCAAAAGTATGTTGGCAATTATCTTTAAAAACTAAAATTACAATTCAGTTCAAATTAAATTCTTTGGTTTGAAATGTATTTACCTGTCCAGTCTCTTTAAGAGTACAGTTTCATTCACTCTGTGCATATTCCACTACAGTTTAAATTAATTCAAATAGATGTGGAGAAAATAATGACAACATGATCAACGATTTCGACTATTACTGCCAAAGGTTTTGGTCTCTCCCTAAAAGTCTGTGGAGGTTTGAGGTCTGGTTCTCCCAACACTTTTTGTCATTTCCAGGAGAAATTAAAAGCTGTATGGGCAAAAACAATAATCTACAAACTCTGTAAATGATCACAGAGCACCAGGGATATTGAGCGGAGAGACAAACACATTGTTAGCATTACATTAAAACACAAATCATTAATTAATTAATTAAGTAGATCAACAGAAAATGTATCTAACAATTTTGATCATCTTTTATCATTTGACTTTAAGCATAAATGGTTCCAGCTTCTCATATATGGTCTTCTATAATAGTAATTGTCTTTGGGTTTTAGTCAGTTGGTTGGGCAAAACAAAACATTTGGAGAGAATAACTTTGGCTTTAGAAAACTATGATGTCATAGATGTAACCATTAATCACCTAATCTGGAATAATCAACAGACTACTCACTAATTTATTCATAGTGCAACCCTACAGTATATTAAACTCAACTGGTCAATTATAAATTTGCTTGTTTAAAAATAAGTAAGCAGCAGAAGTGTATGAGAACAGGTGGTGACAGTTCAGATTTTATATTTTTAAATGTGTACTTTTCACACTGTACTGAATGTAAGAACTTGATTCATCCATCTGAAAAGTGTTTGTGCTTTTAAGAATTGATTGGCAGCAATACGATATCTCACATGACATGAGCTCAAATACAGACACATGTTGGTATATTCCTCTAACACACTTCTTCTGGCAGTTCCTAGTCACACACTTTATAGAAGACTCCCAGGGAGCACTCTGCAGCTCGGTGCAATTCCCTAATTCATTCTCATCCCAGTAAGTGAAAGTGAGAGGACATTTGAGTCCCTTAAAGGGAAAGTCAATTAAGGAATCCAAGATGATTTATTGTTTGCTGCAAATACATTTTCTACTTCCCATTCGACACCAATTTTACAACGGATTAAAATTTATGACAAGCAAGCAACACTTCATTGTTGTCAATCTCCTGAACCTCACTTAAAAAAGCATATGACATAGATGTATGATACCGTTTCAATATTGAACCATCATCAATATTTAACCATCATTCACGTTTACCTTTGGCAAAGCAAACATCTTGATCAAAACATCTGAGCCAATTTGTCAAATGAAAGATAAGTAAACAAAGTATAAGGCTTGTCTCATGTAGACCAAATATTTACTGCTGTTGTGAGCAGATTCTTTACAAACTCATTATTTCTTATTGAGTCCCGAACAAAAAAGTGTGCGCAAAGTTCTCATTGGTCATGGGTTATGCATAATGAGTACATTTAAAAAAGCAAAGCTCTGTGATTCAGTTCTAGTGTTAAAAAAATAAAAAGAGCAAAAATATTACTATTTACTAGAGTAATAAAAAAACATGAATACTTGTTGTGAAGTGAATGCACAATCTTAAAGCTGTAGACGCTTGGTTGAAATCTAGCAAACTGTCTGCAGTTTGAATAAAGTAAGACAGAGCACTTCAGTAATTAGTAGAGACAAATTAGAAAAGAACAATTATGAAAATCTAAGATGTCTTGACTTTAGTTCCTAGAACTAAAAAAGCATTGGATACTATCATCAGAGGTTATATTTTAATACTGAATGCATGACCGTCACCACTGGTTTGTTTTTGCAGTCCGTGTTTATTCAAGCCAGAAAGCCAAAATACCAACTGCAGTGTGAAATGTGTCGTTTGTGTTGTCAGCTCAGCCTCAGACTTCATCTCAAAACATACCAGGAACTCCAGTTCGTTGGTATTTTCCTGTGGACCCCTCTCCTCTTTATTCATGTCTCCATATTTATTTAGTGGAAACATAAAGCCTTGGAGTGACCCTCTAAAAGCTCCTTCTGTACCGTAACTCTCCGAAACATTACAAACGGAAAAATAGTTTTTCAGTGACAAATGAATGAAACAAAAAAATAATAAATGACAGAGGCCGAGGTAGAGATTGAATAATTGATTGCTCGATCAAACCTCAGAATAAATGTAGACCACAAAGAATCAACAGCTACTATTTTGAAACACATTTATCACAGTCTATCAAAGGTCTCTATGCTCCTGTAGTGTAACAAATGGACCTATTATATGCTAATTAAGGCCGAGATTAAGGTGATGGATAACAGTGACAGAGTGAAAGATCCACTTGCACTGTGAGGAGGCACAGGGGGCATGACTAATAATGTTTTTAGCCCTTAACTCTCGCTCGTGACTGACAGTTTTCATCGCTTCCAGTGTTCATCATCAATAGAGATGTTTCCCAACACCCCAGAGAGGTAATTTCTCCCAAGACTGAGATATGAATTCATCTTTGAAAGGGCCCCATAACAGTGTTAGAAAAATAACCTGAACCGTTTTCGGTATCTTGCTTGTGTTTATGCTTCACAAATCGAATAACTAAGCAGGCTTCTGGTGCCTTAGTCTTATCTGTATTGTGACGCAAAATAAAACGCAAACGGAGACACGAGTGAGACCGTTGCCCAGAGCTTTAACGCGTAATAAAAAGCAACGAATTTGCGTCGATGATTTTTTTTGTTCGAATAATTGTTTCAGCCCTAATTTGGGGCTAATTTGGAGATGCTAGCATGCACACTACACTAGACACTCTGTGTCTGTGCCCAGTCTCGCAGAGCTGATAATCTACACATCATGTGCATAGGCTGCATTATGTGCTGCTCATATTCAGAGTTTGGTGTATTTATCGTCTTTACTTTGATTGGTATGTTACAATACCATGTAGCTGGTAAATGCTAAATGCTAAACGGACTGCAACACCAGCAAGGGTTCCCTCATTCACACACACACATTCACACACTGGTGGCAGATGCTACCATACCAGGTGCCACCTGCTCATTAGGAGCAATACACATTCACATGCACACTGACACTCACAATTTGGGGTTCAGTATCTTGTCCAAGGACACTTCAACATATAGACTCAGACTGCAGGGGCTGGGGATTGAACCACCGGTCTTCTGATTAGTGGACGACTGCTACAAATCACAGCCTAATAACATCAGCTATGGTTGAAAATAGATGACTGTAGATACCAAGAATAACAGATGAATTCTAACTATTGAACTGAATTTTTTTTTCCGGAAAATATGTCAGACTTTTTAACTTTGAATGTAGTTTTGCTCTGACAAGATGACTCAGAACTCTTGCAGTGTGGCGAAATGATCTTTCCTGTAGTACCTGTGCCAAATGAGCCTATTTAGAAATATTTCTGCTGCTGAAGTGCAACTGTGCAGTGTGGCGAAGTGGGGCTCCCTTCAATGAGTCTGCCTGCAGAAATTCATTATCTTGAAAGCAAGCGTGGCAAAGACCATGGGCAGGTGGTATGGGTAATTTCACATTTCTCCTGTGTCCTGTGAGTGAAGATGCCACTTTGTATTACCTCTCTGTAGTGGAAGAGCACATTGGCGAGGTCTGTCCAACTGTCAGTACAGCTGAAACGAGCCGGTGTTGATGGCCAGCTGATTAAAAGAGGAGCTCTAAAGTCCACAGCAGTAATCTGTTTTCTCTTTCGAGCTCCAACTCAGATTGGAACTCTAATACTTTTCTGATTAGGTTTCATAACCGGTATAATATAACATCTGTTGTCATATATATACAAGGCTGCAACAATGGTCACAAACACAGTAAGTTAGCTTGTTGAGCTTGTGAAGTAACTTGTCATCACATTGTAATGTCCCATTGAAATGCCAACTGGGAGACCCCATGTGGAGGCATGCGAAGCGATGTTAGCCATATTGATCTTACTGGCCAACACACTGAGAGCATTATAACTGGCGGTTATTGTACATTATTAGCCAGCGATGAGTGCCTCAGTTGTACTGATGCAAAGGAAAGAGAAACTCTGGGAAGTGCACAGTGACACAGATGTAGTTGTGTTTAAAAGTCTGTTCAAAAGGAAGCGCTCAAGATAAACATCTGCAGCCGCATGTCATCATTATCTGAAGCAAATCAGAGGATAAGCCCATTTTCTAATGCTGATATCTTTCAAATTTCGCAGTGTGTTGTACATGCACAGTTATGTAAGCTGAGGGTGGAAGCAGGGCAAGGGTTTGGATGCAGCTTCACCTGATACACATGTTTAACAAAAAAAAAACTGCTCAAATATGTGATGAACTATTTCACTAGAGCGACTGTAAACATAGCCCCTATGTTGATCTTGCTATATTTGGCTCATAGATGAAGCTCACGACACAGATGTTATCATAGATCTTCACAGTTATCTTGAAAGCTGTTTCCTAAACAGCATGAAAGCACATTTGTGTGTACCACAGGTGCACATTGGAGAGACATGTGTGCACACAGTTTATCACAGGCGGGGATTTATTTGCCATCTTTTATCATCACTCAGACAACACACACACACACACACACACACACACACACACACACACACACAAACACACACTGTGTCCTCTCTCCTGCTGATGCAGAGTTGGCACCATTAAAGCCCACTTTGCTGTCCTGGAAGCTTCTCCTTTCCATTGTTTATACTGGAGCAGCAGAGTGATTGTGCTAATCAGTTGTTGTATACACCCTCAACACCAACTGTCGCTGCTGCTGAGGAGTCAACGGAGAGATTATAGGACAATACGTCCCAGCTCTTATTGCTCGCTATAAATGGGAATCCAATTTCAGTTCAGAACAAAAATGAGGCATAGCCCCACCTGTCGTCATCTTAGAGAACTGTGCATACACATTATGTTATTATTACTATCTGCTGTAATGTATCATCTATGAATATAGCAACTTCCTAAATTGCTTCAGACTGCGTTCTCCCGATTCGTAGTGTCCGCAGTCGGCCTACGGTGGCCTGTGTGGAATACAGCGGCCGCGGGCTTGTGGGGCTAGCCCCTTTTTCATAATGCAATATGTATTGTCCGTAGGAAAGTATGAATACGCATGGTCAGAGTGTGTCTGTAATGTAGATCACACAAATTGGATGTGGGGCTGACAGCCCGTAGCCACACTACAACATAATTTCATCGGCGCCAACACGAGCTTGGAAGACGGGAGACTTTCTTAGCGACTGCCAGCGAACTAGGTGAAATCAATGAAGTGGATTATATATTTGAGCACAGGTTTTAAACCCGTAATTGCAGGACCTCGGTGCTCACCAGACACTGGTTAAAACACAATGATTACTGATGTAAATATTCTGTGGACTGTATTTTCATCTTTTTGCACCTGATGTAATTTGTCAAACAAGGATAGTGAAATGAATGCTTGTGAAACACTGAAATGTGTATCAAGCAGCAAAGTCAGCTCAGACCAGCTAATACTAGTACGTATTTATGGGTACGTGTGGAATGATATTAATGCTTTTTTTCTTCTTCATATAATAGTGAATTAAAAAGCCCAGAAAAGGATATGACATATAAGTCCGTGAAACGTGTCAGGTTCTCATTGATCAGCCAATATGACTTGTCTTGGGTTTTTGTCTCGTCACTTCCTGTTTTATTTTGAAGTCTAACTCTCCTCTCGTTTCAGGTCACTTGCCCTTCCTCATGTGTCACCGGTCTGATTGTCTCCCCTGATCCCTGATTGGTTCCACCTGTTCCCATTACCCTCTTGTGCTTATAGTCTGCGTCTTCCCTTTGTCCTGTGCCAAAGTGTTTCGTCTCATGTCCGATCACCTAAGCCAGCTCCAAAGCCTTGTTCACAGCTACCGAGTTCTTTTCGTAAGTTCGATCCTACCTCCTTTTTTTGTTGTAACTTTCTTAGTCTAGCTTTTTGTTTCTTAGTACTTAGTTTAGTTGAATTTTTGTCAGCCTCCCTTGGAGGGATTTTCAGTTCTTTGTCATAGTGAGTTTAGTATTGTTTAGCCTCCACCTCTTAGGAGGGTTTTTGCTTTCTCTAATAAAGTCTGCTCACTGACACCTCAGCTTTTGAGTCCTGATTGGAATCCCGGCCTGACAAAACGAAAGTAAATATGTGGAGGAAAAAATAAAATGTAATAGGAAAGGATAGCCACAATATGTTTGTCTAGTAATACTCAGCCAATCTAAACTTGGCCTCAGGCAGTGTAGATGGAAAATGGCGTGCATAGTTTCTCATTAGCTTGGTGTCTTTTTCCACCCTCAGTGGGCATGTAAATAAGGGACACTGCGGAGAAAAAATAAATATAATAATAATAAGCTGAAGCTGAAATGTGTTTTCTCAGTATCATATCTCTGTTTGTCAGTTCACCATGGTGTAATATTGAAGACTAAAAATAAATGCATTCATGGCTGGCCAGGTCACAACCTCATCAACTGTCCTACAAGATTTCCTTTTTCTGTATCAAAAAAGGTAATAAAAAAGAAGCAGAATAAATAGTTTGTCGAAGGACAGACCTCAAAGTATTTATGAAATTTCTAAGCAAGCTCACATTGATATAGTACAGTACATATAGCACTGCAAGAGTCAGGTGAACAGACTTCACAAAGTCATTTTCAAAGACAGCAATACTTTAAAATGCACTGCTAGCTTGAAATCTAATACATGTTGGTCGAGACATTTGCAGCACTTTTCAAACCTGAGTCAAAGTTTTACTTTGATTAGTGGACCTCGTCTTTGCAGACTACGTCTCCTTTCATGGCACAAGGTCATATTGGCTGATCAATGAGAACCTGCATTAAAATGGAATACTAGCAGTTATAATTAAATGGACTGCATATAGATGTGTGGAATACAATTCATAGTAATTGGGCGTTGAGGTTCTACAAAGGATGAATCAAGCAAGAAGGTCTGACATGAGGTTTCAGTAATTATAGTCAGGATCTGTACTATGTGGGGGAAAAAGAAGAAAAAAAGTTGATTAATGCATTTGTATTAATTACAGTATATTAAACATTGGGAAACGGTGGATCTCCGGCATGGAGGGCTCAATGATTTTGTAATAGCAGCTAATTAAAAACATGGCTGTGTCAGAAACCACTCCCAGTTTAACATAGTGCATTATATATTATTTATTTTAGTGTCTGGTTTCTGTTCGTGAAACAATGCACTAAAGAGCCTCAATTCTCCATTAGTTTAGTGCTTCCCAAACTTTTTTCATGGTACCCACTTTAGAAAAAAAGACAAACCATCGCTACCAAGTTCACAATAGGTTTTATCTATAAATGGTGACGAACAAATGTGTGTTTAAATGAAATGTCCTGAACATTTTTACTGTCATTCATGTCCCTTTATATTATTAAGTAAACCAGTCATTTTGAAGAGATTCTTTCAGATAAATCACAACTATGTTTTCCATATTTGTTATTAAAAAATTATACATATGTTATACACTTTATAAATGAGACCAAATTAATGCAGTCATGTTGAGTTAACAGAATGTACCTTATTCTTTCATAATAGATTAAAAAAATGATCAGAACAATACGAACATGGACATTCCATTGACGTGGTAATGACCTCACTTGTCCACTACTTTCTGCTCACTACTGTATCTCGCACTCAGTCATTTTATACTGATGAAATTACAGTCTTGCCCAGGAGTCAGTTACTGTAACGTTTATACAACTTAAGTATTTTAACCTTTTCAAGTATTCACATCTATCAACCATGTATCTTTATGTATAAATGTGTGTTTAAAAAAGAACAGCTTACCAATTGTATTTCACAGCTTCTTTTTAATGGCCTCCGATGCCCATGAATTTCCAACCAGACAGCAAAGGATAATCATATTCTCTATTACCATAACATTCTTGGTCAATATGTCATCAAATACAAAGACCGTCACTTTTGGAATTCCAGTCCCATCTCGGATAACTTGTAAAAACATGGAGGGGAGGTTTTACGATGAGACCTTTGGGGTTTCTTACCTCTGCTGCACATTCTCTCATGCTGTTTATTGTCAAATACTTTTGTATTTGTTCTCCAATCATTTCCTTTTGTTTGTCAGCTAAACTAAACGACTTAACGTTAAATATGTTACATATTGTGAGACTCGTCTTTTTGATTTGCAATTACAATCATTGAATTTGTTCCAGTACTTTTTATTTATTTTGCAGTTTCACTCGACTTCAAATGTCAAATGTTACCATCAACCTTTATTCAAAGTGTGTTTAGGTTCCCTTGTGTATTCTCCCTAATAAAGTAGATATTGTCTACCTTTATTTGACAAGTATAAATGAGCTATACGGCTAATTTGACTTTATCCTGATTGATGTCTTAAAGCAAATGAGCTGAAAGTGATTTGTCTGGAATAGATCCAATGTGTTCAATTAAAAAGGTAATATTTTCCAGTAATATGGCCAAACGACATTTCCTAATTGTGTTTTATGGCTGCAGTCAACACTGAATAGTTTAGCCATTATTCTGAACGTCATATTTGTCGAGCATGAAAGTTATTACACTTTTATTAAATGGACTTTGCGCTTTAAACAGAGCACAACACATTAGCCTGCACACTGATTATTTTGCATCTCAAACAAGGACAGAAGATGTCAGCAGATGTTTACTTGCCGAAAACTACTCATCAAATTAAAATAACTACGTTGTGATCGCAGAGGATGCTCTTATAATGAAACACATCTGCAGGTATTGTTAATGACAGAGAGCAAAAGGTCCAAGGAAAGCGGACCTGTTGTTGCTTATGAACCCAAGGTTTGCTATCAACTGGAAGTTTGTGAAGTTGAGGAACACAAGAAAGTAATCTCCCTCTGAAACAATGTTAACCGTCTGTGGGTTAACAGCATCCTCTGAGGGACAACAGAGCATGTTCTCTCCTACCGCATGTGCAGAGCAATGCCAAATATGTTTTTATTCTCTCTGGACTGCAAAGCCTTGAATGGGAGGCTATCTCCTGCAGACTAAGTGCATGGTGGCAGACCTGTAAATGCTTGTGAATCACCGCATCATAAATCTCTTAACTTCAGACGGGAGAGGGAGAATGAGGTACTATCTCATGAGTGACATGTCAATTATTCCATTGCTCCCACCTCTGCCCATTATATATGTGGCTACTTACCATAAACAACACCAACCAACAGCTATCTGAATCTGCGAGCTGAATCTAGGCCTAAACATTTCTTTCATCACTGGACGGACGCATGATTGATGTACAGTCCACCTTCATCGTCACCTGGGGCCAGGATTACTCTTGATCTGAATAATTCATTCAACCTGTTTGTAATCTTCATCGCTTTAACTTTGAGGCTCGGGTCGCTGTTAAATTGGAAAACCTTGAGTCGAAGCCCACTCGTTTCTTCCCTCTGACATGCAGACAGCTGTGATTACAATTAGAGGTAATTTTAAACTGGATGTGGGAGCCTGTCGATATTGGCCAGCAGGCGTTTCATCATGGCGACTTCACAGTCGGCCGGTGAGTTTCCTTGTGTCTAAGTAACAGAGCGCATCTAAACGGTCCTCTGCGTAAAGGCTCTTTTAAAAAGAATGCTGCTGTTTGTGAGATGTGTAGCTGTCCTTTTGTTTGTAATGCTGACAAATGGAAATGAAATTCCCCAAGGGGAAATTTAGTAACTTAATACTTCACCCTTTCCAAACAAAACTCATGACGTTTATTCTCATGCGATGCTCCTGCGAAGCTATTTAGGAGTCGTTGACTTCTAATAAGTCGTATAATGTGTCACTTCCAATAAAGAGTTGTTGGTTGGAAAATTAATATAAGAGGAAGTAAATTCTCAGTAATTCTGCAGAGAAGAATTTCCTTCCAAATGTAACAATATTCTTCTTGATGACCCTCATTTGGCTCAATATTAATCAAACTGAAGCAGATAGTTGCTGTTATTGATCACCAGCGTGACATTGTATAATGCTCAGGGGCTGAGATATGAATTACTGCTTGAATAGGAGGAAAGCCGGTTGGAATTAAGTATAATTAATAAGTTGATGATGGCATATTTTATCCTCCGACCTACGTTTCTGCTGAGACAGTAATCGATGGCTTAACCAGAGGAGTCATATATTACAGGACAATCAATGAGTTTGTACCCTGATTCAGTATCACTATCACAGATATTGCAGAGAGATAGCTGCATGAACATGCAAACCACTGTGACTTTTATGACATCTATAGTAGAACACAATACACAGTGTCTCTTACCTTTGATTGGCCAACAGCAGCGAGCTCCTAATCTGTCATTCACTTAACGGGTGAAACAGTGTCCAGCCCAATATCCCCAATGGCAAGGCTGTAGTCAGTATTAATCATATGCCCATGTGGACGGAGATAGAAGTCATCTGTATTCTGAACTGCCTTTTCAAGAGTACCACCTAATATGTCATTTAATACACAGACACCTATAACCTTGCCAAAGGGATAAGAATATGTCATCAACATTGACAGGAAGTTTCCTGACGTCTGTCAAAGTGCAATCTCAGGATATATGAGAAATGAGTATGCGTATAAATAGTATAAACAGATAAGCAATCCTATTAACTTGAACACTAGGGATGGATGTCTACTTTTTAAGATTGTTTCGATGTCGTATGTTCATAAAAGGATGTATTTGAGAAATTTAAAGGCTGTTGTATTCCTGTACATTTTTAGCACACCTTTCCATTTCATGCCGATAGAAGATTCCTGAAAACAAGGCGCTGGCACTATACAAATGCTTTCTATTCATGGACAGTATATGGCTGGAACAGGTGAAAGCATTCCGGGTTAAAAAAAAAAAAGGTGTCGCAACCTTTCTTCACACTTCACACAAACAACCCATCAAATGGGTAATGCCACGGTGACGTGTACAGAAGAGTGCTGCTCTGCCCCAAGGTCGGGCCTCAGCCCCGCAGCTAACACTTATGATTCTCTGGCCAGGAGGGAATGATTTAAGACCATACTGTCACTGCAATTCAGAAAAGTGCCAGGAATAGTTATGACCTCGGTAGCTGCTGTAGTGTTGGATGCCTCAAAAATCCAAAAGAAATGGTGCAAAAATTCACAGAACAATTATTTTTACGAACTAAACAAAATGGCAGTATTTGAGCCTGTCTTAGTGATCAGAATCAGAATCAGCTTTAGTGTCCATGTAAGTTTGCACATACATGGAATTCGACTCCGGTTTCACTTTGCTCTTCGTACTTATGACCTGAGCTGAGATAATAATGATGAAGAGAGCTTGTGTGTGAGTGCACACGCATGTTTTCACAGTCTCGCCTGTGACCTGGAGGACGACCAGAGAGATAAATTAGCCACCTTGTAGCCCTGACAGCAGCCAGTCATCATCTGTTATTGTGGCGCTCATCCCTCCGTAAACCAGTGGATCACATGAAATATTCTACTGAAAGTCCCTCTGAGCATCAAACAGTAACAAATAAGTCTCTCCCCCTCAACATTGTGCAGTATTTAGCCTAAATATCTGCGATAAAAAACAAAAGTTTTTCAGAAATTACAGGTTAGTACGAGAAGGCTTTAGTGTTTACAGATAATGTGAGGTCACAGTGAAAATTACTGCAATTAAAACGGTCTGTTTGAAACACTGAAACACAGGACAGATGGGCACTTCCATGTAAGGCAGACAATAAAGCTGCAATGTGTTTATTTCATACCATCTGCATAGTTATGTGAATACAGCGGAATTGCACTCAAATTTCGAGAAAATATTACAACTGGTGGTGCAAGTTGACGTTACATCTCCTGTGCCAGGTTTATTCTTTAGCCATGACCATCTCTCTTTGGTCACGTGGGAGCAACTGAAACAAGCTGTTAATACAACACCAACATATTATCCACCAAGTCTCTTGAGCTACTAAATGCTCCATGTGTATTCTTGCTAGGCACTAACTTGGTCTGTTTATTGTTTGGTGCTGGGCAGGCATTGTACAGTGAGTTTTTCAGATCATTTTATTTGGTAGAATTTATGGGAACTGCAGAGTTGATTTGTGTGTTTGATATGAGCAACCTCTTTCACATACATGTGAAATTTGTTCCAATAAATCCCAAAAATATTGATTATAGCCGCTAACCGTGTTTTATTTGGGACATGCAGATACTGGACAAAAGCACAACTGAGTGGTCAACATTATATTTTGCCTTTGTGTTGCAGGAGATAAGAATGCAAAACCTATTTCCTTTTTTCAACTTTATTAGAGCTATAAATCTTGTTTCTCTCACATCATAACAAAGTCACAACGGAGGTCTCTCTGTGGTGGTCTGAATTTATTGACAGGCTCTAATTTGTCATTTCCAATCACTGATTACTGAGTGTGATCAATGATTGTCTTCAGCTGCAAGCTTCTTAACAGACTGAGTGCACCTGAATAAATCTGGAAGGCTTTTGTCAAGGCTGTACACATCAATAGCTGCTATTGATTTATTGTTTTTTTCTCTCTCTTTATGGGTGCATATTATCTCTACTCGAGTAACCTCCCCGCACGCACGCACGCACGCACGCACGCACGCACGCACGCACACGCACACCACTTAAGTGGGAGCCACCATGCTGAGTCATTTGACATGGCAATCGTTCCTAAAGTCTATTAGGAATGCCAAGTCGACAATGTCGACTAGGGGAAGAAGAAGAAGTTCCCGGAGTGTTGAACTCATTTATCACATAAACTGTTTCACATTTTGCTATTTTTGCTGGTTGCTGAAGATAATTTGTTTTCACTGAACCTTATTGTATAGAATGAAGGTGCAAAAGGTATATTCACTTTGTTTTGGATTAATTGTGGGGCTTTCACCATTTACAATGTATACATCTAAAACTACAAAAAGAATACTGTGATATTTTGTATTTCTTTATTTACATTGAGGTGTAAAGCTCTCATTCAGAAAAGTGAAGCCTATGTGGAAGTTAAACGTGTATTCTTTCTAATGGCCATCAGGGGGCAACTCCCCTGGTCAAAAACATGAAGTTTGATTTTATAGAAGTCTATAAGAAAACTTCTCACTTGATTTATTGCCTCAGTAAACATTGCACACATGAGTTTATAGTCTGAATTGCTAGTTTCAAGTCTTCTTTAATACAGCATGATGTTCACTTTGTAAATTATACTCAACAGCCAATATGCAGAATTCAAGGTTTCAAAATCACAGTGCACACACCAATGAGTGATGTCACATTGACTCCATCCACTTCTTATATACAGTCTATGGTAAAGGCATGCAACTGTAGTTTATAGTTACCTCAGGGTGAGAGCTCTTTTTGGAAGTAGCTTGACTTGTTTTTAGCCAGCACTGACTTTTCTCCACAGCTACATCATTTGATGGCATATGAATTATCTTCAGAAGGCAGACTGTACCCAGAATAGAGTGGGTGAAATAAGGATTAATGCAGCAAAATTCATGAGGAAGGAAAACAATTCATTTAATCAGCCAGAATATGATATTCATCATCCAGTGCCTTGGTTATTGTTTGTTTTAAAAATGTGGGTCTCTGTAACATTTCGGACAGAATGAATTGGTATTTTCAATCATAAGTTATAAATTATACATTTTATTGAATAACTTGATTTTCTTGTTAAAGGTTAAACGATGTTTGATTCGAAATAATTGGAAAACTAAGGACAAATTATCGACGTGTAAAATGTAATAATATTATTTATCAAAGAATATACATTATTTATTCTGCTCAGAACTGCAATCATTAGGTATGCATAATGATACTGTACATCGAATGAAAAACAACCTGGCGTTTGTCTGTGCTGACAACTGTTCAATATCAACATCCACAGCTACGACAAGATAATAAAGCATCAATGTTATTAATGGACAGTGCCAATATGGTTGTGGTTGTGATAAGCCTGGCTTTCAGTTGTCAGCCCGGCAGTACGCTGCCATATTGAGGAGCTTAGTTCACGAGTGAAATGCCCTCAAGGGGATCTTTCAGCATTACAACTGCAGGCTCCCAGAAATCCTCCCGATCTGTTCATGACCAAAACCCAGAAGCAGCACGCAGTCGGTAGGAGGAAGGGGACGCTTGTGTGTCTGATGATATGGAGGAACTCTTTAACATCACACACATTGAGCTTGCAGTTGCTTCTACTGCTTGTATGTATGGACACAGCATCGCATCAGTCACTGCACCGAGCGCGCCAAACGACTTTCCCTGTTTATGAGTGAACTGCTCGCTCGCTTCAGTGACTTCACCAGGGATGGAAAACACTGACATTGTCAAATGTTTCAAAGTATGTGGCCATCCATTTTCCAATTCATTAATAATTGCATTTGATATGAGTTTTTAAATGCTGACATAGAAAAAGTAAGTACAGAAACATCCCCGTTGCTTGTTGCACTTTCTCTGGCAACATCAAGAGATTTTTGCGGATAAAAAGAAATAGGGAAAACCACGCCCATAGAAAATGTAATTACAAACCATGTGGAATTCGTACACTGTTAGTAAATAGTATTAAACACGCTTACATTATCACATATTAAAAGCATACTCATCTTACACTGTTGGTGCCATAGGATAACATTAATGTAACACGCTTGTGTTTAATTGTCTCCACCAGAGATAGCTGACAAGTATATTTTGCAAAAGTAAAACGTCTGGTTACGAACATTTCTTCGTCATAATTATTTAAGTGCTTTAAATTTAAGGAACCCTATCATAAAATCTAGTTTTGTTTGTGTTTTTGCAATTTGGATATCACATATTGATCAGTATTAGCCCCCCCCAACTAAAACATTGGCCAGGATATATACTTAGTGTGTTTTTGTTCAAAACAAAGTAATTACATTAATACATACCGGAGTGCATTTTGTGAGGAGCAGCAGAAATAGAGACAGTGCACGCTGCCACCACACTTGACGGTTCATTCCCATTCCGTCTCCCAACTTATTTGTACTGCAGAATCAATTTGAACCAGCTGTCTTCATGTTGCAGCAGACCTCCCGGAATGAGAATAAATAAACATATTCAAAGTGACAACCTGCTTGCCTGTATCTGAATGCAGCGGCTATGCTTGGATTGAACTGGCGACTGGTAAATGAGACTGGCGCTCAAATAGCAGAGGCCCCTGATGGATGACAGACTGGAACTAAACCTTATTTTTTTTATTTCCTCTCTTGCTCTGAAGATGTTTCCTAACTTACCAATCTGATGCCACAGTATCTCACACTCATCTCCTCCACTTGTGTCTGTCCGACCAAACAGAATAGATTAAAAAAGAATGAAAACCTCAGCAGTGATTATACTGATCATTAAAGGAACATACAATTCATGGATCTAGTTTTTATATAAACATTGAGATAATCGAATGTGTCATTTAAACTAATTTTGCCGGATCCTGTGCGTCCTCTACACAACATGCTAGTAAAAATAGCTTGACCTTGGCATGTGTCACTCAGTTTAGTGTTTCTGAAGGTAATCTATGTATTGATTTCGGTGCTACTTGATGGATGTTGTAAGCCTATACATAGGTGTTGAAGGTCAATAATGACATACGCCTGAATGACTCCTTAATGGTGCAGACTTTACAACGTTTCATTCATCCATTGAGTCATTTGTTAAAACTGGACCTGGAAGATAGATCATGTTATTGTCGTTGTTTCTGTTTAGGATGACAGGTGTGAACTGGGCTACAGGCTGAATCACAGAATGAGGTGTAATGCTTTATCTCAACAGGGGAAATAGATGGAAGTAGTTGTAATCTTAGATGGTGCCTCTGAGAAACAACTTTCACCCTTGATCTAATTTCAGCAAGTGTTTTTAAAGATTATATTAGACTCCCCAGAATAAATGTTTTGCAGAAGAGTAAACCCGCAATGTGGAATAACCGGTTTGTGAAAATTACTCATGACAGGTTCCCTGAACATAAAAATTCAGTAAAATGACTGGGTGTCTGCTGGAACAAAGGTATTGTTTCCCCAAGTGTTAGCTCCCAGTTTTGTCTTTATTATTTGTTGACAGCCTCAAAAGAAAATATTACTGTTCACACTTCAAAGCCTCCGAATCGTTAAACGGATGGCGGATGTCCATTTCCCAAACAAATTATACAATATGATTCTTCCCCTGAATTAGATAATGATGGCATTTGGCTTAAATTACCTGAATTGAATTAGATGGCTACACGTAGGATGATATAGCTTTTACTGTTGATGAAATTGTTCAGCGAAGCAAAAGCAAAGCCTGTTCAGATGTAAATAATCATGGAGAGCAAACTCATAAAATATGCTGCTACTGCAGTATTAAAGAAATTAATTTGACCTGCTGGCTGCCCCGGTACAGATTCAAGCAATATTTTTACTGAGACAGAATATGTAAAATATACAATTTGCTGTAGGACGTGTTCTAATTAGAGTTGATGAGGAATTATCATTACAACTTTATTCTAACAGCTTTGATATTGTATTGCACCTAAATGTTTAAAACCTTTCTTAAATGGGTTTTATCTTTCTTTAGCCCAACAATAATGCATAATGCAGAATAGAGATATCATTAGGGACACAGCATTTCTATTAGCTGCAAAGGTCATATGATGAAAGGAAAGACTTTGCAAGGTTAAAGTGCGTTATCCTTTCACCTCGAGATAGACAACTTGTCTGAGGGAGACGATTGCTTCAGACGTCGCTTAATACAAGTACAATGAAACTGTACAATGAGTCTAATCAAATTTCGCTCTTTTATTGCACAGTTGAGCCACCCAGCCTATGGTTATCAGAGTGTGCCAAAATGATTGGCTTCAGTCAAAATTCACTCTTATTCCCATTTGCAGCTATTTTTAGGGAACAGGGTCACTGGAGCTGTTGCTTGAAATCATTGTTCTCTTGGGGATAGAAACGCTGTTATCAGTCCCTTTCTAGCCTGGAAAATTGTATTTAAAAGTCTTTATTATGGAATAAGAAAGCTGGTCACACTTGATAACAATATCCAGCTAATTATTTGTTATAATTGAAAGACTATTTGTAAATTTAAAGCCTGTTTAAAATATTCCCTTTCTCTGAACAATGAGCAAAGCAGCGCAACACAATATGCTCTGCAATACACACACAACATATTGTTATCTTAATTTTAAGACAATGTAGAAATCCCCTAAAGGCACTCTGACAGGTCTCAGACCAGCCACAGAGGTCATGCAAGAATATTTTATGGAAAAACTGAAGCAATTTCCGACTGCAAATGAGGATTGACAAAACAAGTCGTGGTCCACTTTCAAGCTTTAACCGGAGCTTTCAGTCATGTCTCAGAATAAATACTGTATTGGAGCAGAGCCAAAGTGTAATAATCTCCAGCCACATATATCCTCATATGACCACGTCTGACCACGTATGACCACATATCACGTTGTCACAATCACACATTCAAATCACATGCTGATAACTGAGCTCTACTGGCTTACCTCAAATTAGGATTTGTTTGTTGTCAAACTTGTGTTCCCAGGAGAGAAAGATCCCTTCCAGACATGTTTAAACATAGAATAATCTTTTAATAATAATTTGTGCCTTTTAAGGTGTTGACACATAAAAGTTTATTTAACTAGTTTAAGATAACTCTTTCTTACGACCTATACTTGCCTCCCTGCTGTGTACTCAGCTGAGTCTTCTGCACACTGCTATCTTAACATCTGTGAGTACGAACACTAGCCATGGTCATTGTTTACGCTCATAATGATACTTTTGGGGGAGTGGTCTTGGAGGGAGGCCCGATTATTGCTTCTCAACATAGATGTCTTAAACTCTGATACAGATACATAATTCTGCACAGGAAAGCTAAAGAAATCCACGGAAGTAACATGAGCAAAGCACATGAACTGTGCAGTCTTTCAAATAGGCTGTTGTTCTTTACTCCTGTAATTTTTATTTCAGTGGTACTGATGCCAGCATTAAAATAAAAAAATGAATCATGCAGGGGCATATTTATTGAAATAACTGTCATGTGTCCATAGTTTCTTTACGAAGCAGCTTACAACTTTGAGCCTCATTTATTGTTCAATACCTGTAACGATAAGAAAACTATGTAATCACTGGAAGTACGTTCATAACTGTAGGTGTGGTAAATATCTTCTCTTCTGGATGTTGAGGGTTCGGAGGTGGACAAAACAAAACAAGCAGTTGTTTTCCCCTGATGGTAATTATGCTCCCTGCGTGATCAGTCACAGAGAGTTGATGGGCGAACCCTTGCATACTTTCCACAATAATGGAGGTTGATTGAAGGGCCCATTTCCTCTGGGATCCAATTATTAATTATCGTCTGAATAGGAAAGGTTCAGATTTCATAGATTCCAGTGACCTCGCAGACTGATTGGCGGCTGTGTCACAGCGACTGTTTGTGCTGCATTAAGTGTGGCCAGTATGGTTCATGCCAGTTGATGTGCACACTGAAGAACCATTATTCACAGCTGTGTCACTCACACCGGCAGTATTTAAAGACGCTGTGAGTTTAGGTTGTATTGCAATGATTGGAGCTAAGTTTAATAAATAATCACATGCTGAGAAACCAGTGTTATGATAGTGTAGGTCACAGGATAAAATACATTACACAGCCTCAAAAAACATGCGTATATTGTGCTTCGGTTTTAGTACAAGATTCTGTGCATTTGTGGGGATATAGACCCATTTAATTAGCACTTTATTTGAAAGGCGTGTCATCTCTCTCTGGCGCCAAAGTAAAAGAGTCTTTTCTACAGAGAGTCTAATTATACCTCACTGTATCACAGTTCATAATATCAGCTAAACTCATTTAGATGAGGGGTTGGTCTAAGATTTCATGGTAATAGAATTTTGCTCACTTTAATTAATTTGGCAATGGCTAGTAAAACTAGACATGATTTAAAGATGATGAATTCGAAAACAATTTAAAGGGCCAGTGTATCACATTTAGGGGATAAATGGAATATCATATTAATAAGTATGTTTTCTTTGGTGTGTAATCACCTGAACATATGAATCATTGTCTTTTCTTTACCTTAGAAGCGGCTTTTCTTCACGGAGTCCACTATGTTGCACCACCATATTTCTACAGTAGCCCAGAACGGATAAACCAAACATTGGCTCTTGATAGGGTCATTTACGTTTTCTTGCCAGCCACCGTAGTTCTCTCCGACACGTCTGGCATACGGGAGAAGTTTAGCTTCGTTATAATTTGCAACCTCACCGTCATAGATGCTGCAAAAGCCTACACACTGGCCCTATAAATTAAAGTTATAGTTTTTTTTGTCCATTATTAGTGCTGTGGACACATGAGGCTGTTTATGAGGACCACAAGCATGGTGGTGACATGAAACAAAATCATTTGAATTACTTAAACATAACCAAATCTTAATCCTAGAGGTTGCAGTCAGTTGCAGGGCAGAAATGAGCTATAACAGTAGCAATGCACCAATTACAGAGGTAAAGGAGGCAGCAAACCCATTTTCATGATGCAGGTTTCAAATGAATGCATTACCGTAAATATGTTTTTAAAACTTTGAGGATACACACCGTGCATCTTTGTGAGAAATAATCAGTTCAAACTGAATTGTTTTTGTGTACAATTAATGCTCAACAGAGTGCCTTTAATTGGACCACATTACTGATGTGAAGTGTTTTGCCCTGATTAACTGACCTGTATGTCTTCCGTATTTCTGTTTCCCAGCAACGACTCCACCATCTGACACGGTAGACTTGATGGATGAGTTTTTTTTTTTTTAGGCGAGTCATCATCACACTGTTGTATAGGTCATCTGGTTAATTAGGAAGATGCTTCGCCTTTGACGGGCCCAACAAAGACCTTTGAAGTAGAACATAACATTTTTGCTGACTTATTTTGGTCCCGTCTGTCACTTGTGTATACAACTTAATGATGGAGCCAGATGTTAATTTGAAAGTTCTATTCAGTTGCATCACAGAGCCGCAGCTACAGCAATAATTACCATCTGTTGAGAATCATACCAGTATGTCAATTTGTTTTTTGTGTGCAAAATCCTTATGGCATTGCCATAGCAAACCAGATTGATCAATATAAAAAAATGTCATCCACTGTGACCAAATGGCCCTGGAAGAATGAACATATGTATGTTTCATGCATGTTTATGCATTTTTGAAAATGTATGCCCAACATAACTTAGAATTAATATAAAGAAGAAAACATAAGAAAAAAAACCTCCACATTGTTACCTGATTTGACACGCTGCTGCAACACTGAATTTAAAAAAAATGTAAATGCGATGTTTTTGTGGACCAATTTGCAATATGTGTGACCTTGCTTGAATCGCACCTGCACACTTAGTTCTGAGGAAACAAGGAAGACAATGTGGCATCAAACTGAATGCCCCATTAATGCTATTCATGGACCAACGGCACACAGCAGCCTGGAATCCACTTTTGCATACATTTGGTTCTCTGGGGTCTTACATCATGCTCACGCACAATATTACAAAGGTTTTACCAAAGGTTTTATCAAATACTGTGTCTGGATTAGATGGGACAGGTGGTCATACTGCAATAGCAAAAGCTGTTCTGCAGTATCTGCTGTGACTTTCAATGTAGTGGAAGCATTCATAATGTAGAATACATCTCAACGTGTGATTCAAGCCACCAATAATAAGGATTAGAAATGTTAGAAAAGGAAAAATAAAAAGTCTACTACCTGCTTCACTGATCCGAGAGATTGGTCACGACACCTCAACAGACACCAGCACCATCCTTGCAATAATAATGGATCGCTATATGCAAAGACCCATTAGGGGATGTGCTCACACTCGTAATGGGATGAAGTTACTTTCTATTCCAGTGGCTGTCATGTAATGCAGCCCTGTCTTTGATCTCTGCTCGGTGTTTGCACTGGACACTTTAATTGGCCTGTGATAGGCTTCAGCTTTGATCATGTCCTGCAGGCACACCAGCTCCACATTTATCAAAGAAATAAAATAAAAGACCTCATCAGCGCCACATCTATTGTCATGAGTGCCTGTGTACCTTTTGGGTGATCACAGTCATTGTCAAGTCAGTGTTTGGAGTTCTGGGCGACGGGAGGTCAAACCTCTTCTCTTCTAGCGGATGATGGTTTATAGAGACAGAGTGCAACATGATTCACGAGGGCAACTCACCCCGTGATTCCGTCAGAGAGATCCACCCCCCTCCAATTTTTCAGAAGTTCTGCTATTGGCCTAGACTGCTGGGGGGCATCGTAGGATACCCTGAGCTCCTCTCTCCTTCTGGATGAATTCATGTCTCTTCAATGCACGTTACTAACTCTACTTCTTCCCAAAACCTCTGTGCTTTCTCGCCTCAAGTTTCCATGGATCATGGAATTGAACGTGTCATACTGGTAAAGCCGCAGGGGTTAAGTATGTCTACCGAGACCTGAAACGCTAGCAAAATGCCTGTGACTAGTTCAAAGGTTTTAGCATGTCGAATAATTATTGTTTTAGCCTACCAGGGGTTGATAACGAAGAAGATAATGGGACGAGTTAATGTTAAGTCAGCTGGGTACATCTGCCCACTTCCGGCCGTGGGATGAAACCTAATTTAAGCTTCATTGGAAATGTTAAATAATGCATTGTCTTGGAGTGGCTCTTAAACTATAAAAGGTTTACCGGTTGACAGACTTTGAGGCAATTGTAAGTCATTATCTATCCTCCGTTTGTTGCGGTGGATGTGAAGTTGTCAGCATTAGCCATTAATTTACGTAACCATGAACTGTTGAATTTCAGGTCTTTCTTTTTTTGCTCCTACTTCTGGGAAGTACACATAAGAGGCAAGTAGCAGATACACTTCTGGTCTGTCTCTTAAACTATGTGGTACATGGACAACATTTCAAGATAAAGGAATAACAACAAATTATACTGAATACAATTTATTCATGATTCATGCGTTACAATCACATCGTGAAAGTTTTGTAGTACATGTGAGGGTTGCACAATTGACCGTGGAAGAGTGAAACTAACAATCCAGCATTTTGATGCAATAAATAATGTTTATAAAATGTGGAGTGCAGTACTTTACGTGCGGCTGTAGACAAATATGATGCATTTCATCTCCTGTGTTGCTGTTGAAAATCAGCCAACGTTGATATAAATCAGATGGTGAATCGTGTGGAATTGATTTTATTACAATAAAAACCAAGGCCCTGTGATAAAATACATCTGTTGGCTTCAAAGCAGAGGGAGCAGCTTGTGAATAACAATGCCTGATTTGTATTATTCAAATATTTGTTTGTTCAAGCATGTGTTGTTTCTGTTGTTTCAAGCATGTGTTGTTTTCAGGTAAAGTGATGAAGGTGGGTATTTAACACCTTATCTAACTATACCTTGCCTATTTAAAATATGTTATTAATAAATGGGGACCATCGTCAGCTAAATCAGAACCAAAATATAAATTTCAGGAGCAATACATATACAAGCAGATTTTACTTTAAGAACTTTGTACAAGGATAATTCTGATCTTAATGTGCAGTATAATGTATAAAATGTCATTGATTGAAGTAATTTTATTTTATAATTGGTCAAAGACGGTTTTGGCTTTTCCAGCATGCTACAGTATAATACCCAGAAAGCAGTATTTGGTCAGTCAACCAAATATGACCAAAAGATCAGAACAAGGAAAATAAGCCCAAGCATGTTTATCAGGAAGGCTCTTTAGATCACTGCCCGTTCAAAGCAGCTTTAGTTTGCCCCCACTGGGCAATGGAGGGGAATTATATGTCATTCTTTTTCTCAGAAATTAAACCCGCCTGTTTCTGAGAGTTAAAGCTTTGTGGGCAAATCGACAGCACCGAATGGCGTTCCCCTCTCCACAATGGGGATTATGGTGTGATAAAGCTGCAATAACACACACTGTTGTTGGTATTGTGGGGGTGGATGCAATGTACTGTACAACTGATTTAGTAATGTATCTATGTATTAGATGCAGAGTATCTTCTGTTACAACTTGGGATGATGATAGCCGAGTTAATTGACTCACATTGACTAAACTATATTTGAGTGAGTTGTGCCACTTTAGTTACTGTTGCTACACCTAGCTTTCTGTTCTGGCACGACACATTAACGTGGCAGATTTACCACTCGGAATTCTTAGTAATTTTTAAAACAATGGGTCCTTGATTTCAGACAGAAAAAAAGTTTTTTCATTTCTAGCCGGCAATCATTGATTTTGCCGACGGAAATGACAACCATTGGTGACAGATTTTATCAGCCGCTGCAAGCTAGCTGCTAATTAGATAGCATTAAACACGGCTACTTTAATCTCCAACTTTTGACATTGCTGATGTTTCAGGGTTGCCACTCAACTATCAGGCAACTCAAATGTATTTTTTTTGTCAAATCATAGGAACACATCAGCACTGCTAGATACATTAAATCTGAGAGTTTGAAGGGTTTTGAGTGTGAGATCAAGCTGGGTATGCATGCTCTCTGGCAAAATACATAAGAGGTAGGTTTTCAATATTTTAATAGGCATAGGGAAATTCCATTAGATACGGACTGAGCATTGGTTTTTCCTGCAGAATCTATACGGGAGATCTCCCACTCATACACATTTGACACATTGTTGAAAACCAAAACCCATGACGGCTATGACTGATGTCACCATTCAGTATAATAGTCCAACTATGAAGTGGCCAATTCAGATGATTTAAGATAATTATCCAGCCATTCTTTGGCATTTGCGGCTGTAGAAGATAAGACGTCTGCAGGATCTACTTTACAGCAGTGGAGAAACGACTTTCAGAAAGCTTGACCTCGGCCAACCCTACCTGCGCATGTAAATATATTAAAACTCTAAGACCTCACAAAAGCAAATTTAGAAAACCCCACTAACCAACTTCCTGAAATTCAGCTTGTATTACATGCCAGCTGTTGGACTTGGGAGTAATTTCACATTGTAAGATAAGGAATAACCGATTTAAAAATACTCCAGCTCTTAAATGAATGTCAGAGTTAAATCTTTGACTTGATTCAGGGAGCAGGACTTGGTGTATAATTACCTCAGTTTGAGGTATTAAGCCCACATTGGGAGGCCCCTTTTAAATTATTCCGCTTTAAATTGGGCTTTTGATTATCTTTCGATATGAATGCTCTGAATTATTTGTCAAACTCTGTTTGGTCTCTCTAATAAATGCATTACTTTGTTTCTTTATGAAAAGCTAAAAGGCACACAATGCATTATATATGTGGATTGATTATGTAGGTTATCACAAATATTTACAGAACCAGCAACTACTCTCATCAATTCAAAACAGAATATACTGTATACCAATGACTATGTTCTGATGGTACACTTAATATAAGTTGTGGTGAGATGCATTTCCTCTCACCATCATGGGGTGAAACAGACTTTCTTCTGGCAAGGAATGGTCAAATATAGTGCAGTCACATGTGAACTGGCAGACAAGCGATAGGTGGTCAATGCCATTTGAGTAAACCTCAAATGTCCAACATGTCCTCACATTTAAATGGTATTTCTTTCATACGTAAGACCACTCACACATTGCTGCATCACAGGTTTGTTTCCAAGGCAGATATCCCAACTGTGTGGGAATTAATCACTATATTCCCCCCCTAAAAAGGTGTTATGAGCTCTCATGGAAAAAGACGAACTCTGATCTTCACACACAGACTCTCTGCAATTTGAGTTATAGGTTGAGACATGATGAACTTAAATACCCTTGATTTTTCTTCTGATTGCATCACACTGATTGCTCAATAGTGCACAGACACTGTTATTATTGTAGTTAGAACAAACGTAATTATACCACAGTCTCTAACTTTCAAGTAGAAAGGAATTGGCTTGCGGCTTGTGTTACTGTGATGCAGATGTTGGTTTCTTTACTGGGATTGGGTACACTGTTAACGAAAACAACAATCTTAAGTTTAAAAATCAAGACTTTTGTGCCGAATTTAGCATTTTATGGTAGAGGTCGTAACTATGTTTATTTACATTTTCATTTTGATCCCAGGTTTTTGGTCAAAACGATGTTTCCAAATAGATAACCGTCATTTGTTTTAGAGTTTTCTGCACATGCTTGAAGCTAACTTGTACTGCCAAAGAGACCTGAACCTGACCTCAGACCAGACCTTTATTTTTGCTTTTTTTCATCCATTACTGGCCATTAGCTCATAAAGTGTATTCTTAAAATCCCGGGTGGTCATGGGAAGTGAAGGTCCAAAATGCGATCAGTTATAATTAAAAAGTATTTAATAAAAGGATGATCACAAAAACAGCTTATGCATTCTCGATTGAGGCCCTCTCTTTTCACAGATTCACAGTCTGTTTCCCAGTTAGCTGCCGCCTCTGTCGTCCAAGAAAAACCCCTTCCAGTCTCACGTGTTAGTTTATATATCCGACATTCACATAGCTTAAGGCCTTTTCATTGGTTTAGTTCTACTTTCACACCTTAACTATCTTGCCCATTGGGCCCACAGCTTCAGGGGCGGAGCTAGTATTCTTCTTCTACAGACCGGGTTGTCTGCTGCTTCATAAAGTCAATGTTCAGCTCCGCCACCTCAGGCGAACAAGAGAACTACACTTCCTTCTAATAAAAACAGTCCACTGGCATCCACATGCAAACGTCGTTTTAAAATCCAGTCACACATTAATCATTAATAAAAAACAGTGACCTTCATATGCATACAATTACACATTCTTCATAATAATATCATATATTAATTATCATATATCATGCATTGTAATGTACACATACACTGCAAGTCTAAATGCGACAAACTAAGCTTAAAAAAAACACTACACTCACCTGACTGATGCCACACATTGGTGACATCCTTTTTCATCTGGATACATGAGAGAAAAAGATACATTCTCATGAATTACATTTCACAATAACTAAACCAGACTTGTATACAATGAAATACACCTAAAAACCTATACCAACAGTAATTTTTTAGATCAAATTCCAGATTAAAGTATAGGAATTCTAACGAGGTCATTGTCAAAAACACACAGGTTAGCAAATAAATAAATAAATTCATTTTAGGGGGGGTTATAGTTAAAAGCTCCTCTCTCCCTCCCAACTGCCAATTTTAAAATGGTAAAGCTGTACCGAATAAATCAGGTGGGACAGAATGATAAGTACCTACTATGAGGGATGTGTGAGTTCCCGCTACAAGTCATGTCTGATCCTCCTCCAAGCGACTTGAGTCTGGACGTACCCGTCACATGTATGTCGCTCCAGGTAGCACTGAGGGGAACACATTATGCAGTACTGACGGATGAGGAGCACCTGATGCTCTCCACAAGTATGTCTCAGGCTGTATTTCCCCCCCATCTTACCTGGGGGTCGGAAAGAAATGGAAAGCAGCAAGTCTGAGTAATATTTTCAAAATGAATCTTCATGTCTGTAATGCATTCATAAAATGGTATTGAGCATTTGGATGCCAGTGAGCTTGGGGAAGCTCTTTCACCCAGATTTCAAAGATACTTTGCAGTTTTAATGTTAGGGTTTGTGGTAGATTTTCTTTGAACAGACAGTCGAAGATAAATATTTATTAGAATTATTATTTAACATGAGTCATAGGAGGAAAAAACAGTTTGCTAGACTGCAGAATGTCATCAACCCTCTGAAGAAACCACAAGACCTTTATACCCTACCCTGCCACATAGAAGTGGGGGTGAGACATACATGGTGTCATCTTTATGTCCATTCATGGATGTTAACCAGCTTAAATTTAGGTTTTAACCTAGAGGTCAGTTATTTACATTTCAGGGAGAGATGCTGAGCACAGGCATGCAAAACATAAGTCCATATAAGGAGATGGTCAGAACATGCAAGACATAGATCTCTACATAGAAAATAATTGACCCTACTGTGACCCTAATGGTCAACCAGTTCAACCAGATTGTCCAGTCACACAGAGTTCATCTGTGAATATCTGTGTGTAATTCTACAAGAAAGCTGGAAATATATACTAATACATTGTGTTGAGACCTCTCAAACTGTTATAATATTGCATACAATGTTATCAATCTTAATATGTTTCTACAGGAGATATAAAATATCTCCACAGGTTTTTGGTGAATGTTTTGGGCAAACCATACCCTAAAAGAGAACACTAGTTGAATAAATGATAACCAAATGACACGTAGCAAAGGGCTGCCGTGGGTCGGAACCAAACCGTGGCCACATGCCAAGGATTCAGCCTGCATGGGGTGCATGCGCTACCGGATGAGCAAGAGGTGGGTTCAGAAGCCGATACATTTCTGTAGCTCATGTACTCTTTATAAAGGTTTAATATGCTCCTTTAACAAGAGTGAAAACTCCCCTGCTGTGTGTACAGGAATTGGCAGCATGGGTGCAACACATCTCATAACACACACACACACACACACACACACACACACACACACACACACACACACACACACAGGACTTGGTGTATCATTCCTTCATCACATGGCCGTTGAAATGATTCAATATCACACATCTACAAATGATATGTCTAAAATGCAGCCTCACACCAGCTACTGTCAGTTATCAGAGTGCCCTGTGAATTCTGGCCACTGCGGTTTCACTATACTCTGCACATTTAGGAATAAATACATAGCTGCTGTGCACTCATTTAATTATTTGATGCAGTTTGTGTGAAAGATTATTAGTGTGCCCATGTGAACAATGTTGCTATTTTGACTTGGAATAGCGGTTTGGAAGACTGGTTGCCTTTTGAAACACTAGAAGCCAAATGATCTATTCTGCACAATAACCAATTATCCTTTGAGATATAAATACATCACTGTTGATGTAATGGATTATATGGATACCAATGCAACTGCACTTCTCCTACGCAGACGTGTATGGTTAATTAAACTCCATCACCATGTGCCCTTTGCACAGTTCCCCTGGCCCATTCCACACCTTGCGTAGGTTAATTGAGCCACACAGAGCGATGGCTCTTTTCAGACCTGCACGTAAATGGGTCGTATTTCACGGTCACATGTCAACTTTATAAGAGCAATCGTGTCACAGACTGATGAACCCTATGTTTTTATAGAGCCTTGTAATTGTGAGATAGTTAACCAATGAAGTGACAATCTTTAGCCTCACACTCATCCAGTCATCTGCATGTATAAAGCATTCCAGCAGGGTTATGGAGAGCACGTTCAAGTAATATTTAGACATATTTTCTGTAAAGTACTTTAGTGGAGATGGAGTGATCACACAAGCCTTTGAAGAGAAGAACAACTCCATAAAAACTAAACATTAAGAGGGGTGTAACAGACAGGGGAAAACCAGTACAATCCGACAAGGGGACAGGAGACAAACAGGGTATAAATACAAGAGGAAGGTAATGAGGCACAGGTGGAAACAATGAGGGCAGCACAGGTGAAGGGAATACACAATCAGGCAGACAGACAATCACGGACAATCACAGGGGCAGGAAGTGCAGGAACACAGAGGACACACAAGACAAGGACTTCACAATAAAACAGGACACCAAACAAACCAACATCATAACAGTTTATAATAGAAAATAAGCTTCAATCACATATTCATAGCAAGTCCGAGGGTTAAAGTTGTGTCACCACAGAAGGATCAAAGAGAAGGATTGCAGAGGAAAAGGATACAATGAGATTGAATCAATTACAGTAAATAGAGGGCAGCAGGCTATGATTAGAGAAGGAGTATTGGTCTTCTCGATACATCAAAGCTGAATTAAATAGAGCTTGTAGAAAATGTCATCAGCTAATAATATATCTACTACATAAAGGACCTGCTGTACATTAGTGTGCATTGTCTGTCCATCAAAGTCCATTCTGTATTCTGTTTGATGCTTCGTGAGGTTTCATTCAGAGGGCTCCTATCCACTGTGTTCAGCCTCAGTAGAAAAGTTTGTTTTTCATTCTTGAAGGTCATTTTTCTTTAACAGCAGGCTGGTCAGGCGTTAAGTAATAAAAAAAGTCGATTCATAATTTTGGCACCTCGTGTCTAATTGCCATCTGAATCAAATCCATCCGTCACATCTTGGCACAGCGGAGGAGGGAGCTTGTTTCTGCCGCACCTTTGTTCATTACGGAAAACGGCCACTCTTGGCTTTTGTGCCACGCCAAGCCGCCAGCCAGACGAGCTGAATGTATTTATGCACACTCAGGTGCTTTCATTCCAGGTTTTAAGAGCAAGTGTGGCCTTTTCTTCCTGCCCAGTGCTTTAGCTAAACAGACGATGGAGCATCCATTCGTTTAAATATAAGACTGTGGCCAGCAGCTTGTTAGCTTAGCTCTGTACAGAGACTGATGGAAGCAACTATATAGAGTTGCTCTGTCAGAATCCATCCAGCAACTCTAAAGCTCACTAATTAACTTGTTGTATCTTGTTAGTAACAAACGCAATTTGGGCAAGTCTCCAGGTTACTGCTCCCAGCCAAGAAATAGTCCCTTTAACCATGAGCATGCTCTAACTTCTCCCCTGCTCCTGTCCACATGTCAAAGTGTCCTTGGGGAAGACAGTGAACCACAATTTGCTCCCGATGGGCAGACATGACATCTTCTGAGAAAGAGAGGCCAATTGTAAAGGTAGAAAAGCACAGTATAAGTGCACTCCACTTACCATTTGCTACAAGGCAGCTGCGAGCCCAGATTCAAACTAGACTACAACCTGTGTCAGGTCTCTACAGTACTCCTTCCCAGGGCCAAGTGAACTGGCCACTGTTTTGCTCAGACTTGACTTTTCTTCCTCCACTCTCACAGGAGATGGAATGACCTTCCACCTGCTGAAGCATACAAGCGCATCTCTTCAGGGAGCTCTCCACCGCCTCCTCCTCTCTTCCTCGCTCATGCATGACTCACACCTGTCCTAACCTTGTTCTATAGCTTACTTTTGTACTCAGAAACATGTATTCTTTGGACATTTACTAATATATGGACAGTTACTCGCGGTTTTGCTGTCAGGCACAAGGTATACAATGTAGTCGGTTGCTGTTAATAAACACACAACTTTCAATGTTGGCCCCTCGTCCCCAAATCAACAAGCCCCAGAGAGAGAAAGAGAGAGCGGCGGTGCTCGAGAGTGAAAGAAAGGAAGGAGCGGTGTTAGCCAGAACAAAGCAGTGAATTATTAGGAATAATTATTTGGTGATTGTTTCACAGCGTTTACGTTCTAAAGCATAAATAAACACACTCCGGGGGAAGAGGCCACATTGCTGGATTTTGAATGAAGCCGACGTGTATGCTTCATCCTGTTGCCGTGGCCTATCTGCTCTGCATGAGCGTGTGTATGTGTATGTGTGTGTGTTTGGGGGATTGTATGTGAGGCATTTGTATCGGCCGGTATCATTCTTAATTTTTAAAGTGAATAAAAGACAGATTTTTTACACTACAGATATCACAGCTTTATGTGAACATTTAATTTGTCTTGAAATGCCCTGTAAAACCACATTCTGCAATTCAAAAGAGAAGATTCAGAAAATGTTCAAACAATGTTTCATTACATTTGTTAAATGTAAAGAAAAAAATGAAAATGTAAAACAAAGCTGACAAACAGTTCACAAATACTTTTTCAGGAAAGATGTGAACATTGTATTGATGAAAAAATAATGTAAATTCTTCATGATTTGTCTTACAACATATTCAAGCATCATTTTAGGACCAATTAATTTAGTTGCACTTGAGTGAGATTAATTTGATGTTGCTCTCTCAGACCAGAGTGCGACCGCAGTCTTCTGGTCTGAAAGCTGCTCGTTCCCAAAGTGATGGATGTGTTTAGCCAAGCAAACATACGAGTGAACCGACTCCCCATGAGAGCCACTGTAGCACCAAACACAATCTCCTCTGGCCTGTTGTGCTCAGCAAATGATAACCACAAGTTGTGCACACGGGAGGAGAATGTCTCTGCTGCCACAATGAGCAAGTTTTAGTTTTTTCTTTGAAAATCTGTCAGCGCTTTTTAGTGGAAGTTACCGAATAAATTGTCCTCAGCAATAAATTTTAACTCCAAAACAGAGGAAAAGTTTTTATATTATAATTTATCCTCCTGAAATATAATCAAAGAGACATTTCTGTCATGAAGTGAAATAACCCAGTGACCTTTCTACAATCTGTATTTTGCACCAAAGGGAAATTAGATAGATGGCGGTAAAACCTGTAATCCAGAGCAGAGTAGTGTACTGTATACTTTCCTCAACGTTTACTTGTATCTTTCTTCAGGAGAAGGACTAATTGGAATACAGACGAGGGGAGATAAAGACAGGAGTGTGAGAAAATGCTGCACTTTTTCAATGGGATGTTGAACTATTTCACCATTTGATGGCTAACTGGCTCCAGACCCCTCTCTATCCCACAAACATTACACACAGTAAGGCTCACCCTCACATTGAAGTATTATTAACTCTTTTTTTAAATTATGAGCCTGAGATCAAGGTATTTTGTGTGCTTAGTTCAAAGGAACAGAGTGGAGGATTAAGGGGGATCCATTGGCAGAAATTGATAATATTACTAAGCAAGTTTTGTTTTGTGTATGATCCCCTGAAAATACAAATCGTCTCGTTGAGAGAATATCACAGACTCTGTAAAACGTTATTATGCAATGTGTACTGTTTACAATGTACAATGTACAATGTTTACAATGTACAATGTTTACTACACAGCCGTTTGCTTGCATTGAAAATAAATCAAAATATAAATATTGTGTGAAGATATCTTAAAATGTAATCCAAAGGGTTATGTGAAGTGTTAGTAATTTATCAAATATACTGTTAAAACGTTATCAGTTTTGAATAAATATGGAAACCTCTCTTGAGATCTATCTTATAAATCTCAAGGATGTATTAGATTCCCTTTCCTTACATTTGCAGATATTTTCATTTGTGTTTATAAACAGCTTTTGCATCATAGTTGTATACAATAAATGTTATTGACGGGAAAGAAAACAAATTATATCATCTGCACATCCTCACACATTCATATGGGTCCATACCAAATATTGTAGAGAAGTCTACATAGTGTTATTGTCACTGCTGTGGTCACCATTTCTTTCCAGGAACAGGAGAGCACAGGTGGGCAGATAATAATCTGTTAATTAGTTTATTAATAGATGCCTGGACAGTGATGGCAGGAGAGGAAAGTGTCTGTGTAGGTTCCAAGCCTCTATGTTTTTGTGAATTCATGCATTAGCTTTACACAAGTTGTGTTTTTAATTTGTCGAGGGGTTTCATATACTGTAACTCTCGGCGTAAACTCACCTGTGTCCTGAAATGCCATGTTTTCCGTTTTGATTTGGATCCTCGATGGATGGATGGATGGATGGATGGATGGATGGATGGATAGATGGATAGATGGATAGATAGATAGATAGATAGATAGATAGATAGATAGATAGATAGATACTTCATTCATCCCCAAGGGGAAGTTTGTTTGTCACAGTAGCAATCAAAGTTACATAGAAGACACAAACATATCAGGAATGAAAAATACTCAATATATACAAGAAAACAGCTCAGTGTATTAATTTAAGGACATTAAACAATAAAGAAAGTGCAAAAATGCAAAGTATATGATGGATTCCATAGGGCAATATTTCATGGCCACATTTCAATGGCCCGTGCAGACTGTTCGATGCGTAGATCCTGTAGTTTGACTCCGCTCTGCTTGGGTCACTGTGAGTGCAGGAAGTGTGGTTTTAATTCTGCGGCATGCTGCCCTCAATGTAAACACAT
The DNA here is from genome assembly GCA_038501785.1 of Myoxocephalus aenaeus. Taxonomy (NCBI): domain Eukaryota; kingdom Metazoa; phylum Chordata; class Actinopteri; order Perciformes; family Cottidae; genus Myoxocephalus; species Myoxocephalus aenaeus. Next base: position 2,313,788 of record JBAMJR010000091.1, read on the forward strand.
TAAAGATAAACCCTACGTCACCATATGAATCACATCTTTCTAAATGGCAGCTTGAGTAAGATGGGGAATATTCACCTGTCAGGATCATGTGGTTTTGATGGCTGTATGACTCATAGATGAAGGCAGGCACTTGGCTACAGATATATAACATTATATAATACAACACTGACACAGAAAAATGTGCCATAATCTATGACATGGTACAGCTGGATGAATTTCTACATAAATCATTATTAGAAGTCCATGACATCTACATTTATTTATTCCCTCGTGCTGAAGCAGGACACAAATCTATGCTGTGCATATGGCCAATATTCAGTCATACACATAACCCAAACACATGAATTTATTTTATCCTCTTGGTCCACTCTTTTGCTTTGAGCATACAAAATAACATTTCAAGTGGATTGCCATTTTTTTGATTGAAAATGATCATGTCAACACACATTTCCAAAACGTTTATGACATTAGCTTTAAAGCCAAAATGGAAAATACCATTCGATAAGTATTCTATATTTTCACAAGGATGAGGCAGTTGGATGAATGTTTGTGGCAGTTTACTAACGTTAAATGAATAATTTCTATCATATTCATGTAATGTGCTGTAACTCTGTTACGTTATTCATTCTGTACACATGACATCTATTGCTTCTGTCCATTCGGGGAGAGGGATCCTCCTCTGTTGCTCTCCCTCAGGTTTCTTCCCTTTTTTCCCTGTGAAAGTTTTTTTTTACTATCTTTAATTGGGGGAGTTTTTCCTGATCCGATGTCCCGGGACAGGGATGTCTTATGTGTACAGATTATAAAGCCCTCCGAGGCAAATGTGTATTTGTGATTTTGGGCTGTACAAAATAAACTGAATTGAATTGAAATAACGGCTTCAAATGAATGAAAAAACAAAGCACAAATACAATAAGTCACTTTCATAATTTAAATGTGATTCCCCTTGTTCAAATGTTCAATAATTCAATAAAGCAAATGTCTCTTTTTCATTTATTTCACTCTCTGCTTGTGTCCGGTGCAATAACCTGCCTTAAAGTCAAAGCCATTTGGACTATGAAATCTATAACACGGTTAGGGTGAACGTCTTCTCTCCGCCGTTTGACTAATTTGTTTTTTTCATGGCTATTTAAAGCTAATGCATTCAGCGGGGCGAGCAGTGCAGCTTGAATATGGCTGAGAAAAGTCATTCCAATTGACAAAAGGTATTTCTATGATTTATTTCTACTATTGATGAGATGGAAGTGTAATTATGTTGCCCTAAATTGAAATACTTTATACATTTTCAGAGTATTTGTTCTCAAAAGCTGTGACTGACTATGAATGTTATAGAGTTTGAGCTTTGATACGACCCATATGCAGAGCCAGACGTCAGGGATGTGCTTTCCCAGAGTTCACAGTTCAATACTGACTGTCAAAAATAACTCTAGTTTAAAAATAATAGGACAGAAACACACCGCACCTTTGCAGCATGTATGTCTGGGGTGGCCAACATGCCCATGTTTCACCATTTCTGCTTTTTCCGTTTGTTACATCTGAAGATTAGATTTACAGATTACATTCGCATCGTAATCTTTTAAGTGGGCCCTCGGCCATGAACAGAAACCAATATCTGGCCATTTCTGCCTGTTTTGACTTATTTACAGATAACATCATAGTAGTTTAAGTGAGCATTTAGGCCATGCACTGTATTAGAGTTTAAAAAGTATTACATCAATTTTAAGTAAATTTAAGAGCAGCAGATTCAGAAATACTTTTTAGCATATATGCATACACCATTAAACAACATGTCTGTCAAATGTTGAACTGTTAGGTAGTTTTGTATAGTTATTTTGAAAGAAAATAAATTTTCTACGGCACATGGGGTTTGCTGAAGAAACACCACATTTCTTGCAGTGTAAACGGGTTGAAAACACTATTATTTGTCCTGTGACTCCTGTGATAGGGAGGAAAAGCTGCCATTTAACAAATTGTCTTCCAAGGCTGAAACAATAATCACATTTATAGCATCACACACATTTCAACAAATCAACTCGGTGCAGGATGCAGAAGCTTTAAATCAACTTGTACGCTAAAATACAGTGTGACATTTTCTTGACTAATTTGGCTTTAAAGCGAGTAATAATGTCCTTTTTAGGCAGAGGATGACATTAATGATTTTAGTCACAGTAGTTGTGGTGTCAGGAGGTGAACGCTGCTGTTCCACTGTGTGCGTGAGCTGGAAAGGCGTCTTAGTTGTTTTGCCCTGCTGACATTCACGACAAAGAAACAGTGCAACAAGTCTGGGACATAATTCAGCCCTATTAGAATCAATAGTTGTGAGACGTTAAAGTAAATTATCTTCAAAGTCATCTAAAGCAGCCTCATTCAACCATAACAGGACCGTGTCTCTGACATCAGACGGATCTGCTGATCTTAAAGGAGGAAGTAAAACATTTATTACACTCTGGAGAAACTAGCATGCTTTAAGATTTCCTATATCTAAGTGTTCAAAATATGCCTGTTCTCTCAGATAGCAATATGTCTGGCCGGTTGTATAATTCTGTAATTAGCTGTAAGTTATTCTCTGCCAATATGATGAGATGATGGTTGTCGATTTTCAGCTTGTCTCAACTCGATGCAAATTAGGTAAGTTGTGTATGAAAAACACACTGCGATTAAATGCAATTGTATCACAAAAGCTCAAGGGTGCACTTTGTATTAGCTGTGGTTGCCAACATGGCACACAATCGAGGATCATCAAATGAGGTTACATTGGTAGAATTGAAATGATATGCCTTGTGTACAGTAATGGATTGCACATACAATATGTATATACTGTGCCTTTCAAAAGTTTGTTATTGCCTGCCACGAAAGTTAGAAATTGTTACAATCAGATGGAGAGAACTACTCTATATTGTTTTATTGTCTTTCCGGATTTTAGGCTGTATAAAATAATCTTTACAAATAGATGTTATTTTGTATGAAAGGTTTGCAAAATCCGCTTGTATCCGAGACCTCGTTCTTTCGGTCACGACCCAGAGTTCGTGACCATAGGTGAGGGTTGGAACGTAGACCGACCAGTAAATGGAGAGCTTCGCCTTCCGGCTCAGCTCCCTCTTCACCAAGACGGACCGGTACAGCGCCTGTTTTACTGCTGCAGCCGCACCGATCCGCCTTACCCTCACTCGTGAACAAGACCCCGAGATACTTGAACTCCTTCGCTTGGGGTAGGCAGTTTGTCCCCACATGGAGGGAGCAAGCGACCGGTTTCCGGCAGAGCACCATGGCCTCAGATTTGGAGGTGCTAACTCTCATCCCTGCCGCTTCACACTCGGCTGCAAAACGCCCCAGTGAATGCTGGAGGTCACAGTCCGAGGAGGCAAACAGGACCACATCATCCGCGAACAGCAGAGAGGCGATCCAGAGACTCCCCAACCGAATCCTCTCCGCCCCCTGGCTGCGCCTAGATATCCTGTCCATGAAAGTCACGAACAGGACCGGTGATAAAGGGCAGCCCTGGCGGAGACCCATCGGGAACGTGTCTGACTTACTACCGAGGATACGAGGATACGAACACAGCTCCTACTGCAGGCGTACAGAGACCGGATGGCCCGTGCCAACGGGTCCGGCACACCATACTCCCGCAGCACCCCCCACAAAAACCGCGATACAGGCAGCCGAAATCAGCTTCCTCCGTAGGGTGGCCGGGCTCAGCCTTAGAGATAGGGTAAGGAGCTCGGACATCAGGGGGGAGCGTGGAGTCGAGTCGCTGCTCCTTCGTGTCGAAAGGAGTCAGCTGGTTCAGGCATCTAATCAGGATGCCTCCTGGACGCCTCCCATTAGAGGTTTTCCAGGCACGTCCAACTGGTAGGAGACCCCGGGGAAGACCGAGGACACGCTGGAGGGATTATATCTCCCGGCTGGCCTTGGAACGCCTCAGGATCCCCCAGGATGGGCTGGAAAGTGTTGAGGTGAGAGGGAAGCCTGGGTCGGCCTGCTGAACCTGCTGCCACTGCGACCCGACCCCGGATAAGCGGCTGATAATGGATGGATGGATGAATGGGTTTGCAAAATAATATTTTTTTTTACAATGGTTCAACCAGAACGATAATTGAAAGGGCAGAAAGAGACAGAGGAAACTCAGAGATACTGTTGAATAAGAATAGAAAAAAATCACCATTCATTGGTAAAAGAAACTGGAAGCTTGACATTAAAATGTGTGCAGATTGAAATAGGAACAAGTTCCTTTTCCAGTATCAAGTGTGCAATGGTGCAAGCTGGAATAGTAGGTGTATAGGTGTGGTGCTTGAGTTCTTAAACTATTTCAATAGAAATAGAGGGTTGGTGAATGGTTAGGTCACTTTTTACACTACTTCATTCGTCCAACAGCTGCAGTTACTAGCTTTGGCTTTTTGGCTTGTGAAAAAAGTAAAAAAGCCCCAAGTAGTGAACATAAGTTTGTGTAGCAGTTAGCTGTCCTCACGCAGTAATCATGTCACGTCCTCTCGGATTCACCCCAAAGCTGGGAACCACTGAACTCGACTGAGTAACTGTATTAGTAGTTAAAGCGATGCCCTTCCAGACCAGCCACTGCAGGAAAATGATGCTTTCACATTGTTGCATCATATTAGCAATCTAATAATGTCATATGTAATAATATATAATTCAAAAGGGCTATTTTTCCTGCAGCATGAGTCGTTTTACTTTTGATTCTTGCTGATAATACTCATGTACTTCTACTTCAGCCGTATTTTGAATGCAGACGTTGTACTTGTATATTTACATCAATGTACTATTACTTAGGTAAAGGATTGGAACTTCTTCCATCACTGCCAGCTTCCTGCCAACAGCTTAAACATCGTGACTCTGCATTGTCATCCTTGCTTGAGTTTGTGTTCCACCTTTGCCGCCCCAGTCAAAGTGATCTGGCCGTGGCCGCTGCCTGAATCAAGTTTAATCAATAGCGCTGACTGAGTAAGAGAATCTCCAGCAACAGGGTTTGAATAAACAAGAGGCATTTCCCCTCACAAGTTTGCTTTCACACGTACAACTTTAAAAAAAAAGTTATACTCTCTGGTGAGACGAGTGAACTTTAACAAGCTTCGAGGTCTTTTGCAATCAGCCGCTCTTGTTCTCAACTCTCATTCACTCTTCACAGAGGCCACGCCGACAAGCTAGAACTGTTGAAAGAACAGCTGCGGAACAGCTGCTCTATCTCAAGCACAGGAGTGTTCATTACCCTGAATTTGCATTGATAAATGCCAAGAAACTATCTTCATAGATAGTTTATAGATATGAGGTGGCTGAGACTGAGGCCAAGTGAGCTGATTGCAATAGATCTGGGTGTTGTTTAATACGTTTGTTGAATTACCTCATGTCACCCTCTCCTTTATCATATTCTCTCCCTCTACACAGTCTAATATGCTCTTGTGCTGGAATCTAAACACAATTTAACATAACTCACTGTTATAGTTATAGGCTTGCTGCATGGAAGTGTTATTATGCGTTTGTTTCAGGCAAAGGAGAAGTTTAATTTCAAATTAAAATACGCAAAAGAAATTAGATCAGAGATGTAAAATAGGCTGGAGGTAAAAATAGATCAGTGAAACTTTTAAACTGTCTAAAATACCAGAACACAGCAGACCGACCATAGTTCCTTCTGCTATCACTGTACTTTAAAGTTTTTTTTACATATAGTTTTTTGTAGGCTACAATAAGCTAGGTTAACTGGCTGCTGGGTGTAGCCTCGTACTGAGCAGACAGTGATGAAATCTCATCCAACTCTCAGCAAGAAAGCGTATTTTCCAAAATGTCAAACTATTGCTTAACCTAGATGTCCTCGCATAACATTTTCCTTCTGCAGAGCAAACCTTTGTTGACCATCGTTGATACATTTTAGTTATTTTCTTTTTTTAGAATACTTTAAGAGGCTGGTGCTGAAATCAGGTGGATTTACAGAACTGAAGGCCCAAGGCAAGTAATGGTACACCTCGGACCCCTTTAATCTTAGTGATTGATCTGTGTTTTTATGCCTCTGCGCCGGTGACAGCTGTGGCCAGAGGGAATTCCTTCCAATTTGGCACAAAACATCCACTTGCACTCAAGGCCGAACTGATTAGAAGTTGGTGGTCAAAGCTAACTGTGACCTCACGAAACACGTTTTGGGCCATATACTCAATCATTCATATGCTAATACAAGTTCACACAAATATCTCAGAGGATAAAATATAAAGTGATGACATTTTGGACAAACATGGATGTAAACAGTATATAACGGTATATACAGTATGCAATATCTTTACTTAATTAGCTTCAGATTGGAGATTTGTGTAAAGTAGAGCGTGAACGCAAATGCTTGTGGTCCGTCACAAGACGTGTGTGCTAACAAGAACATTTAGACAATGACATGTGACACACATCACATGTCATTGTGCCACAGTTGCTTGAACTGTATTTCAGTGTCTTTTGAGGATTTTGACAAAGCAGCATTTTAACTTGAAATTGACATTTTAAATCAAAATATCCGGGGATGTGAAGGTTGAAAGAAACATGAAATGGAATAATGGATTGAAAAGAACTAAAAGTCAAAGAGGACTAAAAACTTGACATGCCTTTGAACTGACTATACAAAGAATCTGGTCGCCATGTTTCATAGACCTAGTGTAAATAAATGTCTGACATTTGAGTTGGCAAAATGAAATGACGGTGATGCTCCTGAAAAAGAGAGGTTAAAGCAGGTAGTGTATGCCTTCATTGAAACAAATAATTGAATTGTTTCTGATAAGCTCTATTATTAGATTGATGTTATTCTCCATGTAAACTGCTGTGGTTCAGTAAGGGTTGAACAACAGAACATAAAATTAGCTCATGCCCCTTTTTCGGATATTTCAGAGGTTATCTTGTCAGTTCCGTGTCCTTTTCATCATCCCTTTGACCCAGTAAAAAAAAAAAAAAAGTTACAATAACAGTTTTAAAATGTGACTCAGTTTACTGTAACTCTAATGTAATTTCTATCATAACACAGTATTTTGACATAATTGTAAAAACCCAAATCCATCAACTTTCATGAAAACATCAACAATATCCTGAATTCAGAATGGGGAAAACAGAGCAAACAAACTTGTTGTTTCTTGTTATTGTGGAATCAGTGCCATCTACAGATAATTTATTTTTGAAGGCTAATTGGTTCGAGACCCATTTTGAAAAAACAACACAGGAAACTGAGAATGGAAAAAATCCCCACAAAAACTGTATATTCTTTCAGTTCAGAACTTTTCAGCACAATTCAGTGTGCAAAGTTACACACAGACCTCAGAAAAAAGCTATTTCCATGCTTGCCAGAGTAGAGGAAAACTTAAAAACCCCTTCAACCTGACTCTCATGTTTGTGGTACCACCCTCTTACAATGTGCCTGATTACTGCTGTCCATAGTGTGAATCATGCCTGTAGTTTGCTGTATGATGGGACTTTATTACAACAGTCTGATATGAAAAGGTGTCTGGTGCTGCAGCTCTACATGTGCAGCCTCCTTCAGGGATAAAAGCAGAAGTGGTGCATGTTTTTGGCAAGAATTACTTTGGGTGGATGTGTCTCGTCTCATTGGTTACTTTTATTCAATTCTGTTTGGAATAAAGTCGTCGTTTACAACATGACACACTGTTGCCACCAAGTGGTCTGAAAAAATACTGCCCAAGATTTGCGAGAGCTGTTATTTACACATACAAAATGTGTAGGAGATGGGAAAAGCCTGTCAGCTGAAATATCTGTTGTAGACTATATTTTATGTTGGTTCATTTAAAGTGACATTTTCAAGATCAGGATGATCGAATACAAGGACGGTGTTGTGTCGATGTGTCAGGACTGGTGATATAAAACAAAATCAGAAAAAGGTTCTAATCCCAAGGTGTAAAGGTAAACACAAGGTCAGACTTTCCTCTGTGTAAATCTCTGCCTTGCATGCTGACAGCATGCAAGGCAGAGAAACGTAACATTATGTTCTAGCACAGCAGAAAACAAAACTCATTCATCAGAAGTCAGCAGCTCTCAGCACACTGCAGTACGATCAGATGTATAGCTCTCAATATGCTCTTCTACCATCTGCTTGCAAAGCTTCACAGTACAATAAAGCTGGCAAATAGATCTCGATGCCCCTGAGCTTTTGAACGTTGGTTTTTAAACTTTCATGTTATACTCCAATACTTAAAGATGTGAAGCCTAGTTTGACTCATTGTTCAGTGGTTCAATACATTACATTTACACATTGCTACACTGCACACAGTTTAATTAGAGTTGTAACTGACAATAATGTTAATACAAATGTATCTGCAAATAGTGTTTTGATGAAACATCTGTTCTGTGAAATGTCAGAATAAATTGAAAAAGGTCCCAGTTACCCAACTTCAACATTAGTAATGTCTTATTTCATCAGACCCACAGTCCAAAATCAAAAGATATTCAGTTTAACATCACAAAGGACAAAGAAAAGTAGAACATTGTAAAACAATGTATTTATTTTTATATTAATAAACCTACTTGATTATCAAAATAACTGGTTTATTTGTGTGTTGATCTGCCTCAGCTCTGAAATGTTTATCATTCACATAAGAAGCCTCCTCACGGGAGACTTTCGGCATGGAGCCCAGAGCCACCCGATGACCCCTCACTGAAGCGTTTCCATGGTTTTAGAAGTATGATTGACGGCTGAGTTCGAGGTCAGGTCGGAAGGTCGTCCTCACTGTTCCTCCCCCCTGTTTTCCACGCTCACACTAATCACATCCTCAGCCTTGACAGATCATCCATCTTTCTCATCCCTTGCTGTATTCCTTCTCCCTCTGCCCTCAGGGGAGAGGTTGTGAAATCTCCAGACAAATGGAAACTGCGTCATCGTTCTTTAGTAATTAGCAGCTGAACTTGTGGCTGTTTTGAGGAACACGTCAGCTTCCGTTATTATTTTCCTGCATTTGGAGCAGAGCCAAGCTGTTTTATCAGCCAATCCATAAAAAAAGAGCAACAGGTCTGTGGAGTCTCGGTGTGTTCACATTATTCTCCCGTTTTATCACGGTTATTATTATTAAATTGCCATTGGATGCGCTCGCTCATTGAAAATCTTGACCGAACACTGGAAATCAGCAATTTAAATTTAGGATGGAGTTTTAAAACGTACTCCATAAGAGCTGAACCTGCGAAAGAAAAACTCTTGTTCTAATCAAAAGACGGTAAAGGCTCCTAACTGTTAGTGACTGAGCATAATTAAAGCTGCAGATTGAAGTGCAAGGAGGTGGCTCTCTCATCAGTACTAACAGACTGCTAATTTACTTATTCAAAGTTACAAAACAAAGGGAACAGACTGGTATGGGAAACAAACACTAGAAAACCACAGCTTTAAGGCGATCCAACATGCGGGAAGACAAAGAAGACCATCCTGCAACTGACCAGGGAAAGACACAGACCAAATTAAATACACAGGGGAAGACAGGCAACGAGGCACAGGTGGAAACAATGAGGGCGAGGCTTTACAATCACACATGAGGAGGGAGGAGTCTGGAACGAGAACAGGTGAAGGGAATAAACTAATCAGGAAACTGGGAAAACACACACAGAATAACATTATTGTTTTCATTGCTTCTAACATGTCTTCGCAGTTTCATATCTTTCCCTATCGGGGTTATTTTAATAAAGTCTCTGTTTAATGCCTTTAAATCGATGGTGAGGTCATAAAGAGTTATCATCTGAACTCTAGTTTGTATTCAGTTTATATTCTCTCTTGAATTGTCTCTCACATAATAATTATGTCATTATGCTCCACTCGGGGGACAATTCATCACGGCTGACTAACTACGTGTCAGCATCAGGTCAATTATCATCACCACCTACTACAATTAGATATTTTTCGCGACTTGATGCCATGGTAGTTGACATTGAACTGATGTGTGAAACTTGATTTTGTCAGCAGGGGCCAACTGCTCTGCAGAGAGAGAGACATGAATCAGCAGTATGGCGGCTGCCAAAATGAATGACAAAGTCACTCAATAACCCCGTGATAGCAGCTGAAGGTTGACACATACAGTCAGATAAATGATGAGCGTGAACAGCCGAGGAGAATGTCGGCTAAATCGTGTGGCTGACGTCACACTTTGGCATTAGGAATAACTGTCGTAACTATTGTTTGTTCATTCATTCAAACCAAAGTGGAGCCCAGAATAGATAAGGATATTCCTTTGTTCTCAGTGTTTCCATGCTCACGCACAGGAACATGCTGCAATTAACACTGAAGGATACTCATTTGCTGAATAATAAAGTGGACCACCTTTCACATCAGACACAGGTGCTTTTAAAAGTTAGAATATGTCACGGTTTATATGGCGTGCATTGTCATTTGAGGCAATTATTCTCACGCTAATACACTCATTTGTATTTATTTATGTAGGTAAATATCACCAACATAGTTAAACATATGCAGCGGCAATGTCCCCTGTCACAATACATTATTTCACTTTCTGCTATCAGCAGCACACAGTGACGTGTCACTTTTTAATACCTTTACAGTTCACCTCAGCAGTGATGATGTACCGTACATCAGAGACATGAGAGCAGCGGACCCGTTCGTCTGCCTGCACTTTAAATCATGATTAGAGGGACATCAGCTCAGACACACGCTTTCCTGACAAGCGTGTCTCCAGCCTCTCCCTCCTTATAAGATGGATGGATGGATGGATGGATGGATGGATGGATGGATGGATAGATAGATAGATAGATAGATAGATAGATAGATAGATAGATAGATAGATAGATAGATAGATCTAATATTAAGTATGAAAAATACTCAAAATATACAACAAAAAACAATAAAGAAAGTGCAAAAATACAAAGTATATGCTGTGTATATGAAGTGTATATAAGTATATCTAGTGAAATAGAAGTATGTACAGTGACTAACTAAACAACAGAAGCGGTGCTTGATGTTGATGTTGATTCAATTGACGGAGGATCTGGCCAGAGGTGACTTATTATAGAGTCTTATAGCAGTATAAGCCTCATTTTGTGCAACAACACATGCATTTTAGGCCTGTTGTAAATGGGATAAACAATGGAAGACGATAACAAACACAGGCTGTTGGAGCATAATGAATGGAGGCCCTGAACCGTAATATATTGTACTATTAACTGCTGTTAGTTTCAGAATTCGCTTCACTTGTAGGCCTTACCTACGCTGTCGGTTTCAGTTGTGAGGGTTATACATCAGGCTGTAAGCTGTGGACGTTCCCTGTTCCCATTACAGTGAATCGGCAGCGTATGAAACAATCCCATCTGCCGCACCGCCTGCACTTTTGCATTGTTGCACACACTTCTGCCCCCGTCATGTGGGTTCATTTTGGTGTGTATTGATTCTGTATGAGAGAGGGGGCTGTTGTTTGGCAGCTGCATCTCAGGAGGGAACGCAGAAGGTTTTTTAAGTTGAAATAGATCGCTCACTCAAAAATCACTCTAATGAAAAATATCAGAAAATCAGCAAGTGTTGCCGCCACAGGGATTTAAATAAACAATAGCTTAAAATGACTCGGCACACACACAAGTCTCCCTACGGTCCCCTGACACAGTAACAAATCATCACTGTAACTATAGCGACACCACTTACAGTTTAATTAGAGTTAGATGGAAAAGTTGGATGGTAATTCCTTTTGGTGCGTGGTGGTCTTGGTGTTGTGTCACTGTCATTTCATGAATAAACATTTTATGCATCCCCAGTCGATGACACCGAAATATGGAGGGTTTAATTCAGCTGCTATTTAAACGTTTCTTTGTCAGGTTTTTGAGTTTTATTCCTCAAACAAATGTGCTTTCTTCCATATTCTATGATATGTGCTTAATTTACTGAACAGATGACATTTTAAAAAGACATTTTGATGGAAAAAACAGCACATTGAAACATTGAACAGTCTATTTATTCACTTTATAGATTATTTTTGTACGACCAGTGTCATGTGTTTTTTAGTGAATATATTTTGATATACAAGCTTTTTAAGCATATGCCTTTAACCTGCATTCACTGCTGTTTGAGGATCCAAAGCTCATGTTATACCTTTCTGATAAAAATATCAAAAATAGATCTAAATCCAGTCTTTGATTGATCCTATGTCTCACTGCTCTTCAGAGAGAACATTAACATTCCTCAAAGAGTACGGAGCGACTAATTACCCAAATGATCTCTTGGCTCATTGGGTTCTGATGACTGCGAAGCCACCTTTCACCAATAGTAGAAATTATACTGTAAAAATGTCACTCATGCTGTGAAATAACTGTGCAACTAATCACGCTTAGAAAATTAAATCAAAATGAATTCAGTGTATATACATTATGTGTGTTAATCAGCGTTTGTTTCATTGTATGTCTAGAACATACGTCCACTAAAAGAAAGTAGTTTGTCCTATAGTATTACCATTAAATATAGTCAGAAATATATATTTTTAAAGCCAACAAAAAAAGCCTTGTAGACTTCATCTACTCATTTGACTTAGACGTGCTGTATTTAAAAATGAAGTACAATTCAAACAAATATGTTTTTGATAATTAGCTTTTTATTTATGCAGTAAACCGACATCATTTTGAGATTATTTGATTATATGTCAAGCCATGTCAATAATTCATGAAGCGGATGAATGGAAAGGATGTTTTCAGTTGGTTACGAGTACAAAAACTTTTGTGAACGTGATATCAGCTTTTCTTAATTAAATGGTGGCATTTCCACACTGCAGAGACGGTTTAATTCCAACATTTCTGTTGAGTCAGTAAACACGTATTCACAGCCACTATTGTACCTCTGTGAGGCTTTACTGAGGCACAATGCTGCGTTGAGCTAAATTCTAACAACATGCTCAGAGTGATAATGCTAACATACGGAAGTTTAGTTGGAAATATTTACCTTCTTTGTATAGTGTGTTAGCATGCTAACATTTGCTAATAAGCACCGAATCCAAAGCTGAGGCTGATGGGAATGTCAGTTCTTCAGGCATTTAGATAGAAACTGACTAATCAAACAAAATTCAGATTTTTATCTGATACTGACCTGGAGCTAAAGGAAAAGTGTAGAGATCACTTAAGTTATTACACTTCATCGTGAAGGGGACATGCATATGTGTACAACATTGTGTGGCAATCCATCGAATAGTTGACTTTGAACCATGGACTTCTGGACAGATTTGTACGCAGGTCCAACTTGTAGATGTTGAGATATTTCAGTTTGGACCAAAGTGGTGGTCCGACTGACTGAGCCACCCATCCAGCAATGCCACCAGCATGGCTCAAAACCTCCACTTCCCCTAACCTCCATCTTCTAGGAAATGTACTCGCCACAGTCATGTTTTATTTTTTATACACTATGTCAGTTTACTTGCAGTTCCACTATCAGGCCTAATTACATTTAATTTAGCTGACGCTTTTATCCAAAGCGACTTACATTTTTTCTCTATACACTGTAGACACAGCAACGGGGAGCAATTAGAGGTTAAGTGTCTTGCTCGAGTACACATCAACGTGGACTAGCGGAGCCGGGAATCGAACCACTGATCCTCCGATTGAAAGACGGGCATGCTAACCACTGAGCCTTTCATTTTAGGGATTAGTGCATCCGCATTAATACTACAATAAAAAGTCTCTCTTTAGTTGGCGATCACACATACAGATAAAGTTTTAAAGAAGACAGGCAGCTGAGAGGACGACCAATAGGAAGTTACAAGACCTCATATTGCTGAACATCCAAAAACTCCAAAAGTCATATATAGGGAAATAATAATTCATCTTGCAGCTTGTTGACCCCCACATTTCATCACCCTTTTAAGTCCAAATTTTTGCTTCATCTTCAACATCCAGCATGCCTCTTTACGGTAGCTCATAATTTAATGTTTATGTGAGCTTTTCTTCAGAGTTTCCCAAGACAATTTCTCTAATACTAAGAGTGTGTCCCAAGAAACCCATGAATACTAATGCGCCGCTCTCTTGCTTTGTAAGCCCCCACTAATGCCTTTTCTGGAATACTCCTTGCCTTTGATAGGATTAGAGTTGTGTGTTTAGCACGATAAAACGAATGAAGCACAAAAGTGCAAAGGCTGCATTTATGGGCCAGCCTTCTCCAGAATGTAAAAGGGGGAAATATCAATTGAGGCTAAAGATCGATTTTAGCACTTCCCCAGATAATTTAAATGACAGTAAGGGAAATTATATATATATATGACTTTGTTATGGTGGCAATATTAATCATTTTTAGGTCAAACATGACTTTTAGTGCGGTACAAGTTTTGAAACAGACTTGGAACGAGACGTTGCGTTGGAAGTGTGGATTTTCAGCCTCTGCATGTAATTCAAAGAGATAAAAGACTTTCATCAAGGTATGATGAAATATATTTATTTATAAGTTCTAAAATTAAGGCCATTTAACAGAAATGAAGATATACATACTTAATGATGCTGTGCTAAGCATATTCTTATACCAACTTCAATTTCCATTGAGTCTAGAAGACATCCCACATTTTGAAAATATATACCTGCAAGCACATTTGCTAATAATTTCCGGGAATTTGACCATCAAAGCTATTTCCAGTGGTTATTTAAGTCGATCTGCAAGAGCAAGATAATGTAAAAACCAAAAAAAATGTCATGTTAACTGGATGGCTGCAGATTTCTGAGCCGCTCTTCTTGTTCCTAAAAGCTTAATAAACTTGGGAGCATTAATAAACCTCTCCACATGTCATTACCACTTTTGTCCTGCAAATACCGTTATTAGCCCTACTTGTGTATTTTGGGCAGTAGTGGTGCCCTATCCTCTGGAGCACTTTGCACTAATGAAAAGGTGTCGTGTTAGCTCAGACTGTGATGGATTGAAAGAACACAACCTCTTGAGAGCTCTGTGGCATGGCTCTGCATAAGGAGAGCCTGCCTCCTCCAGTCCGAGGAGAAGAGGCTTCTCATGCCAAAAAAAAAAGGACCAGAGATGTGATTGATGCCGCTGCACCACAACCTCCAGGCAAAGCTCAATCTGGATAAGCTGCTTGTTGTCCTGCTGGGAGCTCCAATATCAACAATTGGCTGATGGCATCTGGACAAGGGAACATGATAAT
Source organism: Myoxocephalus aenaeus (assembly GCA_038501785.1). NCBI lineage: Eukaryota > Metazoa > Chordata > Actinopteri > Perciformes > Cottidae > Myoxocephalus > Myoxocephalus aenaeus. The sequence continues at coordinate 2,328,880 of JBAMJR010000091.1, forward strand.
ATCTCAGTATCCCTTTCAGAGTGTTTTGTTTTATTATTATATTATATTGTTTTTGTCAATTTTTCAGAACAGATTTAATGACTATGGTATAACTGCAACAATCATACTCCCTGACATTAAGAAATTGCTAGAAAAAATAAGTGATCCTTTATGATTGGAGTAAACCTTTTCCCTCTCTGATCCCAAAGAATCCTGATTAGTTTTCCGACGCTGTAACCCACTGGCTGTCTCTCTGAATTCCCAGTGAAAGTTTGGACTTGGCTGCCTCACTGCTGCACATTGGCTCATTCACTCTGCCACCACAAAACTTTGCAAGTCAGTGGAGAGTGCATATTATTCACTATCAACCTTAACCAGCTGTTAAAAATTAAGCAGTGGAAGAAGAATGCCGTGGCCGACTGGATATGGCATACAGAGTTTGATTTAACACACACACACACACATACACACACACACACACACACACACACACACACACACACACACACACACACACACACACCACGTTCAGCAAGGCCAGATCTAGTAATGAACTGCTCTAAATTGTGAAAACAATAGAATGGGGACACACTGACCATGTGTACATTTTCAGGAATATGTCACTTCGATGGAAACCTACCTACTGACTAAATACGTCTCTAAATTGTTATCAGTGGAACCATCTACGTTTCAGAGCTGGATACTTAAGGCTTGGACTCACGTAAATTAGACTTATGCGTCACAAAAATGAGGACTTGGGACCTTACTTGTTTAGCTCAACTTGGGAGGCTCGACTCCCAAAAGACTTGCGGTCTTGACTTGGTAAACAATGAAAAAGTTAAATCTCAACATATTAACACAACTTTGAAAGTGCCATTTAATGGTCAGCCTTCACAGACATGACTTGCAATTTGCTTCTGAAGCAAATATGCTTCTTGCTGGGAGTTAGCAGTGACTTCCTGGTCTTGTCATCACCATGAGGTTGCAAGGCAACCAGTGGAGACTTGAGGAAGTCTCTGCGCCCGGCCAATAACTACTCCGGCACGTAACCCCTATAGAGCTACAAATTGACATGTTTAAACTTGTGAGAATTAAACAAATGAGAAATATTGTTTCAATGTATGAGCTTTGAGGTGCTGGAATGTTGTTACCATTGAACCACTGTTTCCCTTTATTTCCATTTTCTCAATGTTCCCATCTAACCCTTACATGAACGCAATTTGGTGTATTTTTTTACTAAAATGTTGAACTATTCCCATTAGGTCTATGAATTTAAAGTTCTTGATATTGTCTGTATGAACCACTTTTAACAAAACTTTGAAAGTAAAAGGTTAAATTGCTGTCTCATTTAATTAATGATTATCATTCGGAGACATGTAAGACTTGTATCTTGACTGTATGTAAAATAACCTCTGCTAAATGTATCGCAGGCTGAAAAGAAGGCCTTTGCGTGCATTAAACCTTACGTAAAGTACATTTTCAATATAATTCGGTGGTGTGCATCCTTGTTTGCAGCTGAGAGTTCACCCATGATTCACCCCAGTGTAGCGTTTGGCAGCGCGCCACATTAATCGCCATGGGTATAATGGGAAGACAGGCTTATTGACCAGTAGTCCAATAGGACAGAGGGGCAGGACATACAAATCAAAGCTGTCCAGCCTCATATTGACCCGACTGTTCACAGAAAAGAAGATTCATTTGCTGGGTGACGGAGGAAGGAGACGGGGGCTGAGCGCAGGAGGTCACAGGGATGTGATTCAGCTCAGACCTGCACGAAATGACGCTTGAATATGTTTTTAAAGGGCAAGACTCCTATTGGTAGTTCAAGCCTTTCAGATAATCCTCCACAGTGAAACATAATCCAGTGTCTAGATAGCAGAGGTTCAGTGGTGCGGCAGTGTACGCATGAGTGATGAAGGTGTCTTAGTGTTGATCTGGTGATGGTTTGGGAGCAGGTGTATTCTTCTGTCTTTCTGGTCACGCCCATATCTGTTTGTCTGGTAATGAAGAAAAATGTAATGTAGACGGCAGAGAGTTTACAGACATCAAGAGACCTTCCCAAGAACTGTAAATCATATTAGTGCACCTGAAGTGAAGCTCCATTCCTCCTCTGTTTTTTTTTTTTTGTAATAGGCTTTATTGACAGCTGATACATCATGAATACATTAATTTCATTCAGGAGCATATTGCTCCTTCGTAGCAGCTGTATTCTTCAAATTAGATGTTGTCTACTGTTGCTACAGTTCATTGTGGAAACTAAAGATCCAAAGCAGCGAGCTGAGATGAATGTGCAGTGAGAAGTCTCACAAGCAATCAATGAAATGCAGTTCAAGAATCATTGTCTACGTGGTGACGAGACATTTTGACTTTGTAACATCTGTACTTTTTCTACTATGACAATTTTAAAATGTTTGCTGAGAAAAAGGCCTGTCTGTGAGTGAATATAGTTCTGTATCTCACACATCACACTTACTGTGAACGATTCAAAGCAAACAGTATTTAAAAGCCGACCCAATCAGATTCTGAGGAGGTTTTTTCCACTGTTCTAGCTAACGTGCCGGTACTGTTTTCCTATGACGTGGGACTGTTTCTCTTCACTACATGCAACAGAAACTTCTCCTTAAAAAGCCTGGATTTAAGAGTGCACCCTATCACATCTGAGCTTCAGCTCTGATCAATGTTTGTTTGACACACAATTTGAAGACAGAAGTACAGATTTCCATCCAGCAGCTTCTTGTGTCTGTGGGAAGTCTGGAATTGGATTGGATTTACAGATATACCAACCAGACAACCACCAGAAACACAACTATTTACCATATTAACCCTTTAACACATCCCTTTAAGCACAGTTGTGGGCCGTGACTGTCCCCTTGTGGGCAGAGTAGTGAACATCTTACTGGTGTGTTGCCTGAGAGGTGAAATATTACTCATGGAACAATGTAATACTCATGCTGTTTGCATTTTTAGGCAAGCTTCTGAACCACTAACCCTGTGTTTGCCTGTACATGTAGCTTCATGTTTAAGTAGGCCGACACATTGTTTGGTGATGGGCAAAGAGGAAACTAAATGAATGTTTAGGAAGCAGAACATCCATGTGTCAATGATAGTGAGCACAAGTACCACATGAGAACCAGTATGTTATTTTAAAGTTGACCTAACAGCAGGTAGCCTGAACTTTAAAATGATAGACGACTGATCCTCTGATGGATTGCTGAGGTAATACTTATTATAATAATAACTTTATTGATAGCAGCTTTAAAAAACAGTGTTCACAAAGTGCTTTGACAGAAGAAGAAAAAAGCAAAGCAAAGGCAATATAACACCAGAAAGCCAAACAAGAGCATGAGAAAACAAAAGAGAAGATAAAACAGAATAAATAAGCAAGAAATACAACAGAGAGAAAAGCAAATAAAAGCAATAAAACAATACAAGATAAGATAAAAGGACTATAAAAAAAGACAACACATAAAACTCTCGGAGGGATTTTAATAAGTGATTTAATAGTCCTTCACACTTACACGATTCCTTTGTATCTTCGTGACAAGAGGCTGAATGACTGAGCATCCTGTCTCCTGATAAACCTCCTCATGCGCGTGAGGGGACACGCGGAGGAGCGCGTCGTGCGGACCGACGCAACGCAACGCGGAGCGGAGGACTTTCATTTATTGACAACATGTTACGCTTCTGGCCGCAGACGACGCGGAGCAGCAGCCGGGAGACAAACACGGGGAGCTTCCATCACCAGTAAGCTGAGTCACGTTTCACTGAGCGCCGTTTGTGGCGAAGTAAACGGGCGTCGCTCGCCTTTCTTTGTTTTTGTTTATCATTTCACGCCATCGTTGCTGTTTTCTTTGGCCTGTAATGAAGAAAGAGCTGTGCTGCTCGACTGGCTCGTAGTATTCATTAACTGCGCCTCTACTATGTGGCTGTTACCTCTTTCCCTTTAATGGCCATTTGGATTCTCTTATTTGAGCCTATCGGGGTGGAAGATAGTTCAATAAGGATCCTTCACCAGGTGACATAGTAATGTATAGGAGGCCTGGTTGTGGACGGCTATTCAGTGTCAGTGCATCAATACAATTCCGATTTAATTAGCGTCTAATTTAAGCGCAACTCGTTTGAACTAGGCTCAGTGAAGCCGAATAATATTGATCAGTCATGTATAGGCTGTACATCTGGTTGGTCTTTATTGTTTTACAAGACGTATTTATTTGCAGTGCCATCCAAAAATAATAGACTTTCAGGTCTCTAGATAGATAAATAGATATTGCCACAGCTTAGTGCACATGTGTTACAATAAACTAGGACACCATGTATAACAGCAGCACAACACTTGCAGAACAATACAGCATGTAGGCTACACATCAAGGCCATACACCACAAACGTGTGACTAGCTGCTTTGATGACCAGTTTGATTGAGAAGATGGTGCTTTCAGGGGCTGGTGGAGAACTGTAAACCAGATTGAGGGACAAGAGGGACCACTCAACCTATTCTTTGAAGAATAGAAGTCACTGGAGCCTGATTTTAAGAGGATGCTAGGTTTTACCCACAGCTGTGTGCTGTGCTGTAAGTATAATGTGTTTGTGTTGCTTATATAGGACATTATCTTGCCAAATATACAATGATTATTTTCATTGTTGTATCTGTCAGTTCATTTTTAAGATTCATTGTTTATATATTATAAAAGAAGAAAAATCTCTCAGAGACCCCAGCTGTAAAACGTGGCTAAATACAATATTCATGAAGTTCTGTACCTGTGATTGTTGAAGACGCAGCACTACATCCCAAACCAAGAATTAGTGTATTTTGTTCTCAAGAGATCTAACTGGGGTCTAACTGACCCCGAACATAAGTATTGTCACTATGTGGGATAAAACACTGCATTTTTGTAGGTACATATAAATCATTTGTTCATTGTTTTTGCATGAACTAATGTGTTTGCACATGCATAAGGCTTGCAGAATAAATAACTTGTTTTAAATCACTTCTTATAACCCATTTTCATAGAATTGCTTTTAAGTGATGTCGTCCTTTTATGATATATTATGCAGTTATTTTGTTCCCTTGTTTTTGTTTGTATATTTTATTTATTTGTTTGTTTGTTTTCTATTCCATTTGCTCTTTTTGGTTATTTGTTTGGTTTTGTTGTATTCATTGCCTTTATGGTATGGTCCTTTTTGTTTACCGGTATTTAAGTTATGTATATGCTTTTCTTCTCTGTGGAGCACTTTGTAAACTTTGTTTTAAAGGTGCTATATAATTAAAGTTATTAGTATTATTATTAGTATTATTATTAGTATTATTATTATTATTATATGACATGTAACACGTGAAATATTTCAATGTCAGCAAAAAAAACAAGGGATAAGTGATTAATCGATTGTTCATTCCTTCCCCATTTGACCAACTAATAGACGTATTTGTCTAATTGGTTTAGTTCTAATGTATTGATATCACTCAGCGTGTTACTGTATGTTAGGTTAAAATAAATAGTCATCACGTCTCTTTCTGTCTCATGGGAAAACATTTCAGTTCACTCAGTCAACATCACAGCTAATTAGAATCAAGTGTAAATCTGTTTTTCTTCTTTCCGCTCTGAAGAGAAGTCCAGCTGGAAGTGAGGAAGCCCCGAGGCCGACGATGGGCTGTGGGGGGAGCAGGACTGATGCCCTGGAGCCTCGATACCTGGAGAGCTGGACCAAAGAGACAGAGTCGACATGGCTGACCAGCACAGACACCGATATCCCCCTGTCGTCCATCCAGAGCATCCCTTCTGATAGCTCGGAGGCCGGCTTCGCTTCTGAGAAAACAATCACCCCTGGTAAGAAGAATGAATTACGGTTGAGTGGACGGATTAATGAATATGTAATTGGTTTCCTAACAGGAACGGGCAGGAATTTAATAACTGCTGAACAAATACATAATGCATTTATGGTTGTATGAATTATTACTTAATTAGGTTCCCACCACAGAGCACGGTGTGTTTTCAATTTCAATCTTATGTTTTCTCGTTTATATTCATCATCAGGAGTATGTCAGTTTAAATTTTTTTTATTTTTTATTGGGACCATTATAAGCCATTCTCACAATAAGCTTGGAGAACTAAGATTTATGATGGAAATAATTTGACTGGATTGTCAATGAATGTCCTTTCATTACAATAACAGCATCACTGTTAAGTGTGTGTTTGTCTATCTGCTTTGCTCGGCATTAAATAAAATCCTGGATTTGTAACACCGTTTCCCTTTTGACGTCAAACGCTTTCAGCGGTTTTGCACGGCCGATTCAAACGAGAAGCCATCCTGCACACAGAAAATTAGAATGAAGATTTAAAAAAAAAAAACAGTTGCGGTGACCCTCGTGTTACGTAAACACAAGGATGTGTGGCAGACTACACATTTGGAAACTTTTAATCTTTTAGGGTTGGTCACCACAGCCAGCCGAGAAACAGATGGATCCAACTATAATTCTACTGTTTTGTGGGTGTGTTGTTCTTTGAAGTTGAGGGGAAATCAATCGGTAAATGGAAATAATAGGCGACATCAAAAGCCACTGTGCGGAGACAGGACTTGGCTCTCATGGCAACAGATACAGCAGTTAGTGACTGCAAGTGGAGGAACCCTGATGTAATTGTGAAGACAAATTCGGTTTTCCATTCTGCAGATAAAAACAGACCCAGAATTGGCCAAATGAATCGGAAAAACACCAGTTTCAGCATTAGAATTAATGTATGTGGATAATCTCCGAGATAGTTCACTTGATATTGTCAACCTAATTAATATAATGGGTAAATATCATATTCTCCCATCGGCTATTTGGTTTTTAAGTCTTTCATAAGAAGTGTTGTACAATACGGTGTTGACATAACTACATTTCATTTGTTTTTCTGCTAAAATCATTTGTGTTATCTGATTGGGTTGATTTAGAATGTCCCACCTTTGTTTACAGCGACTTTATGTGTAAATACATTTTAAAACAATCTAAGCTCAAACATCCATGAGCTCCACTCATGAGATGTGAGTGACTCGTTGAAAAACACTTGAAGTCGTAACAGGAAGTCCATGCTGAAAGGTAACACCCCCATCTCCATCTCCATCGCCACGATAAGACAACGCTGAGGTTTTGTTCGGTTCCAGTTCCAGATTTCTTCGAGGACGGCCTCCCTCTCCCGGCTCAGGCGTACCTGAAGGTCTGCTCGGCCGTGTCTGAAGCCAGCCTGACCGACGTGATGCCCAGCAGCCCCCCTGCAACCCTGGGCTCTCCACCCAAGGAGGCGGTGTTGCCGTCATCCGGCACCACGGTGCAGCGCAGAAGTGTTCTCCACACCGAAGAGATCGTAAGACTCTTGTTGTTATACATGAAGTCATTAGTTGTGGGAGAGCTATTGTAAAGATGTGAAGGATCAAGCCATTTGTTTTTGTTGGGATGTTCTGCTCATGTGTTGCAGTTAGAGCTGAAACAATTTGTGAAATAATTGATTAGTCGATTGTCAGGAAAGTAAACGGCAACTGTTTGACCAGACGGATGATTATTTTAGTAATTCTCTTAATTTCAGCTTCGTAAATGTGAAATGTAGATGCTATTCTTTGATCAAAACATGATATCTAATATAATCTGCAGATTGATCAATAATGAAAATAGCGTTCGCTGCAGCCTTTGTAACTTTGTCATAATTTTGGCACACGCCTCTGTGCTTAAACACATGAACACCCTTAAGAACATAGCATCTAATGAATAATCCAGGATGTCCGTAGATGATCCAGTGCACTTTTTAGAGAACAACACGTAGCTCGATTGCTCGCTTCTCATCTGCAGTCTCAACAAACTTTACAGCAAACTTAGTATTATATTTTATAATATCCCAATCTTTTCATTCTTCATCATCAGACGAAATGGCAGGACAATCGGATGTCGACCAAGCAAGTGACCATCACAGTGACGCAGAGCATCCATCAGGTGGACAAGAACGGGAAGGTGAAGAAGTCCCTCACCACCTACGAGGTCATGAAACCCGTGGAGAGCCTCAAACAGGTGGCCACGCAGAACGCCTGATGCAGGGGGAAGCCCAAACAAAAAAATCTCAGATGACTGTGAAACAAGGAAACTGACTAAAGCACAAGGAGGAAGAGACTGAACTGTACAAGATAGATTGTCATATTGAAAACATAGCTTATTCACAAAAAAAATACTGTAAAATGTACTTCTCTGGTGCCTGTTACAACAATGTCTTGCTGTACTGTAGAACACGCTGACGTGTTAAACTGTAGGTTAGGCAGAGAAAATACAAAACCTGACATTTTACAGTACATACAGTATCAGACCCAAAAAAAAACGAAGAATTTGCGCTTCATCACAGAAGACAGGAAATCATTTCTTGGCATGTGTCAAATTTCTCAAGTGACCTAGAATCTAAAAAGCCTTCTCATTGCTATTTTACGATGCTTTTGAGGATAAATATACACGTAAAGCTAGTATTACAGTATTATTTCACATTATCGAATATCCACAAGCTACACGTATAGTTTTGTTATTTGACATTGACGCATACGCTGTAGTTGCTGCTGTGCTACAATCTAAATGGCTCAGGAAACTGAAATTGATTGTGACGATTGCACTATTTACAGTGAAGCCTGGGAAGGAGTTTGTGACGACAATGTGAAACATTGTCTTTCTACGTGGTGTCGTTTTGTACAATACAGTGTTACATTTTCTTATCTAGTCGTTCATGTTTTTTAATGACAATAAATAAAAATAAAATAAAACATTTATGGTGCTTCTTTTAAATGACTTCTTAGGCTGTATCTCTGTCCATGTTCAAGGAAAAATTGGTTTTACTGACAAAAACATGGGATGAACAGATTGGCAAATTGAGGAACTGTGGTGATAAATAAATAACATGCACTTTTCCGGGATCATCAAACATGAGACATTATATCGATAGAGCATGTCAAATTATGGCATCCTCTCTGGGAGAGAGCATTTTCGTATGAGCAATAGACTAACGATTGCAGAGTTTCCGAGTGCCCCTCTGGGGATCAGAGACTGTAGCAGCAGCTCTGAGGTCAGCTTTGGGTTGAAAGCGTGTGAATCTGTTTTTGTTGGTCGTAATGCATTCGTCCTGATCTAAACGTTGGCTCCTCCTTCTCCATCCACTCCTCCACACAGAAGTCCGGGAAGAAGAAACGGATTTCTCTTTGTGCCGACTCAACAGAATCTGGAGAGGATTGAGATTAAAAATATGAAAAATTTGAAAACCTGGTCACGTGTATGTGATGTGACCGCCTGTCTGATAATGCATGGCTGTAGGACATGCTGTAAACGTGTTGAACTACACATGACGCACTGAGGCGCCTTGCATATGTGAACACATGGCACTCAACATACTTCCTACCTGAGCCGTGAGTTGTGTTTCGCGTGTCTGTGAGTCCAAACTGAGCCCTGATGGTAGTGGGCGAGGTGTATCTGGCTCGGAACACCTTGGTCGGTCCCATCAGTTCTCTCCAGTGGTGAATGGCGTCCTCTCTGGCTAGAACGTAGGCTCGCATCGGACCACTTCGGGGAAGGAATAACAGCTGTTTGAGTCGTTGTGAATTACAGTCAAATATCATGCCGTGTCAGCTTAAAGTCATTGTTAAACCATATGCTGCTCTGTGTGGCTGTTGCAGATATTAACATTTGGAGAGCCAAAAATGGGCTTTTCATACAAATCCAATCTATTCACTCCAGAGCCTCCTAGGAAGAGAGCGCCGCCATGAATACATATTCAGTTTATTGGTTTGAGCCGAACAACGCCGGCTGGAGCCGCTTCGAACCTGACTGGCTAACATGCCGAGGATTTCTCCATTCACTCGTGCAGCATCCAGTAAAGGTTGTTGTTGTGGCAACTATCGATTCACCGCCGCGAGGAGACTAAAATGACAATGTGATTACGAGCACCTTTTGCAATCCAGAGAGCCACGTGGAGCTCTTGTCAGCAGGCTACATGGTTATTTTCAGACAAATTGCTCAAGGGCTGTTGTCCGCTGACAATTGAAACTCCTCTTGTGAAGCTTCAGAAAATGATTAATCGGTGACTTGCTGAGATTCAAATTGGAGCACCGTCCATTGACATTTGCTTTTTGTGTGTCAGCCCTGTGGGTTATGTGCTGTGGGAATTTCTCCTGTTACAAATACGTAACACACCATTTACCTAAAGCAATTCATTCAACGCTGTCATGGTTTGGGAAATGCACAAGTATGCTGGCTCACCTTGACATGAATTCAACAAGTCTTTGGTAGAAGAATCGCCCTAAGAAGCAAACAAAAGAAAGTTAAAAAAGAGCTTTAACCCTTTTCAACTCAAAATAGCTTTAAAACTATTTAAATGAGTGAAACTGTCTGACTTGGATGCAAAAAATTTTTTCGGTTATCCTTCTTTTGACAAGACAATGATTTGTAGCTCTCAGTGTGTGTGTGGGTGTGTTCTAGCGATACAGTGAAGAATGAATCACTTGTTTAACTCACAAAGCATACACACATATCACATATACAACAAATATAATGTGTTTGCCAAAACGGGCTGCTGGCTCAACCGTTTGCTCAGATAGAATCACGAGAGCAGCCTTTTTTTTTAATTCTTTCTTTTAATACATTTGAACACAAAATAATTGTCTCCACACACCTGTATGTTCAGCATAAAACCTCTCGGAGTCCTGTCTCCTCCACACAAGATCTTTGCATTTAACAATCACAAAATTGTTGCCCAGGATTCTCTGGTGAAGAGCCTGAAAAAAAAAAAAGAGTTGTTTTATCTTGTTTTGCCGCACTGTAGCTGATGATCACAAAACTATATCTAAATATTGTTGCATCAAAGCTTCATACAGGGTACTGTGTGCAGATTCCTTCCAAAATAGAAAAGCTCATTCTCCTCCTCTCTGTTAAGATACGGGTAGTCCACTTTTTGGGGCTTTAAAATGGGACCTTTCAGATGAGACCCGCTTTCAGGATTTTAAGGCCCTGGGGCCTGTGAATCTATCGAGACAGCAAATGGAGGTTCTTCACTGTTTGGTTTGAAGTTATCGTACAGCTGGTTTACACCGTGTCAATGAACAGGCCACTCCCTTGGATTGTTTTATTTGACAGCTAAAACAATGACTGGATAGAAAGAGAAAGACACTTGGTTTAGCAATCTAAAATCTTATAGAATAATTAAATAAGATATATAGAGTCTAAATATAATAATGGTCACACTTTCTTTCAGTTTGTGAAGTGAATTTGTGGAATTGTATGGTAATTTCCCTTAAATTAGTTCAAGAAATGTATGTGTATATGCAAATAATTGGACAATATGGGTAATGTTTATATAAAGTGTTTTGTTTATGTTTTTCTTTACACTGTGTCCATATATTTTTTTGACTATTCATTTTGAGACGGATAAACAACGTGACAGCCCTTTTTGCAGCAGAGGATATGGATTAAACTGCTGAAGTAGTGTACATAAATATGTTTGGATACGGTCTAAACGAGAATAAAGGACGGAAGCAGGACTCGCTCACAGTGAGGTGGTGCTCACCTCTAAAATGACAGGATGAGCCACAGCATCTGGTTTGATTACCGCCAGGGTGAGCTGCAGCACTTTGGACATGCGGGGAGCTGAAAGTAACATTGTCTACAGCAGAGACACACATGCACGTTATAGATTATCAATCATATAGAATTACAGTGTGTGAACCACAGTTATCTACGGACATGTAGCGTTAGCTTCACGGTGGATCCTGCAACTTTAACGTCAATTGTTCACCATGAAACATACAAATACAGTGAAAACAACACACGCAGAGATGCAGTATTTTTTTTAATTGAACTGCTGCCGATTGACCTCAAGAAAACTGAACTGTTCAAGCTCATAAATGTCCGTCATTAAAAGATAGTTACAGATAACTAAAACGTCAACGTGACCAACCTGTCCAATAGTTAGTGGTCAGTTTGAAGAGGAGAGCACAGCAATGGATGCCGCCATATTGGAGAAACTACAAACTGTTATACAAATACTTTGATGTAAACTACGTCTCTAGTCGGCGTCTTCGTGCACAAGTGCTTTTCATTACGTTAATGTAACGACATACTGGATTATAAACGTTTTTGTTTTTTTACGAATGAAGACTATGCCGCGGTCAGTCCGCCCGATAATATTGTCCCCAGAAACTAGACCAGCACACAACGGTCCCACTGCGAGCGTGACGCCAACTACAAACTCAAAAATAAGCATTATGAGTTCATTTGAAAAGAGGGGAAATTAAATTAAACTAACAATACTTGGAGGAATGAACCGTGTGACAACCAGGAGTATTTTTTTACTTGAGCTTCTGGGATTAAAAGAACCTGATGTTGTGCATATATTTCTGTGTTCATTGTGATTGGTTAAGATATTCTGGTGGATCAACAGGTTGACACGCACATGACATGTTCTTAAATTGTGTCATAAACTAGTAACCAGTGAACCTGGGATGTTTGGTCCAACTCACATTCTTTCAGACTCTTTACTGTGACATAAAAGAGATGGAGCAATGTGGGACCTTGATCAATGGCAGTAGATTCCCTCCATATGCTTGAATATCCAAGTGAAATCCAAGTGAAATGACTGTGTCCCACTTCACTGCACTGACCTGCCATACACCTTTGTCATGTCGCTGTTCCCGAATACCAAATAAGAAAAAGAAGAAATGATCATCATCTGTCAAAAAGACTGATGATTGTGGTTCTTTTTTACATGTTTTATTATCTCTGTAAAATACAACACTCTGCATACTTTTTAAAGAACATTTTAAAATAGAAATTATAAGATGTACAATAAAACAGCCTTCCTTTTCCATGTGATATCCCATTGATTCACAATTTAATTAAAAAAGAAGAAGTATCTTGGTTGATCTTGGAAAAAAGGGAATGGAATTGTTATCTTTGTAATATTTTTGTAATTTCCCTTTCAATATCAAATACAATACAATTATGGAATCGCAAGGTCCTCAAAGTGTCTTATTGGGACTTTAAAGCTTCAGAGTGGTACCTGAACAACACAATCAGGCCGTTCTGACAACAAAGACACAGTTCACAATTTACAACATAGAACTGTTCGTGTTACAGTGCCAGTGTAGATTATAGTTGGACAATTGATGTAGCTGATCTCGTTGATGTAGCGACATGACAGCTACGAGCAGGGATGAGGACGAGGGAGATATTTAAATGTGGAATGTGATCAATGTGGGAGATCAGACATACAGTATGAGTTACAAACACGGAGCACATTCCAGCAATGCAAAATGGCCACACCCTTGAAAAGAGGAGGTTGTGTGTGTGTGTGTGTGTGTGTGTGTGTGTGTGTGTGTGTGTGTGTGTGTGTGTGTGTGTGTGTGTGTGTGTGTGTGTGTGTGTGTGTGTGTGTGAGGTCTTTGACATTCAGAGAGAATAGGAGGGAAGAAAGGGGGGATGGATGTCCCACATAGGTTTCCCCCACCTGCCCATGTCATGTGACCTAGGGTGACGCCACAGCTGTTACCGCCCATGAGGGGGATGGAGAAGACGAGAGGAGGCGTTGGGTGGGTGAGGAGTTGAATGAATATAGCATGAAAACCTATACACTTACGTACAAACTTTGTACAAAGTGTTGCGTTATTATATATATATATATTATTCATTGTCCAATCTTTAAGTAAAAGCATCAATACCACAATGTGAGAATGTGACTTCATTACAAGTAAAAGTCCTGCTGTCAAAATCTTACGTTAAAGTATTATCAGCTACATTTCCGTAAAGAAATATTAAAAGTAAGAATACTGCCTTGGTAGAAAATAGGTTCTTGTGATTAATGTTTCATAATAAATTACATATACTGATGATTGCATGTGTAAGTAGTATTTTACTGCTGTAGGTCGAGGGCTAGTTTTCATGACTTTACGGTTAAATTGTTTACCAAACTAAGGGTCAGGCCACTCCAGGGTTCACAAGATGAATCTTAGAGGTTATGAAGTGACTAATAATGGGTGAGGAAAGAAGAGTTTTTCATATTTTGGACTTCTCTCTAATCTTACATTTTTGTTGAATTTTTGGGAACAGTTATTCAAATAAAAACGTAAGAAGTTAAAAGGGTTAATGTATCTGCTGACAAAACCGTTCATTCTTTTAAAGAGGACGAACAGGTTTGAGGATGGAACAGAGACCACCGTTGATCCCTGCTGACACTTGCTTCAAACATCCTCAGCTGGGTGGCTGATTCAGCTGATCCCCTCCCGCCCTCTGCACACCATAAACCTCATCTCTTGTTTTATGTCTGTGTCACTGCTGCTGTTGCTGCTGCTGCTGCTGTTGCTGCTGCTGCAGTTGTCGTTTCCTTTTGGTGGGAGACGGGCAGCTGACTGACGACCCCCACCGGCACTTGGGTGTCCACAGTCTCCACATTCATTCATTCAGCAGGAGCCCCAGTAAAGGATCATGTGTACAATATGTTCCATGTAGTACAAGGGATAACTTGTAGAAAAGTTGGAGTTATATGATGTATGTTGATAATGTATAAGAGATATATGTTTCTCACAAAGTAAGTGGGAGTAATAATAGTTCAAACGTTTCAAACATGGGTTTTAAAGTTGATCTTAAAACAGCACTGACATTACTGAATACATGTATGTTTATTAACACTTACTTGTACTGCTCCCATACTCTGCGACATCCTACAACTACATATAACAAAGTTATAGGGAGGTTTTTGGAAAAGAATGTGTACTTTTGTTGATCTTTATCAAGAAAAGTCATGAATCCACAACTTCTCATGAAGTCACTACACCTAACACAATTTTGACTGTATTTTTCTTAAATATTCCTTTCTTTCCACGTGAAGAAATTATGAGGCAATAACAGACCTGTACACTTTTTTATCATATATTCTTATATGTGACCGTGGAGATATTCAGTTTACCACACATGCTTTTTACTGCTTGTATGCATATGTATATGGATGTATCCATAGTATGGAACAAGCCACTATTCTGCCTTTGTTTGCACTGAAACCATTATTATGTCTTGTTAATACTGTTGATTCTGTAAGTAATGTGAATTATGACGTCAAACTTCTTTGTATATATCATTATTGACGAGAGTTCAGTTTCCACTAGTGTGAAAGACATTTATAAACAAATTACTAGTATTTTAAATACAATGTTCAATCCTATTACAGTAAACTCTCTCTCTCTCTCTCTCTCTCTCTCTCTCTCTCTCTCTCTCTCTCTCTCTCTCTCTCTCTCTCTCATGCCTTTTAAAAATAAGTATACCTTATTTGTGAGAAAATAACACATGTTTACTCTGGTGTACACTGATCCACCACATTGCAGCTCACCTGTCAGCCGGTCACTCAGAGGCTGCCTTACCATTACAACAGGGCCTCTTAAAGGGGGACACAGGCCCCAGTGTGACACCCACAATCCTTTCATGTCCTAATTGTTTGGCTGGTGAGAAAGGTCAGGGATGTGTTTCCTGTCAGAACATCTTTTGGGGCTTCAGTAACAGATCAGAGCCTAATTAGGTCGCCATATTTCAAGAAATCTATATGAAGAAACCTCAAATGTAAGCAAGAGGTACCACTTTTTGTGTAACTACATGGCCAATGTATGTTTTAGGTTGTAACCAAACAGCTGGAATCTCAAAGATAGAATAAGTTGTTTTTGCAATCCTTCATTCTCAAATCTAATGAACTCATAGCATCTGTCTCAATGTGAATTATGGGAATGAGTTGCCTTCACCTCTCCATCACCTGTTCTTTCTTTTAGCCTAAATGCTGGTGACCTTTGACCTTTCTGCTCCATTGCTTTACCACACGGGAACAGGCTCCCTGCAACAGCTGTGTCAACCTCAGCTCTGGCAACTGTTGTGCTCAGGGAAGGACAGAGAGTGGCATTAATGTTAGACTATGTAATGAAACCAAGCAGTTCACTTTAACATGTTAGTTTCTCATTGGAGCATTGTTATCCTTTACCAGTTTTAAATGTGAGGTGTTACTTTCTTATATAGTGGAAGTATTCCAACCCCCCTTATGCCTTACATGCAGCATATTTTTGCTCTTTGCTCGAGTTACCTCTCACACAATTTTCGTTTGTATTCATTGTAGCACCTACTTTGCAAATGGAGACATTATTTGTGAACACAATCCCACTCTCTAGCAATCTCAAAACATATTATCCAGACTTTTACCAAATAATCAAGACCAAAAAAACAACATTGAGTCAGACAGGAGATGTTGTGTAATAGGTGATTTCAGTCAAATTGTCAAACTGTCCACCTCCCACAGGGAGTTTCCTCCAAAGAACAGGGGTAATCTGCGAGGTTGTCCCATCTTGTACATATGTAGGACCTGATCTGGTGTCAGTTTATTTATACCAATAGAAATGTTGAGGAAACTGCTCTGGGGTTAGTCAGTCTAACTCCTACCTGCTGTCCCGAGGGAAATTATTTCCTCCTGCCAAGAAAAGTGTGTTGTGACCTCCCCAGAAGCAGTGGGACATTGGCAACGGGGTAGATGGGTATGACAGAGGGGAACAAAGTGATTAGCAAACGGGGGCCCCGGTATGTGAACACGGGTTAAAAATAACCTCCTGACCCAATTTGAAGATAACATGCAGCACAACCGCTGAACCCCTGTGCTGGCTTCTTCCCATTCTGGCTTGATTGTTCTTAAAAATGAACTATGAACTTTTAAAGTGGTGAAATCTCAACGTTGAATCTCGTTTGAACTTTACATGAGCATGTTTTGTGAGAGTTTTCATGGGACTCATAAGATCTATAAATGGTCACCAGACGGATGATTGAAACTCAAATAAATTAATAGGAAGAGGGGTTGACAGATGAAAAAAAGAAAGAATCACAGAGTAAAAACAGACCCTATGATGCATGACACATGATGAAAGAGAAGCAGATGATGTCGATGAGATGAACTGCTTGTCGGCCTATGAGCCAGCTCGTACGTGACAGTGATCAGCTGTTCCGCGAAGAGGAACAGCAGGATTATGATTTGTGTCTTAACCATTGTGTCCGGTGTGAGCGATCAAGAATCCACTCAACAACAAAGGTCATCGGATATTCTTAGCGCCCAGATATAGATCTGGCAAGGCCTTGGTGCATAGCTGACATTAGTGGAAATGTTGCATTTGTGATACACCCTGGCTTTGGGCCATGGGAAATATTGAACAACTGTCGAATTTAGACAACGTCCTGTGGCGGAGAAAAAACGGGAGCTACAAAGATGCGATGGAGTTGCTATTTGTGGACGGCGAGTGTCTCGAAAATAGCGAGAGTTTTAAGTTTCAATATAAGCCCCCCTCTCTTAGCTGGAGCTTTCTGTGAATGAGGCCCGGAGTCCTATCACACCCAACCCCTGCGCTGATTTTAGAACACAGGTGTTGACCTTAGTGGAGCGGCTTGTGCTTGCAGTAGAGGAAAATGAACCCCTGAGCTCGGCCCGTTTGCCTCCGCAGTAATGGTATAATCACTGTATGGTCACACAGATGCTTCTAAACAGTCTTATAAGGATCTACAGGCACTAATTGATCACTGAGAAGTGTGTGTATAGCTGAAAGGTTCATAATGGTTGACGGAATGTTTGTTTTTTTACCAATTTCTTCCCTTCCTGCTTATATTACAGTCAGTGTTGTTTTGTAAGTGTCATGGCGGCAGGATGGTCACCTTGTGGTCGCCGGAGAATTTATTGCTTGTTTTTATGGAGCCACAAGAGCACCCATATAACTGAGTCGCACTCCTCACATATCATTGGCTGTGCTTCATTAACGGAGGTTTAGGTTACAGTGTATCAAAGGATTCGCCACATTTGGTTGACTGTGAGGCAGGTTGATGTGTCACAAAGGTCATCATCTCAAGACATCATGTCATCAAATAAAAGTTGTGAGAGCTTTTCTAAAAACTTTGACAACAGTCACTTTTTCCGATACTGTAAATGATACGATGAAACTAGAGAGAAGCGAGGAAACCATGAAACTCAACCTTGGCTTCAGCTGTGACTTGTGGCCTGCTGTAACTGCTGTTCTGACTGTACCCCCAAACCCAAGAAAACACGCCCATCGTACAGTTGCTTCCTTGTTTCTCTGTATCCCTCTCTTTATCCCTTTTTCATTTTTTTTTTGTCCAAAAAGGAGCCATTGACATTGGGTGTAAAGTAGAGGCTGGGGTGGGGTGGGGGGCTGAACAGAGGAACGGCCGGGGTGTAGGGTGTCTCGAGCCCAGTGCGAACAGCTGAGAGGTGTGATTTCACAGGCTGGCTCCCCCCTGTCAGGGCCCTGATTGGGCCGGACAGGAGGCACAGGAGAGGCCCGGGCTTCTAAAGGACACCAACAGGTGGGAGGCCGCTTTGGAGGGGGGCGCTCCTGCGCGGGATAGAAAAGGCCGATCGGCAAGGCCTGTTGTGGGCACAATCCACCGGGCCAGATATGGAGGAGGATGGCTGATCGCAGGATAGCTGAGGCGAAGAGAGCAGAAGGGCAGGATGAAGTGGGGGAATTGTTCTCAGGGAGCAGGGGGATAGTCTGAGATGAGTTTTGGGCTTTGAAGGGTGTAAAGGGCAGCAGAATAAGGTTGGTTTTAGAGGTTGGTCTTTTCTCTGTGTTTTTGGTCACAGTGTTCCTTTTTTAATCTCCGCTTTTTGACCAACAACTTGTTGTAGGTATACCTTTTCTTCTGTATTGGCAAACGTAAAAGGTTAATATTTGACATTAACAAATGGGCAATACAGTGATATGGTTTTTGGTCACGCATTAGTCTTCCAGATTCAGACGCTGCAGACTTTTTTTGTCCTATAGTTTCCTTGCTTTGCAGGCGTCAAACCAGTTGTCAGATGTTTTCTGTAAGTTTTACGATAGATGCAAAACACCATGGCAGAGCCTGACACCTCTGCCAGGTGAGGGGAAGCTGAGGTGTAATACAGGAAAGAATCGGGACATTCTCATTACAGTCTAATCAAAGAAGAAGGGCTTTCCAATGGCCATTTGGTTTGGAGCTGGTTGACATAGCAGCGGTTAGTTTATCAAGAAAGTCACCACAAGACAGTGTAGGAGAAGCTTATTGAACCCAATGTGGCCTCAAGCTGCTCAGCACAGAAAACCACAAGAGGAGACGCAACAGAACTCAGTGAAGGTGAGTAAAAAACATTTTCAATGGATTTCAAATAGGATTCCTTCTGACATTGATTTCTTATTGTTTCTGTTCTTTAAAAAGGACATTATCGCACAGTTGTTGAGATCAACATGACTTGGCATGGCACAATGTTTAGGAAAAAGTACAAATTGTGACCTTGGTGTGCTGGAAGTCAGAATTTGCCTCGCCCTCCAGAGTTATTTATCACAAGGGATTTAAGCATCATTACATTGGCATGACCCATCAAAAAGCTGCTTTGGCTGGTATTTAGCCGTATTAACACTTATTGTGAGGGAAAAACAAGTTAATTTTTTCTTCTTTTATTATCAGAAGGTTCTACTTTTTGCTTGTATTATATAGACAATAACAGTAGGAAAATGAATCTCAAATAAGCCACACTTTCAACAGCAAATGTCTCCTTCTGTCAAACTAAACTTTGAATTTTTGTGGCGCAGATGCTCGTGTCTCTTTCGCCCCATCCTTCCTGCTCGCTCTGTCACAGTTAACCATTCTTAAGCCGGTTGTTCCAGCTACTCTGCAACTGTGACTATGAAAGGGTGCTTTGTGTCCGAGGAGCGGTGGATCCAGTTGTTGCCCCTTGCGAGGACATGCTTCCTTATATACCCATATTTATTCACCACTTATGGAATGTAAGGAAGTGTGTGGTTTCAAGGGGTCTTGCGCACCAGCCACACTGGGAAGAAGAAACACACTGGTCCTATTTCTTACCTATAAAGTCTATTTTTAAGATTGAACGACAGTTATAAAAGACGGAGCTTCGTTCAGCATGATTGTCTGAGTGCGCCTTTGTCTGTTTTATGAGATGGGGGGGCATCTGGGTTCATGAGCATGTGTGGTTATGTGTGGCAGGACAACAGGTGAAAGGCCTTTTCCCTCTCTTTCAGCTCAGGCACATGCACAGTTAGTATTACCCTCAGTGATCGGGTCTCAGGGACTTCTTGAAAAATTCCTGCCCTTCCCCAACGGCTGACAGGGAGGATTGACAGACCACAGCTGTCACCTATTATAGCAACCGCAGGACTCTCAAAAAAGGAAGAGGGGAGGGAGGGCAGAGAAATGGCGCTGACACTGAGAGTGAAGGTTTGCTCCTGCAGGCTGGAATTGGAAGGAAATAGGCTGATGTCACCGGCTGTCAGCGTTCCCAAACCTCTAAATAGGAACTATCTGCTTGGTTCCATGGTGACACTTGTTTCTGTGTTGTAACTATGTGTCAGTAAAGACTCATTGATGATATTATTTTCCTCTCTGTGTTTCATCAGGTAAGGCCGAAGAGGACATGACCGCCTGACCGCTCGCAGATGATGTCCACCTGTTATTTCCTCTTTTTCTCCTCCCTCGTTTCCTTCTTTTTCTATGTCCTCTACTCCGGTAACCTTCCCTCTCCTCCCTCCTCACTGCATGCCCCGTCCTGCTCTCACTCGCTCTGCCTCTCGCAGCTGAAACAACACGCCTTGCTGTGGCTGGTCAAACGGAACCAAGTCAGGTGTTTCTGTGAGGTTTGGTCCCCTTCAACCAGCTACTGCGTCGTGAATTCAGTCAGCGTGGAATCAAAGACACAGTGGCGTTGTGGTGTATGCTGCATACTTTAGAGGTGGTAGTCTACTGACAATGATAGATCATTTTCTTCAGTCATTTGGTGTTGTTTGTTTCCTGTATGACAATGAATGTTTGAAAAAAGCAAATAAAAGATTGCTGACAACATACTGTGGTGAATTAAACTTCTTCTCAATGTCTAAAGTTTAAAAAACATGTAATACTTATAAAATACAGATTCATCGGTTTTCTCCATACCATTTCAAACTGTATGTGTGCTGAGTTTTTTTCTTGTTTTTGATTGTTTTTGACAGTGGTATAAAATGTGTAATTTTTCTCCAACCATGTACAGTTAAAGTCCGATGAAAATTAATAGGTGAATTATACAGGATGCGCAATACATTATTCAGCAAAAAATACCTCCACCAAAAGTCAAACTTGACCTGTTTAATAGGAAATGAGCCTCAGTGAGACTTGGTGACTGTAATAATAATAATAATAATAATAATAATAATAATAATAATAATGTTATGATGACTTTTGTCCACCCTCTTTTCCATTCACGGGATTATTTTGTGAGATGATTAGATTTTCCTTCA
Source organism: Myoxocephalus aenaeus (assembly GCA_038501785.1). Classification (NCBI taxonomy): domain Eukaryota; kingdom Metazoa; phylum Chordata; class Actinopteri; order Perciformes; family Cottidae; genus Myoxocephalus; species Myoxocephalus aenaeus. The sequence goes on from JBAMJR010000091.1 coordinate 2,350,175, forward strand.
GTATATAAAAAAAAGATAGCAGAACAAAATTGATTTGACAGTGCTGTAAATGAAAGTGCCCAATTTGGAAAATATAATTAACTTCACAAGCAAGTAAACAAACAAACAAACAAAAATTGTAATAATCACATAATAAATGCTGCGTGGCTATTGCAGCATATGCCTTTTTCAGATAAGCTCCTCATTACATAAATGTGATATAGGGAGTTAGACAACAAATGCACACACTACACAAATGTAATCTGTCTTGAGTCCCCTATAACAAATGTTTCATCTTCTTTTATTTATCTGTGTGATTCTTTTTATTTATTTATTTATTTATTTTAACACTTTGAAAACCCACACTTTGAAAACCCACCTCGAAAATTGCATACCCAAACTAAAAAGGGTGTATCTCTGCAACCACTAGGGTTATTTGAATAATAAAGGCTCATGTGATGTTTGTTCAGATGTGTAAATATCAGTCTATATGTTACTGGTTAAGAGTAAATGAAAATGACACACAGCAAAAATGAAAAGGTTTCAGGTCCGCCTAGAAAAAAAGCATTTTCAGGATAATTATTTCTTTGAAATGATGCAGCTGTAAGGTCTAAACCTGTCCCAAATCATAGCACAATATGTGAACATTCTCTCTGCAAAGGTTGACTTTGATAAAGTGAAGCAGAACAAAGTTAGAGAGGGTTTAGTACAGAGAAAATTCAGGCGAGGTCTCCAAAATTTGCATTGGGGCACATTTGCGCACATCTGTGACATTTGAATTTTCTCATGTACCAAACCATTTATTTCACTTGTATATTACAGCAGTTTGAGGCTTTTTTTTCATAAGACAAGCTATGATTTACAGTTTTATATAACAATCGCTCAGTCTGCCCCGGTTGCTATACAAATCTACCAACTGAATTGAAAATGCAAATATATTTTCATGTTTTTAATATAGGTATTACATCATGGCTGATACCCCTGTAGACATGCCTGTATTTTGTAAATCAATCAATAATCAGAGTCAAAGGAAATTTAAAAAAAGCATAATCATTCTTAGGCTATGCTATAATTGATTTTATAAAATAGGTTATCAAGATAAAAGAGTATGAGTTGTGTAGAAAGTTGCAATCAACTATGTATGATTTGTAAAATGAGCATACATCATCTATCAATATATTCAATATATTCAATATATATATATATATATATATATATATATATATATATATATATATATATATACAAGGCAGTCTGGTCATTGTGAGCAGAAGGTTGTGAAAAAGTGTGTAGATGCTGCAGCCTGAGGTGTGATATACAGGTGAAGCTTACAACTAACAACCCTTTATAAAAAAAAATAACTAATGAAAATACATTTAATTAAATCGTGCCATTTTACAGGAAAACGCCTCTAAGAATAAAAGTGATGGCAGCACTACGTTTAGCCACCAGGGGGCGATATAAGTTTCCCGGGACGGTAGTTTCTGCACCAGCAGAGGAAGTTAAACAGCATCGTAAACATGGCTGACAGTGGAGTGACAGGTGAGTTCGGGAGTGTGTAACAGCCGGACTTTATAACGGTTCACAAGTATTTTGATAGCTTAACGGTGCGACGAAATGTCTCGCGCGTGCGGTCCGTGTTTTGTGGTCTCCGGGTTTGGCTTGGAGTAAAGTTAACTCCCCCTGTGCTCGTGCTGCTAACTTTAGCTTTGCAAGCGGTGCCGTTGCTCTACCAGGAGGCAGTCGCGTTATTGCATCATTTCTCTCTCTCCTTATTGTTAATTTTAAACGAACAGAATAACTCAAAACTATCCGTTTCAAGTCGTCGCCGTTCTGTGCGGATGACGGAAGCCGACCAGTCCTGTGACTGGTTTCGTTAGCGTGACGCAAACCTAGCAGGTTAAATGGCAGACTGTATAGAGAGCTAGCAGCATCACCAGAACTGAAGGACTGGAAGCTAACTGAAGGCTGCTCGTGTCATTACAGACCTTAATGTAATAATAATGTAACCATCCATTGGTTGTTTTACAGATGAGCTTTGCGATCCAGATGACATCGAACGAGCAAAGGTTGGTGTGCTCTTGGATTGTGCCACAGTCTCGCATCAGGCTGCCTGCCTATATTGGGCTTGACTGTAATATCTCTTTTTGAACCCCCGCTTGACTTGTTTGCTCAACAGACTGAAGGCAAAGAGCTGACCAAAGAGGAAAAGCAGCGGCTGAGGAAAGAGAAGAAACATCAGAAGAAAAGCAAAGAGAAAAAAGATGACACGGCTTCACATGAAGATGAAAAGAAGAAGAAGAAGAAAAAGAAAGAAGAGACGCCTGTCGGTCCAGCTTCCCAGCCTCCAACACAGCCCTCACAGAAAGGTGCGTGCTGTTCAGACTGCACTGATGACTGCTGTAGTTGAATGCTTGGAAATGTGTCACATCAGAATCAGAACCATTTATTGGCATGTATGTTTTCACATACAAGGAATTTGTCCTGGTGGGAGGTGCATAACATTTAACAATAAACAGAGTAAAATAAATGGGAGCATGAATGTTTACAATTAAATCTACAGTAGAATATAAAATTAAAGTTAAAATAAAGTGCACAGATAACAGTAATTTAAGGTGTAATGTAAGTGTAATGCTAAGGTCGCAAGTGTAATGGTAAAGTGGCAAGTGTATTTAAGTATGTATTTATGAAGCACATTTGTATTAATTTTGCACATTGCCATGCAGTGAACGTCAATTGCTAGCAGGTAGATTACGTCTGTGATATTTGTCAAGGAAATGTTCTCTCTAACTGTGCTCCATTACTGTAATTCATCTTTACCCTGACCCCTCGCTGTGTCTCGCTCAAACTCCTTCAGTAGCGCCCGCTCCTGCACCGGTTCCTGTGCCTGCCTCAGAAACTCCTGCCCCTGCAGATAAACCAGCTAAGAGTAAAGCGGACCTGAAAGCTGAGAGGAGAGCTCGGCAAGAGTCTGAGAGGTCCTCGAAACAGGGCAAGAAGGGGGACGTGGGGCAGCCGGCCCCCACGGGCAAACCTAAAGCAGCGCCTAGTGAGCTGCAGCCAGGTACTGTAGTAGCCAGTAGGCCAGCATAAGCAGTGGCAATCTCAAATTATACATCATGCGCTGTGGAGAAAGTCACACTTGTTATGTGTTTCCAGTGGTGAAGAGGCTCCCGGAACACGTCCAAGTGGACAACCCGGACGTTTTAAAGAAACTTGCAAAGAAATTGGAAAGACAACAGGTTAGCTGCTTTATGTGTCATCTTTTTAAAAACGTTGAATTTTGAAAGCATGCTTGGTTTGATTCAGCAAAGCTTGCCTGGATATAATGAGCATGCGCTGCCAGTTACAAAAATGAGGATCGCCCTTTTGCAGGAGCATTTTTTGTTAAATCTCAAGCACTAACCTTTCTTTATACATTCACTGTAAATATGTTGAAAAAAGAAAATAGGGAAAAAGACACTAAATGAATTGGGGCATGTTGGTAACTCTTGCCAATCTCATGGAAAAGGACTAACATTAATTAGAAATTGCCTGGATCTTGGTTGTTTTAATCAAACACCTGTTGCAAATATCATACTATATATAATGTATTTTGTTTCCTATATAATGTGTTAGCGCTGCATATTTCTCTGACACTTACAAGCATAACCATACGTTTTTATTTACACTACTAACTTACTTCTGAATCCTGCGCCTCTGATGGAGACTACATTTCTCAGTTGACCAGATCAATGGTCTCAGATCAAATTTGAAAGTTTATCACTGATCGAGTTACCTGCCCTGTTCTGCAGAGTTGAGCCCTATTTCCATGCAGGCTTTCTTGGACATAGTTTATCATATGCTGGTCATTGCCCCCCCTGCCTTCTCTCTCTATTGTCTATTAATCTTCTCCTCTGATTGGATATCAGACTACTTAAAGACACCCTGTGTCTTCCCTTTCCTCAAAAAGCTCTCCCTAGATTCCACCAATTTAGTTACCTACAGTCCCATTTCCAAATTTCTCTTCATTTGTAAATTTCGTGAAAAAAAGTTAACACTTACCAGCTTCTCCAGCTGATTAAAGGACACAATTTCTTTAATCAATACAAATCTGGCTTCCGTTTAAAAGCATAGCACTGAAACCTCACTACTTAAAGCAATGACATTATTATGCATGTAGATAAAGGTGGATATTCCATTTTAGGTTTCACTATAAATGCATTGGCTATTATTATAAAACATAATTCATTTCAAAATGACATACAATGTCTTGCATGACCTGGCCATGCATCTATGGCAGAGTAATTAAGCCCCCATTTGGTCATTTCCCACAAAATTAAAGATTTTTTTGTTACAGATTCTCTGATTTTAGTGTATTTACAGCAAGGACAGTTCTTGATACGTCACCAACAATCCTAAAATGTGTTAAATTGCAGTGTGTGTCATGCTTTGTTGATTGCTGCAGCCTCACATAACCACAACTTATAACTGCATGTGATCATACCTAACATTTCTTTCAGACACCAGGGTGCAATGCTGCTACAAATGTCAAGGTCTGACTTTCTTAAATATAAATGTGTGCCATTGACATTCGTCTAGTTTTGTTTGCTAACCTGTAATTGTTATCGTACTCTGGCACCACTCTGTAATTGGAAAAAAGTTGAGGATGCAGACTCGTTGTTTGGTCCTTTGAGACAGAGGTGGTGTGTCGGTTGCATGTGTTCGTTTGAGGAGTTGATAACGTGTTCAATGTATAGTTCTGTTCTTTGTGTGATTACCGACGACACTGAGCTGTCTGCTGTGCAGCTCTGTGGTTGCACTCCATACCGCTCTGTTTGTATTTGGAGAGTATTTACAACAAAATCATACTTTTAATAGAAAGTGGGTTTCCTGTACAACAAGTCTCACTAAATGTGAGAGTAGCCTTTGATTAGTAATACAATTCACTTCTATTGGAACGTTTGTTTCTCCTTGTGGTCCATTAAATCTCACTAGTGATTTACGTCTATGCTGTGCTGTGACTATGTGTTAATGTCATGATATTAGTTGTAACCACTGAATCACTGGGATTGATGGCAGTGGGCTCTAATCTGCTTCATTTCAGATCCCTCTCCGGTCGGACTACGGCTACAAAGTCAGCCTGTTTTCTCATCTCCACCAGTACAGTCGCAAAGCCCCTCTAACACAGCAACTAGGGTAAAATGACAGTGTGCCATATGTACAGTAGATTATTTATGTAGTGCCAATAATTTGTCCTAATTACTTAAGATCTTAAACGTCCCTCATTGTTGTTAACTGTTTTTGTCTTTTGCAGCATTCCCTCCACAGTGATCCATCCTGCGATCGTTCGCCTGGGTCTCCAGTACTCACAGGGCATTGTGGCTGGATCCAACGCTCGCTCTGTCGCCCTGCTGCATGCCTTCAAACAGGTACAAAGCCCTCTTTGGTCTGACTGCATCACCATCCCATTGTCCTTTTAGACAACACTGCAACAAAAACAAAAGGTTCCCTTTGTAATCGAGTATAATGAAAATGCAAGCTGTAGGCACTCCTCATAGCCTTAAAGGTTGTTGCAATGTTGTTGTTACTGGTTCATACTTCTTCAGCTGCTTCTTCATACAAAATAAAGCCAGCAATAGAGTCCTGTTTCCAGCTTTTCAAGCGATGCAGTTTAGCTCGTGGCGGTCCATCCAGCAAGGCAGCTCAGTGCCAGATCTTTAGCAGCCAGCAACCCAACATTTTCAAATGTTAGGTTTAACACTTGTTTAAAATTGTGGATAGATTTAAAGTCAACGAACTAAAGTAATCTTTTTCCCCCCTTCAGGTAATAAGAGACTATACTACGCCTCCAAATGAGGAGCTATCTAGAGACTTGGTCAACAAGCTGAAACCTTATATCAGGTACAAAGAATTGTTCCAACGTTACGGTTCTCCTAATGTGTCATTCTATGAAAATTACATTTGACTGTTTAACACATAACATTGTTGCTTCTGTCTTATTTTCCTTGCAGTTTTTTGAATCAATGTCGCCCTCTGTCAGCCAGCATGGGTAATGCCATCAAATACATCAAGAAAGAGATCTCCAATATTCCTAGTCAATGCAAAGAAGAAGAGGTTATTGTCACACTTTTTTTCTGACCAGAGATCATAAAGTTAACGTGTTGTATATTCCATAGATACAATAGACGTAATGTTACCGATATACAGTTTCCATCTCTTCCCCCTTCATGAACTCTCTTCTCTCTTTCTCTGTTTAGGCAAAGAGCAAACTGCTGAGCTGTATCGAGTGCTACATTAATGAGAAGATCATCCTTGCTGCTAAAGCTATTGCCAAGTACTCCATAGAAAAGATCAGTGATGGAGATGTCATCCTAGTTTATGGATGGTAAGCCTCTTAAAGCTGACATGCAAAGAAAAACATTTTCTTTAAATGTCATAAATGTATGTTTTTAGTTTCAGCTGTAGAATCTGCACAGTTCAAGAAATGCAACACTTGTCTCCAGACTTACTTTTAAACCACTTGACACTCTTCCCTTTTCTTGTCTCGCCTATGAAACTCACACCTTCCTTCCACATTCTCTAACATGCACCACCATCTTTACTTCCATCTCTTTTCAGCTCGTCACTGGTCAACCACATCCTGTGCGAGGCCTTTGAGAAGAACAGGAAGTTCCGCGTGATCGTGGTGGACAGCAGGCCCCGACTGGAGGGCCGGGAGGCCCTGAGGCGCCTCGTCCAGAGAGGCATCAGCTGCACCTACGTCCTTATCTCCGCCGTCTCCTACATTCTTCCAGAGGTATATTTACCCAAAGAGTAGCCAAAGCCAAAACAATATTTTCCCTGTTTTCTTCTTTGTCATAATAATGCCTTGATCTTGGACTTCCTTAGGTATCAAAGGTGTTCCTTGGCGCTCACGCGCTGCTGGCCAACGGTTACGTCATGTCTCGCGTGGGGACGTCGCAGATAGCTCTGGTGGCCAAAGCCTTTAATGTGCCGGTGCTGGTGTGTTGTGAGACTTACAAGTTTTGTGAGCGGGTGCAGACGGATTCCTTCGTGTCCAATGAACTAGGTATGGGAAAGAAATTGCCAGCGGCTGGTCGGGTTGGTTGAAATGTTCCATAAATATATTGTTGAAGTGCGGCTTTTTGCTCAAGTTTGACCTGTGTATTGATTTTAAATTCCTTTCAAACATTAGCAAATTAATCTTCACCTGTGCTTTCCAGATGATCCGGATGACCTCATTGTGACCCGTAAAGGGAAGACCCAGCTCGAGCACTGGCAGGAAGTGCCCTCACTTGGCCTGCTCAACCTGGTGTACGACGTGACGCCGCCTGACTTCGTGGACTTAGTCATCACAGATCTGGGAATGATCCCGTGCACCTCGGTCCCTGTGGTGCTTAGAGTCAAAAACGTGGACCAGTGAATGACCTCCTGCTCTCATCAGTCTGAGCTCAGAGTCTGTTTCTCTGCCTTTCTTTTGATGGGAGTTTGAGAGCTTGCCCACAACACAAAATATCGTGCTTTGAGCATGCAATAAATATATATCTGAAATGGCAAAGGCTTTTTTTAAACCGAGTCCATGTGTGTTTTTATGGGATAATTAGTGAGATTTGTTTCCCTGGAGGTGAGGAGGGTAGTTCTGTCTTTTTTAATATTGGGTAAAGGCAAGATGTTTTATTAGATCCATGTTGTGACTGTTTCTTTACAACTGCACATTTAATTGCCTGTATTTAGTGCAGAACAATTCCACTGTGGTTCACAACACGCACTCATCGCAATTTAAACGAGCCAGAAAAGGCTTCCTAATTACACTCAGAGCTGCAGTACAGTATCTCTGGAGATTTTATGCGAGCCATAAAATTCCTGACTAGTTTAAGAACCGGATCAATTGAAAAATGAAGTCATAAACCATGTAGTTTTTTGGCAAAGGCTGTCAGATTGTTTATTATGTCCACAAAGTCAGCACATGGTGCTCACATGCTTCCAATCTCATTTTGGCACAAATAGTCTTAAACACAAGGAGAAAATAAAAAGTTACATTTTCAGTCGCCATTTATTATTTAATGCACTTTATGCATTTATTATTTTAATGCGTCAATTTATATATTGAACATACCAGGACTGCTGGTCACGGTATGACTGGAGAAACAAGTCCTTAAAGGGTGTTCAAATGCTTGTATGTGCCGGATGTCATGTTGTTAACTCAAGCAAAGCAATATATTTATTGTTTTAAATATTTTATTAGAACCCTGAATGAAAAAGTGAAACAAACTTGTTTCATGTTGGAGTAGAAACACTCGATGTGGTCACAGCATAAAAGCAAACAACATACTTAAGTCCTTTAGTTAAACTCAATTTCCCTTTTTGAATATAGCTTGGTTTTTGCTCTGAGGGAAGTACACATTCAACATGAAGTAAACAATTCTACAGATGTCCTCAAATGTGCAGAAGGACACGTAGTTCCATCGCCTCAACTCACACATTGAGTGCATGTTTGGCACAATCAACAGCAACCAGATCATCAGAATTGTCTGGCGTACAACCACTTTCTTAATATCTTGTGTCAGTTTACTACATTTAAAAAAATAAAATTATAAATGGTAACAGTGATATTATTGCCAAACATTTTAAAACTTAGAGAGACATGTTGAAATTAATTATCTCTAAAATTGCACTAATGATGCAGTAAAAACAAAAAAAGGAGTAAAATGCCAGTTTTTAAAATGCACCTCGATAAGAATAAAAATAAAACAATGTTTAAAAGAAGCCTGGGGTCACCTCAGACTTATGTCAGCATGTTCCCTTTCAGTTTCAGCTCAGTAGATCATTGCAGATAAAGAAGTCATTGTAGTTCAGCCTCACAGGGACTTGGCCTTGCGTCTCTGCGTGAGCCACAGCAGGAAGGACATCACAACCGTAACCGCCCAAAGAGACCCGAACACCAGGAGAACAGGGAAATCCCCCTATTGACAATGGAAGTAAAGACATAACTTTAAATAAGCAAACGATTCACCAACGTTAAACTTAGTAATGAAATACGTAACATGGACGATTCAATCAAACCTCTCGAAGACACTTGTATCCGTGAAAGTTGTCCGCACAGCTGCACTCAAAGAAGCTGGGGCCATAGGCGGCACAGAGGGAGTTCTCTGGGCAGTTAATGGCTGAGGATTGTTAATAATTATGAGACCAACGGTTGTCAAGTATGAGCAGAAGGCTACTGCACTTTTAGATCCCCTGTGTCACAATGGAAGGGTATCAGATGGGAACTTACACAGCTGTCCAGTCTTGTTGCACATATCTTTCTGGCCTTCACAAATGCGGTTTCCCTCTTTGACCTCCACCTTTTCCCAAGAAGTGTTGCCCCCTGGACAAACTATGTCTTGTGGCAAAATCCTACAGACACAAAACAATACATACAAATGCTTTATACTCAGAAGCAGTTGTCATAGTTCAGTTTTTGCAACAGAATACTTACATGTGATCTAACTCCGTAAATCCTTGAAATGCCGTGTCGCTGACGTTGACAATGGGATTGAGTGAGAGGTCTCTGAAAAACAAAAGTTTTAAAAGTTAAAAACAACATGGATACTGATAATACATACGACATGTTCGAATATTCCTTATATCTGAAGTGCTCTTATATTGTGTACTGTGAAGAATACTTCTCTACTCAGAGTAGTTGAAACGTTTAGGTCCTTGCAAGTAGGAGATAACGTTTGTATTTGCTGCTCGGAATAGAAACTGTATTCACTCCCACAACTAAGAAACTTATCAACGCTAAACACATTCTGAGTAATCCCCCACGTACGTCTCTTGAGTGCAACAGTGCAAAAGTCTCCAACAATCTATAATGGGGAGTCAACATGTACATGTTTGCCTTTAAAATAACTTCAGTCACTGAGGCACGGTCTTCATATATTTTGCCTGTACACTATACCTATACTGAGTGCTATATAAAAAGGCATGAAACTGTAGGAACTGTACATACATCATTATTGCCGTTGATGCTCCATGAAGGATATCCACGTGAGTTAGTGAACAATTGGACAGATCCAACCTAATACAACAAAAAACCTTGTTAAACTTATTTATTGTAACCATTTTAATTTAAAAAAAGTTATAGCAGCACACGTTGTCATTGGTAAACACATTGGTATACAAACAAGTACAGCTAGGAATATATAAAGAGATAACATATGAAGAGATAAAATAACTAACTGAATATAAATCGAGGATAAATTTTGTTTGACTTTTTTTGCCTAGTAACTTTTCTACGTATTAATGTATACTAGTCATAACGTTACATAATTATTCATTTGTTTTTACTTTTACCCCATCTTGTTATCTACATGCCATTTATCAAGGTGCACGCAAACGTATCCTCGGTTTTCGATAGACATTGAAGGCAACGTTGAAGTCCTACCCAATGATGTGTTCAGGGTCGCCTGTGTTGTCATGTTTCAAGCAGCAGCGTCCGTCTATCCGACCAGCGGAAGAGGAGCAAAACTGTCCCACTGCGGTGCCATTTAGGACTGCACCGCTGCAGAGCTCACATACCTGCGATTACAAAGCATTACGAAGTGAAAAAGAGGTTGTAAACAACAATATATCGGGTCATCCGCTCGCTGGCACCTGAAGCTAACTCGCCGAACATCCACCAAAACTCACTATTTGTGTCATGCCCTTATTTGTCGTAAAGACCAGAGCTGTTATAGCGCCAAATAGGAGTCTTACCTGCAGTTCTTTTAGTTGATAACTTGCGTAAAAACATGAATTCAAGATCAAAACAAGCACTACAGGTTTGAGCTGGCTGCACCCAGCTTTCATTTTCATCGACTGAAGTCATATGACTCTCCTGTGGCGGACATGTGACAGGAAGCTGGTCCAACACTACAAGTCTAACTAGATGCTGCGCTGCTAATACGCATACAATCAATTTAGATGATTTATAGTATCTGATTATGTAGTGAATAATAAGCGTGAACACATAGAGTAAGCATCTAGCTTGTCTATTTCTGCATACAAAAATTATAAATAACTAATTTAGCAGCGAATCAAAAACCCTTGTTTACATGTTTTGGTGCAATCAATAGATTCATGCAAAACCTTCAGTGCATTCGAACATTTTTGTTCTCATTTATAATCTACTTATGACACAAGACAAACAGGCAAAGTAGCTTGTAACATTACAGACCTATTTCATTACATTTCTAGAACTGTTGACAAAATCTAGACGCATTTTTTTCTGACTGTAATGCATTTTGACTGCGCTTTCACTGTCACTTTGGGTTGCACCAAATACAGTGTGTAGTTTAAGTTCGATGCTCTTATACAATTCAAAATATATATTAAAAAACATGCGAGTGACACATTTATGTTATTATAATATAGGCTTATGCATTCCAGTGTAAAACTTGTGACGGAAATTGTGCCTGTTTTGCCTTTTTTTCTTACCCGTGAAGAGTGAACCCCCCCGGCTGAAAATGAGATGGTTTGGCCCAGAGAGATTGTTGCAATGCCTCTTGATGGGCCACCAGATACACTGAACACAGAATGGCTTAACGGCGCTGGTACATCTTCCTTCGCTGCGATTTCTATCACATTTTATCTATGAGTTTCCTTCGTCGTCGTATATATTTTTCTTCAGCAAACGTAGGAGACAAGCCAAATAAATCCAACCACAACAAGTGTAACTGTCTCCCCTTCATATTTCGAAAGGTTTGCCATCGGCTCTGCGACGCTGTGGGGTTTGCAGGAAGCAACTGCACCTTTTATGCCGAAACTTCATCTGGTTGCGCCAATTAATACAGCTACCTGTACACGTTGAAACTCAAATATTACAGTAGGTGGTTTTAAGTTATCGCGAATTATTTAAAAGTGGGTTAAAGGGATTTTTTTCAACGCAAACACTGGAGGTGCAATTACTTAACACTTGCAACATGGCTGCTGCGGGAACGGCAGTGGGAAAAGTTTGACACTGACGTGGGAGAAGTTTTATGCGAATGCTAGTTGGTACATGAGTTGTTGGCCAGCTATTAAAGTCGTCAGCGGTCTCCTCCAGGCTTGCAGCGCTTTACCCGGACTACAAACCAGTGGATAGACCGTGCGAGAGCCTCCCCCTCCTCTGTAGTCACCACCGACCGTCACTGCAGTGGACTTTAGTGGGGGAACCGTGGTGTCTTCCTCTCCATCGTGAAGCTGTGGTGGCGTTACGGGACTTGTCGTCGGACACCGGGCTGTGTTTCGAGCTAAAATGCATTTTTCCATACCCGAAACGGAGGTTCGTTCGGGGGAAAATGGATCAACCTATGTGGTGAGCATGATCGTCTGTGTTTACGTTGTACCCGCTTTACTGTTATACATGATCTGATGGCATTGGACAGTGGTGCATCACCATAGGCCAAACTGCCGCCTAAGACTAACAAAACACTCATTTGTATCTCGGAAGCAATTTTCACAAGGGTACAATCTAGAAAGGCGAATGAACTTGATTTAGAAAATTACAACGGGATGAAATTGAGTCACAGTCTTGTTGACCTCCAATACATCCTGCAGAGATTGAATGTGATTGTGTGAAGCACCAATAGGAAAGTACCCCCCATGTCTTCATTATGCTTCTACATTATATTATCGACCTGGCAGATGTTGTAATGTCCCACATTTTGCATTGTTATGAAATTGGTACTAAAAGGCATTGTCATTTACTGTCAAGTCACCCGAAGAGACACTTAGACAATCTTAGATTTAGTTTCTTTCCCATAAGGCACAACAGTCCCTTTTGTGAGTCACTTTAATTTTACAGGTTTCATTCAGAACTCAAACTCTGTCTGAGAAGTGAGGTTTGTCGCCATAATTTCACACTCCTCCTTGTTATTTACAGCCAACATTGCTTTCACTTTGTCGTAAAATCCCCCCAACTAATAGCAATAGCAGTCTTGACCACACATCGAGAGCAGCAATATTCTGTATAATAATCAATAATCTGTGGCTCCATTATCTTGTGCAGCAAGTTTCCCATAACCTAACTGTGTGTTTATTTTATTTGCCACTTGTTTGATTGTCTTTAACATGGTTTGATACCTCATCTAAAGCCATTGTGTCTGACCGGTGCGATGCCTTGAGACGTTGGCTGACATGCTCAGAGAGCATCGTTCATGGAGGTTGGTAAAGGATGGCTGTAATGAAGCACGGCAGACCCAAATTATGTTATGCTTCTGTGGATGTTTCACACGGTTTTCCTTCGTCGTGGACAAAGTCCGGATACATTGTGCTCATGTGTGGCAGAGGCAGTGCTGTTCAGACGAATCGCTGACAACTCAAAGTATTCTCTCCTTTCCTCGTGTTACTAGAGACAACATCATTGGTGTGAATGTGTGTCGATTAACATATAAACCAGGTCTATCCAGTTGTTACGTTGCTAGGGAACAGCTTGGGTTCAAGTTGGTTTCTTGTCAATAAAACGGCATGGCAAAAATCAAAGATCTGCATCTGGAGGTTTCATGGAAGAATGCAACTATTCTGATATTCACCATATGCTTTGAAATAACATCTGCAGCATCTGATCTTCATGTGACATCATGCACACTATGCTTGGTGTCACACACCTGCGAATGACTATCTTCCATCTTGAGTCCATGTGCTCCACAGAGGGGAAAACACATCTTGGAATAAGCTCATTAATTTTGAACATGTTGGGGTCCCTGCTGCCTTAAGAAGTACAAAATTAGCTTTGGATGTAAACTTAAATCTACATTTTTTTCTGTAGTAGTAGTTAACGCTTTGTTGTATGTGCGCAGTCATAGGATTTGATTTATCTGCGTAATCACATACTCTTGCTGTTTTAAAGTCAATAGGTTTTCAAAATTGAGCATTCCAGGTGCCACCTCTGGCTTGTTTCTAACTGGCTGAACACATATTTACCCAGTGCTGCACTGGGAACTTTAAAGCGACTGTTTTTCACCTCTCGGCTGGCAGTCCTGTGATTGTCATTGTGACCTTCCTGTATCTGTCCCACAGGAAGGGACTTTGCTTGATTATAATACTGAGAGATGGGATGTGCACCTTGGAACCAATGTGCCACAGAAACTGCAGAGTTTGCAAATGACCTTTTAGAACAACAAGGGCTGCAGTTTCTTTTTAAATATGGTGCAGGCCGACATATCTTTTTATTTTGACTGCTCACACTTCCTCTTGTCTGTTGGACTTGTATCTTCCACTCTGGTTCACATAGTACTTTGTTTGAGGGTGTGGAAAACATAGATAGACTCTGTAAGTGATAGTGACTAATTTACTTATTATGAGGAACAGGTTGGGACTAAAATGAACATGTTCATCTGTCTCTGTTCATAGTTTTGTCTCAGCCTGCTTCTGTCAGTGAGCAATATTTATGAACTTAAAATGTGTGAAAACAAGCACCTATCTTAGAATTCCTACCACTGAAATTGAATTACATGCACTTCATACTGTGAAAGGATGAAGGTGACAGGGCTATTGGAAATTGCCAACGGTAATAAGATTAACACTTGCAAACTGACTCCAAAGTACAAATGTATTAAATAAATAGACAACGTTTCGTTTCTAGTCGTATCTTCATCGAGTCTAAATATCTTTTATAAAAACACATTTTAGTTTTGAAGCTTGTGTGCAGAAAGGAGTACTAGATCACAGTGTTTGTATTGTTGTCCCTGTCCCTGAGTTGAACTGCTTTGCTATACAGAAAAATGAAGGGTTATTTTTTTGTGCGTTATCAAACGGAGCCAAGACATTCTGCATACTCATTCTTCTTTCCGGCCTGGATTCTGCCGACACATCTTTCAGTTAATTCGTTGGCCTTCCTCCAAATTCTTTATCCTTCCTATTTCCCTCTGGCAGTTTTGGGGTGTTCTTACTTTGTTTTTGCTCTTGATTGGTTGATTGATTGTAGGTGAGCAACTGTGGAGTCAAGTGTCTTTTAAGACCTTTTTGTTTGTTTTGACAGATTTTTGATCCACCATGTTGATTGTAAATATTAATTTGAAACAGAAGGGGAAGATTAAAGTACTGACAGTTTGTGCCTTCACATCCTAGCAGACAGAGCCCACTTCCTGTCCTCCCAGGCCAGAGTTGCACACATGGTGATTGAAGTGGACATTTCTTCGCAAATGAAGGAGCAAGATTTATTTTCCTTTTTTTTATTTTTTTTATTTCACAAATGAATCATAAAAATGATTTGAAATCTAACCACTTGTGACAGGCAAAAGGAAGGAAAGATCATCTTCATCTCAGTCATCTTTATGTGATGGCACCCGCTGGTTGTTTTTAATCACAATATTTGCCAAACCTTTGGCAGTCGTGTGGTGGTGGAAAAGTTTCTATGTCATGTTTCTTGAGCCATTTTCAAAAATAGAAAATAAAAATGAACAGACTTATATAAACAGACTTGTGGTACCTTGTGAAAGACACAACATTCTTTTACAGTTCATGAGAGCTGTTTTGTAAGTGAGCCAGTATTTGGGCAAACTCAAATATATTTTTCTTTTCCTGAGTGCATAACTAAAGTATCACTTTGTTATTCTTGTGGTTTTGCACCATTCCAAATGCTTAATGAGGCATGTGACATGAAAAATAGATTACTCTCTGAGATTGGCTCTAAACTTGATGTCTAGCAGATATTTGGACTGCTGATTCTAAACGGTGGTTTTGCAGATAAGCGATATCTGATGTCTGTCTAAACAAAGCGGTGGTGCCTCAGGGAAAGAATAAGACATTACCCATGTGATCTTTGCTTTTCGTATTGCTTAGAGCCGGCGTTATGCAAGCTGTTTTGATTGGAAATTGAAATGTGCTCGTCTGTAGCGTTTGATTAAATCCACTTAATTTATTTGGTCCTCCTTCTGAAAATGAAGAGTGATGAAACACGTGGTGTTAAAATAAGATGAGACGGAAGAGATTGGGGTTGTTTTGAGGTGGTGTGAGCGAATTTGGGAGGGGAAACTTACCGTATGTTAAGCTTTCAGGATGGTAACTGTTGTTGTCTGACACTTTAAGAATTGCATCTGAAGAAAGTCCAATAAGCTTTGGTCTGCATTGACAATTATTATGTTGAATTAACTTTATATTCCAAGAAAGGCTATTATTGTATATGTATCTATTTTTTTCTATCCTTGTATGTTATTTTATTTGGTCAGTTTGATGTCCACCCACAAGCTTTTCAGACGGCTCCAAACAAGCTTTTGATGATACGCTTCTCTGCACTGTCAGACCTTTACACGCTCTTTCACGTTTTAATGTGTCCTTCTCTCTCCCACAGGCCTACAACATCCACGTCAATGGCGTGCTGCACTGTCGGGTACGCTACAGTCAACTTCTCGGCCTCCATGAACAGGTAAGGCTTCAGCCGTCACAATAAACCCATTGCTGGTAGTGTGCTATGGACCAGAAGTGACTGGTCTGCTTGTGGAGTGAGCCGAACTCTGTTTTTAATACCACCACGTCCACCCGGGGTGACCTTTCGCTCGTCTTTGTGCCGCGCGGTCGATACAGACGACACAAAGACCGCCCATCACTTTGAATCACGACCCCGGTGGCTTGAAGTCTTGCTGTTATTCCTCCCAGAGTCCAAACTATTGTATGTAAACGGGCAGGATTGTCGAAGAGGTTGGAGGGGCTGGGAGACATGGAAGGAATGTTCTTGGCCTTTCTTTCACTTCACCTGCTTAGAAAAGCATCTTAATCTGAAAAAGAAATGTTGTTGGAAATTGTGCTGCCTGCATTTTTTTGTAGTCTCTGCCTCAGTGACACAGATCCGCAGCTATTTGTTTGAGCTGCCATTAGGCAATTAGTCCATTTAGCATCTACTTGTTTTTCAGTAGAAATTTGACTGACTCATGAAAGTGCTTACCATACCTTTTTCTTTTTTTTTTTTTTTTAAACAAATGCTGCTGCAGAGCTGGATGAAACGTCTCTAAGATTTAGATTTGCTGTGTTTCTGGCTGACAACCTGTGACCTCTCTGTGTTATGAATGTGTACGCCGTGTCATATACTGTAACACGACCAGTGCCCAGTCTCGTGTTTTCACACATTAATAAATAAGCGAGCGGGGCCCAAACTTTGCCATCTCCATCCTCAAGTCTGTAGTCTGACAGTTGCTGTTGCCTGGCAACAGGGTGTGGGGAAGACACACTTGAATCTTTAAGAATCGACCCCCGAGGGCTTCCTGTGGCGCACTCATAACCCCAAAAACACTCCAGCGGTTGCAGCGCACACACACACACGCACGCACGCACACACACACCAGTTATTGCTGAGAAATGTGAATGTTAATTGCGTCTCTTGTTTTCTCCTCTACAGATTTTTAACAAGGTCACACTTCTTTTAGAGCCAAAGCTTATTTAATACCAACAATGAACACAAATGTATTTCAGATTTGGGGGGCTCTGATGCATCTGTAACCTTTGCTTAGTGTCTGTGGCTATGAGAGCTGATTTGTATGTGGAACCAGTGCTGTCGCCGATGTACTGAAAATACCAAAGGGCAGTATGTTAAGGTGAAAATTCCCTCTCTTCCTCGATCACCCACTGGGGCCAACCTTCATCATGCCATATGTGCAGGACCTGAGGGTTTTATAGGGAGGAAAAAAAACCAGTGAATTCCTTTTGACGAGCATGATGTACAGCTTTTGCCTGCAGCAGCATTGCAGGTTAAAATTAAACCACATTTGATGTGTGATTTTTAGATCTGCGAGGGCTTAGTTTAAGACTTCCACGGTTCAAAGCTACCAGCTCTTGAATGATATAAAAAAAGGGAAGAAATGAGTCAAGAAGCTGGAAGACAAAGTCAACTTGGAATGACTAGACATTCAGGGTTCCAGATGTGTGTCTGTATGTGTGTGTTATGCACGGAAACTCCACCGGCTAGTCGTTGAAACGGGGCTTAAAATAAACCTGTGATTCATCGCCAGCAGCATGAATGTACCTCTTAGAAAAATTTATCCATGACTCTTTAATTTAAGATGCTGCTACTCTGCACTGAAGTTAATTGGTTTTGTCATTTAAACGTATTAATCTGTTTTGATAGATTTTTCTAAATTTGAATAAAAAGTCATCTGACTTCAGGAAGAAGAAAAAAAGCAACACAGGTTGACTAGCTTGTCATCCTGCAACCTCACCTTCTAACAACTTGTGTGTTGTACCAACAGATAAAGAAAGAATATGGCAGCAATGTGGTGCCTGCATTCCCTCCAAAGAAGATCTTCACTTTGACTCCTGCTGAGGTCGAACAGAGACGAGAACAGCTGGAGAAATACATGCAGGCTGGTAAGTTATTCATGCTGAATGGACCTTTTACAGATGGGTTGTATTGCATTTCACTCCATTTCTGGCTGAATTTATATTCCAGCTACAATGTGGTTGTTTTTGTCCGTTTTTAAATGAGCTACTATTCTTCTCTGAATTGCAGTGCATGTATCCCTAAGGGGGTTTGTTTTTTTATGTTATGGTAGAACAAAAAAATGTCAACTTTGTTTTTGTAACAGTATAGCTTTGCAGCAGAATCACAATTTCCTTGAAATATTTGCTTTTACACAACAATCACAAGCATGGGTTGGCTGTGTGTCTGCGGGGAGTCCAGCATACACTGGTCTATTCATGCCATATAAAAGCATAAAAGTGTTTCACTAAAGAACTGAAGATCTGAGCACAGACTGAGCTCAGACACTCAGCCAGAGCCTCACTAGACAGAGTTATGCTGACACACCTGATGAAAGGGGAAACAAATCCCTGCTTAGGATTTCAGACCTCGTAGGGTTTTTACAAGTTTTATGGGTTTGGATTCTCTAGTGATGATGTGCCACCTCTTGGGATACATACTTTATAGCAATTCAGAGAAAAGTATGTATGATTCATATTTTTTGTGGTGTTTACACCAGGAGAGAAACTAGTTATTTTGGAGGGCGAAATGTCTGCATGTGACAGTATTAAAAGCTTTATTTGGCAAGTGTTACATGTTCAATCCAACTGGAGTTTTTCTTAAGCCTAATTTGGCAGCTTTTCACCATATTACCCCAAATGTTGTAAACAACCGAGGGTGAACTTGACACACGCACACACACACACACACACACACACACATAAGTGGAACTGGCAGCAATGCAGAGGGTTTGTTTTAATCCTCTCAAGCACTGGCAGTTGCAGCAGAACAAGGAAGCGTTGTTCAAGTGTGTATTTGCTCATAGTCTGGAAGCATACGCACACAGGGTGTTCTTGGCTACAAGTTCACTTGGTTACATCATGGCTTTTTACATAGTTATGGAAAATGAACTGCCACAAACACAATCTGCTCTGACGCAGATGGCTCAGAACTCTGACATTTTGTCAAAAGGACAATAGTACACACACACACACACACACACACACACACACACACACACACACACACACACACACACACTCTTAACAGTCATGTTAGTCTTTCAGGGTTATGATGCAGATCGTTTAATGCACGACACTGCAACTAAAAAGTGCCTCAATAGAAAATCAAAGACATTATTATAAGAGAGTTATTCATCTTGTCTTTTTGTTTACCAATTTGGGGGACTAAATTATGACAAGCCAGTTTTGTCATAATGCAGAGTCAATTGAAACTATGCCAGAAAACCCTTGCTTTCCATTTTATTAAGCTAAATTGCTTTGATAAGTGTCTTGAAAGGTCAAACCCATTCCACAGGAACAAAATGAGATTCTGTGATAAGAGGAAACTTGAGAACAATTGGGAAATGGCTTCCCCTGAGGCTTATGTTTACGTAACGTCCACTTAAAGACCCTTAACTAATTGTTAAGTCATCAGTTCAAACCCTAACATATCTCTTCTTGACTTCCTCTGCTCCTCCCTCAGTGAGATACGACTCATTTTGTACTCAAGTTGCTAATTTATCTCCTGTTTTTTATTTTCACAGTGCGCCAGGATCTCTTGCTCGGAGCCAGTGAGATGTTCAACAGCTTCTTGAGGAAAGCACAGCAGGTTGGTTGTGTGTTTCTGCTTGAATCTACTGGACCTGCACCGATGTGTTTGTTCCCTGTTGCGTCAACATGGTCAATAGGCCTCTGAGGAAGCAAAAGGCTGACGCAGTAAATCCTTCCCAACTAGTAATTGCTTTTGGTAATGTGGACGGGTGAGGTAGCTGTATCCTTGCTGTTTGTCGGAGTTTGTGGCAACATGCACTCTTATCTCTTAAAGAAGTTGGTTGATGTGTCAGATTGAGTTTGCAACACAAGCAGCAAACGGGTGAAAGGATTACGTCAGACACATAACCGAGGGGAAAGCAACTTTTCAACAAATAGAGGAACATCGTTGCATCATGTCTTGGATCTGGATCCTTTTTAAATTATTGTATTAGAAAAAAGAAAAAGTAAGCTGATGAGTCATCTCACGAGATCTGCAGTACTAAAAAGGCAAACGAATATCAGCCAAAGTGGATGACGCGGTACAAACACAAACTCGTGGTTCTGTTAATGCTGCCTGAGAGAAAAGGCTACTCCAAACGGATGGTGTGTCACTGGCGTATTCAGACCAGGTAGCGAGGTTAGTCGTCATCATTCGAGCTGCGACCCGCGTTGCCAGGAGAGCTGTAAATCCAATAACCTTCATGGACAGATTCATCCGTCTGCTGCCACGTCACACCCATCCTGCCTCTCCTCCTCCGTCTTCCTCTCTCATTGGAGCCTGCATTTGTCTCTCTCCCCTCCCCCAGCGCCTTATGTACTGCGAGGACAGCAGGTGCAGAATAGTAGATGAGTTACCACCCGGTGTTGTCATTTCATCTGCACCTTGAGTGGTGGGGATGTACTTGGAAGACCCCCTGCTGACGAAACAGGGGAGGATAAGCGACGATTTAGCAGCGGCGCTGAGAGACGGCCTGAGGACAGCAGAGCCTGGGGTTATCCGGTTTAAGACTCCAGATATTCTTTTTATCAGCTCGGAGACTTGAAATATTCAAAGGTTTTGACAGTTTATTTTCCATACTCTTTGATTTTGTGGGGTTTTGTTCCATCGACGCACAAACAACTAATTAATGCCGTTCCCTTAATTTCTGTGTGAGCTCAGAGTAGTGAAATAAATGGAGCTGCAACAATTCATCTTTTTTTTTTTTAAATAGCTTCTTTTATTTTGAAATTAATCTGCAATAATTTAGATATTTGATTAATTGGGTACTTGACACATTGTTTTTAAAGAAAAGAATGGCAAAATAATCTGTATCCAGCTTCTCAAATTTGCTGGTTTCCGTACAACATCACTTTGAGCTTGAGAAACTGGGATGGGCATTTTCACCTTCTTTGACACTATATACATTTGGGTAGCTTGTTTGTAATGTTTTTATCTCCACGTGATATTTGACCAGCGCATATGTTTCCCACCCCTGAGACCTGGTTTGATTTAGTTTTTGACCGATAGGAATGAAAACACATCGCTGACCCATGAAGCTGAAGGAAAGCCTGTTATGTTTTGTACCGTTCCCACAGGAGACACAGCAGATTCCCACAGAAGAAGTCGCTCTCGACATCTGCCTCTCCAACGGTCAGAAGGTCACAGTCAACATTCTGACCTCAGATCAGACGGAGGACGTCCTTGATGTAAGTGTGCGCTCTTAAAGAGGACATAAAAGCTCTGTTGTCAGCCAGTACTCCACTAATTTGTAAATGTATCCGATGCAGTTTGATTGTGAAAAAGTAAAAAGATTAATAAATTAACATTTCTGAGGAAAACCACTGTGTTAAACATGCTAAACTCCACATGGCTGGACCGGCTACGTAAACAAAGCACAGAGAAGCCTGACTTCTTCCTCTGCTTCATTATTTAACTCATAGTTTGCTGCTATATTAATGCTCTGAATTCTGAATTTTGCACTTAAGGTTAAGCACATATAGTACAAAATAAAATAAAATAATCCTTTATTAGTCCCACAGTGGAGAAATTGCAGGATTACAGCAGCAGTGCACACAGAGACATAGTATACAGACATGTGATTATATAAACAGCTGGAAATTCTGATTCTGATTTCTGATTCTGATAAACAGCTGGAAATTACACAATATAGTGCTGATTAATTATTTAAGTTGCCAGAAGTCTGTTATCAGCCTCTGCAGCGTTTGTGTCTGTAGTAGAGACATTTAATCTTCTCTGTTCATAACATCAAACTCCTCTGTAAGATCTGATGATTTACAGACTGTATTGTAAATCAAATTGAGACAATATAGACTCTTTATTACAGCAACCATTACAGGACTTTATGAAGTCAGAGCTGCTTCGATCAAACTCAGACGCCTTGACCAATTGATTTCCACATGTGGGTTTTTATAGGTCAGATTGTGACTGTGACCAAACATTTTAGTACGTCACCTCTACTTGTCCTTTTGTTGCTCTCACCAGTGAATCTTGTGCGTTAGAGCTTTCACAAGTGCTCCTGTGAAAGTTTAACCACAGTTGACCTCCGTTTATCACAGCAAGTTTTAGGGCACAGTTCTCTCAATTACGTGCGTGTGCATGCATGTCTGGAGGTTGATAGATAAGAACCAACATTTTGTGTTGATAATGTCAGCAAGTGCCATCGCTTTCTGTGAGAATGTAATAATAATGCCTTGTGCAGGACTGGAAATGGATATTAAGAAACTATCTTCTGATCTCAACAAAATGTTTTTTTGTTTGTTTTCTTATTAGAAAACATTCAAGTTCCTTATCGAGGTAGCTGTGTGATATTTTGCAAACCAAAAGCTCTTGATACATGGAATCTTAAGACTACAAAGTGCATGTACTGCTGTTTTACATGTAGTTTGATTTGACCACTTTTCAACTTGAAACTTGTCCCAACATATACAAAGTCCTAATATTTTTTTATATTGAGCTTTTTTTTTGTTATCCCGTCCTTCAATCAAGTCTCTGCATTTGTTATAACTTACTGAAGAAATACAATTAGAGGAAGGAAGGAAGGAAGGAAGGAAGGAATGAAATGATTGTGAAAACTAACTCCCTCATCTCTCTGCAGGCTGTTGCAACAAAGCTCGACCTTCCAGATGACCTTGTTGGTTACTTTAGTCTCTTCCTTGTCCGTGAATGTGTGGATGGAGGTCTAACATGTAAGTCTCAACAACATTTTTTGTAAAGAATCAGAAAAATTCAAGGAATTCAAACTCCTTAAATTTTGCTCTGATTACTAATCGAAAGTATTCTTTGTCCTCCATAATTCATGGCTGCTGAGTGTTTATAGTCACCCTGGAATGGACGTTCAGAAAATTGTTGAAAAGGCTTGAAGTTTATTTTTACGCATTACAGCTGGAAACCACCAGATAACTAGCAAACAAAAGTGTGCTGTACACGAAGCGCTTTGATAAAACGATGTAACTAAAACAACTTCATCAGGCAGACAAGGACTATTCTCAGAAGACACACAGAACTTAGCTGACAAAATTCTTTATGCAAACAGAGAAACAAAAGGAACTACGAGTTTGAATAATGCTGTAACATTTGTTATGTTGCACTGAGGAATAACCAAAGAGAATTATGTGCTGTAATCGTCCTTTGATTTAAGATTTCTTTCTCTCTAAATTCTCCACAGTCAAGAGTTAGCTCTGTTTATCTCTCTCGCCGTTTAGAGATGTACTTTAGTTTAATTAAAAAAGAGGAACCGCATTTCCTCACGAGAATTGCCTCTTGTGTCGGAGTTGCTACTGTATCTCTGGCGAGAGTGCATCATTTATTTATTAGCTGCTCAGGAGCTCAGCGAGAGCCAGGCCCTTTGTGTTTGTTGGCCGGGTCGTGCAAAGTGCCGGCTGTGTGAAGTGTTTTCAGGTTGAGGATCTATTTGTTGTCGTCTGAGCTCTAAAAATCTGTGGTTGGCTAAATGCCAAATGGCCTTGGATTCACTGGCTGACTTCTGATTAGTCGAGTCATTTTCCAGACAACTGCACGTGGATTCTACCATTTAGATATTAGACTATCCAAATGTCTTATATTTCTTCATGCTTAAGAGCAAATATAACATAAACATTTCTGACTCGGTATTCAAAAACACATAGTTTGGGGTTGGGGAAGATTTGTTTTATATCTGGATATTTTGGTTATGCTTTTGTTTGCCACATCTTCTGTATGTATATTTGGTATGTGTGTGTATGAATTTAACATTTTGTTCATTCTCTTTATTTCCAATAACACTCTGCCATGGCCCTCCACTGTTAATAAGTGAAGTTTTAAAAGTCGGTTTACAGGAGGAGGACAGTGTAAATGCTTGGACAATAGCTAGTTAGATACTTTATTAATACCAGTGGGTAACTTCAGTGTTACAGCAGCAGGCAAACAAAATAACCTCACAAAAGTGAAGAAATAAGTAATATAAACTTTAATAACGTGCCATAAAAGTCTAGTGCCTGTACTCTATTCTTTTCATGGTTTGCTCAAGTCTACTGTATACTACATATGGTCATGTATTGATCTGACAAGGTTCTTCCCTGGAATTATAAACATGATCTCAAAAGTGAGTTGCTTTCATGTCAGTCAGTCGTATTTGTTAACCCTTTAAATGTATGGGGAGGCCCAAATAAGTAATTCAGCATGAAAAAGCATACAAAATGACTAATCGACTAAATCTCAGTTGGTAAGAGGCAAAGCCCAACTGGTCGACCGTGAAGGGGAAACCCAACATGTTACCCTGATTGAGAGCTAGTTCTTCACCTTCCTGACTTCATATCCCTCTTTGCAGGTTTCTGAGCACTGCCCCAGAAGATTATTTGCATGTATTTCAAGCTGTGTTGGCTGTCTCGAGTTTCTTTGAGGAAAAAAAGCATATATTTTGTGTAGAAGTAATTGTCATTAAGTTAATTTTCTATCATGTCAAAACATTGTCTCCTGTGCCCCCTTTCTTCATCCCGTATACCCCTAACAATTCACACCAGTACTCAGAAGGTGCTGAAGTATTTGTTTGCTCTCACTTGTTTACTTTTAAGTAACTGTGCGAATGCAAATCATAGTAGAATATTTGCATTTACCGTTGTTGTCACAAGGCCTACCAAAGCGGGGGCGGGCTTAAAGCGTTCCACATCGAGATATTTCAGTTTCACATTCCCTTCTTCTCCAATCCATCACAGCCCTGTCGGGTCAAATTCTCATCTTCCACTTGCCAAATGCTTCCCCACACCTCACGCCAAATCCATTCCAGGCTGAAAAAGGTGCCTGGTGGACTTGGAGGAATCTGTAAATATCGCAGGCATGCTGCATATTCTTAGCACAGTTTTAAATCTGAATCTCTGAGTGATGTGAAAGAGAAAGGCCATGTGTTGAATACGACTCGACTACCGGAATAAATCCGGCGCACCAGGCCACAGATCAAACACAACTGCTGGTGGGTGTATTGACATAACAGGATAGCTAGGAGAATTAAATTCCTTTATGACAGGCAGTACGTTTGCAGACATCTGAGTGTAAATCAATGAATGCGTTTAAATATGCAAAGACATGTCAAGAATATTTGGTTTAAAACGGCAGTGCCGTTTTTTTCTGCATTTAAGAGTTCTTTTTGCAGTTTTCTGAAAAGCCTGAAAGGTTTCAAAATTCTGTTTCTGTCCATTTTATGTTTATTCCTGCAGACATTTCCATCCAGCATGTGTTTCTGCTTCCTGTACACAGCATCTCTGCCCATAAAGTCCTAAACTTTAAAACTCTTTAAAAACCTCATGGCAAACACAGCGCTGTTTAGTCATCAGATTCGTGGTGTTGTGCACATGTATAGATGCCTCTCTAAGCACCTGAGATCTCCTTAGGGAACGGGCAGCAATGAAACCGCTGCAACACACACACACACACACACACACACACACACACACACACACACACACACACACACACACACACACACACACACACACACACACACACACACACACACACACAGACCCATTATACTTTTTTTACATTTAAATACTCTCACACATGCACACAAAGTTGTACCCTGCCTTCTGGGACCTGTCCAGATGGAGTTCTCCCATCCCTCATTGTTTGTTGTTACCATCATTATACAAATGTCCTTGGGACTTACTTTACTAGAGCTGCCCTTGTTCCTAACTCTCTCTGTTTTTGTTTTCATCTCTCTCTCTCAGTTGTGCGGAAGCTGCAGGAGTTTGAGCTGCCTTATGTATCCATTACCAGCTTGCGGAGCTCTGAATTTCACATACTCCTACGGAAAAGGTACCCACCACCTGCTCACATCATGACGTTGAATTTGATCTTGTTCTTCCCAAAGTGCTCTCCTCCACATGTAATTATTGCTGTGATTCATTGTCCAGAGTATTCATGTGCTTTTTGGTCTAATCTTGTAAAGAAGCAGGTCAGCTATCTTTGGTTTGGTAAGCAGTACATTAACTACATGTGCTGTACTTTGTCATTTTAATCGGTCAACCAGTAGACACGGTTTTCTTTATTCATCCTGGGTGTTTCTCATTTCATTCCTTATCTGCAGAGAAGCGCTTGGTCTTAATCTGTCAGAGCAGCGGTTTGCGTATCTGACTTCAACAGCTTCTACAACGTAGGCAGTTCATTTGGAAAAGAGACCATATTCATTTATTTTACAATTTATTTTGCCGTGGATAAGCGTTATTATTACAATACAGGTGGCACGTTTGACTGGCATGTTGTAAAAGTCAGGGATTAGACTGAGACATGAATCTGATGATGTCATTTCTCAATTACTGTCTATGAACTGACAATAACCTGAAGTTTAACCAACCAAAGAGCTGACAGCCTGCTCTCTTTAAATGGTCATACTGTACTTTAACAGGAGAAACAGGAGCCAGTACTTAGCCAACACTATAAAGGAAGTGCATGCAGTAATGTATAACAGATATTAATACATTTCATAATTCAATATGACAACTTATCTTGTTATAGCTACTGCTCTCTGTAAGTAATATAATCCTCAACTATGGCCACTGAATCTGACTTGTCTTCATTGATAGATTAACAGCTTTGTTTTATTTTGTAGTAAACACCTGACGTAGAGCTAACCGCTTGAATCTTGAAGCGAAATGAACAGCCGCAACAATTACCATGAAACTGAACCACCAAGTCTCTGATATAGTCTCCCAACAACATTTGAACATTAGACAGTTTAAAAAGGAAGTTTTTCTTGAGGACTGCATTGGATTGTGTGGATGCTCGGCGTATTTTGAAGGTACAATTTATCCCCAGCTCAATGAAGCAAAACCATTTCTTCAAACTTCAGTAAAAAAACAACCAATTAACCAACCAGAGCACATGTGGTGTATTTGAACAATATTTATTTTGGCTTTACAGAAAAATGCTCTGCTTCTTGTCCACTTAGGGCTCATTTATCCTTTCTGAAAACATTTAAAAGTCACAGATAAATAATCTGTAATGAAAGAAAACAAAAAAACCTTCCTGGGTGGGAACAGATCTTTGTGGGTGGGTATGCATGGAAACCCTGACGTTGCGTCCCCACCGAGCCTGAAGTTAGGGACTGTTTCCCTCTTCAACTCTACATTTCCTCATATGTCCGTTCTTTCGTCACCCAGCCTCCCACTGACTGAGGTACACAGGATGTTTACTTTCTTTCTGCCTCAAGGAAAGTCTAAGTACTCCTGACCTAGTTTCTCTGTGGAGCGTCGAGCAGCGAGGAAAGAATGAATGTAGAACTAACAAGTGGAGGTGGAGGAAAAACAGACCCCCAGTGTACAAGATCCAGGGGAGGATCCGCTCAAAATGAATTGAAAAGCTTTTTGGGGGCTAAAAGTTTATGCTAAAAAAAGGAGGAGATTTAGTCCAGTGAAAACATTGAATGAACACAATTTCAACCTTTTTTTTAAATTTATTTTTTTGAGTATGAAAAAAAAAAAAGGAATTTGAATGGTAGTGGAGGTTTTTGTAGGTCAGCACCAATATGCACTTATATATTTATAATGCAGAAGTATGGCTAATGGACATTTGTAGCCTGTATATGCATTCAAGCACCACATGTCTCAGCTGAGGCTTTAGAGCACTTTTAATTGAAACTAAAGCAGCCAAATAAAAGCACTCATCCCTCCTCCCCCTACACTCTTATTCCCTTCCTTCCTAGATCCCTTCTCTGTGTCTCCATCTTCTTTATCCCTTGTTACTTGCTTTGAATTGCAGATGTGGCCAGGCAGCATGCTTCACATCTGCTTGAACAACTTTTTCCGTCCACTAACAGCCCTTGTGTCATGCAATTACAAGATGTTGAATTTCACGCCTGCAGTAAAGTGAAAGACAGACATGAATGCAATGAGATTATAGCCATAGAGCACATGTGGATAAACACAATCCAGTGCTCTGCTAACGCTGACAATGATAAGTTTAAAACCAATATAAAATAAAGTGGCTAAAATATATACAAACACTCCAAAATACACACTAATTGCACAATAAAGCCTAAATCTTTTGTGTAATCCGATTTGGGCCAGTTTCATATGCGGTTTCATTTCTGATCCTTCTCCATAAACTGAATTAATGCATTTTTATAATGTCATGCTCTACTCCTCAGGCTGCCACACATCTCCATGCACAGAAGTACCGGCAATAGTGTCTAATACAAGCACAGCACTGCCTCACAAACTCTCACTCTCCAGCTGTCCTTCAACCTCGAGAGGAGATACTTCTTGAGATGAATTATCTCGCACTGCTACCTCGTTGACATTGAGTTGAGGAATTTAGTCTCCAAGTCACTCTCATTTCACACTTTCAGCCAAGTGTTAGTTCATGTTTACTTGATATAATTTGATCAAACGTTAAATGCATTTATATAGCGTCCATCTCATCTACACGTGAAACATTGGTGCCGTCTTGAGATACTTTGTCTTCACTGTACAGCAGCGCTACATGGTGCTGCTTGGTATGCAGGCAGTCATAGGAGAGGTTATTGTTGGTGGCAAATGTCTCTTTAAGTCACTCAAACAAATCAGGATTGTAGCTGTGCCACTTTGTAGATTTTTATTTACGTTTGGATATGGATATTGTAAAGAGTGACCGGCTTTTCTCTCTGCAGCTACTGGGACATGGCGTACGACGGTGATGTCATGGACAACAGAGTTGGCCTTAATTTGCTCTACGCCCAGGTAAGCGGTTTCATTATGAAGGTAAACCAGATGCAGTCGTTTATGTTCAGCTGCAAAAGTGATCCAAAAAACAAACAATCTTTTTTATTTATTATTAAATTAGCATTGACAAGAAAACAGAGCATCCTAATTAGATTGGGTTTGTGTACATCCTGCATCTGTTGTGCTTTATCGAGCTCGCCTGGTGCCAGCTTCACCCCAAGAAAACTAAATCAAGCGCTGCTTCATCCCTGGGCGGCCAAATGCTTTTGTCCATCCCCTGGGTCTCCATCATCTGATTGTGATGTCAGCTTGTTTTGACTTTGCAACACCTCGAAACCCTGTACCTCTCTGTGTTCCTCTCGGATCCCGTTAACGGCGGATACCTTTGCTGTTGTATGAAGCACTTTTTGGGCTACAAGTTCGATTAAAATCTGGAACTGCTGAGTGTTGCCTCTGTGTAGCAGAGGAAATCAAAGAAAACTAAATGGTGTTTCTGTGTAATGTTTGCTGACCTGCACTGTTTCACTGAAAGGCTGAAGGCAGGATCTCTCCCACATGTACTGAAGGAAACACAAAACATTGATTTTGTTTTGTGCATCTGTGCAGAGAGATGAACTTCAGTTCTTGTTTTTGCTTCACCAGACAGTGTCTGACATTGAGCGAAGCTGGATACTCGTCAACAAAGACCAGCACAGGCAGCTCAAATCACTGCAGGAGAAAGGCTCCAAGAAAGAAGTAAGCAAAGGCCAGCGGATACTCTGAAATGTCTTTTTCCAAGCATAACTCTGTAGACCCTAGAGAATACTGCCTCTAATGCATTCTGTGATGCAATTAGCCTAGTTTCCCCCTGATATGAATTTTTAATTACACAAATCCAGTTGAGAATTAGTTATTTTCAAAGATGGAATTTCCCAAAAATGTTGCTCATCTGAACATTGTGTTTCTTGTTCTTCCTAAAGTTCATCCACCTGGGTCAGACTCTCAAATATTACGGCTATATCAAGTTTGACCCTTGTATCACCGACTTCCCCGAGAAGGGCTGCCAAGTCATCGTCAGCGCCGGCAACAATGAGCTCAACTTCCACGTGAAGCTGCCCAATGAGCAGATAAAGGAGGGAAGCTTCAAGGTCACGCGCATGCGGTGTTGGCGAGTCACGTCCTCTGTAAGTAGAATTGTGTTGCGTTTGCGAGTGACAGATTGAGGATGAGTGAATTCACCTTCAAGCATGCTTTGTATCTCCGAAGCTGTGAAATAATCAAATTGGAATGGCTCCATATTAGTCGGAGACTATGAGCTGGCAGAGTAGAGATGCAGCAGCTTTGGCTCGAGTCCATCTCAAACCAACAAGGGGCTTCCAAAGTCGCCTTTTTATGAAGCTCATCTCACTACTGCAGCAGAAACAAATGTCTTTATACTTGCCAAGCATTCGTTTTTTACTCCTCGTGCTCTGTTAAAGTGCTGACCTCCTCACCATTCATCTTCATCAGTCCAATTAACCAAAACACGCAGCCCACGCAAGGATAGCGCTGTATCGATCCTCCAGCCTCACGTATAGAGCAGCATCCTTTTATTCCAACTGCTAATAGTCTGTTGACGAGAAGGGAATCTGATGGCATGCATACGAGGATGCGCCACTCTGTATACATCAGTACAGGACCGCTAGCATCGTAAGAACATTATAGACTTGTTTAGAATAAAACCATAGAGACTTCTAGGAAGAAAGAAAGAGAAAAGTTGGTGTTTCACACAACAATGGTCCCGTGTAACGCACAAGGCAGATTTAGACTGTCACCTCGTAATTGTATTGATTAGTAAACATGAGGTGCTGTTGGGATCCGTCAGACTCGGCTCAGCAGATGACAGTGATTGATTGAAGGCTACACATCGTAGCTTTGATTTTCACTAATTAATCAATATGTTGAAGGCAGAAGACTCGATTAGTCACAGTCAGGCGGGCATTTGAGTAAAAAAAACTACGTGCCTAGCCGATTTGAAGAAACAACATAATAACGTAAAATAAATTACTATTATGACGACATTTCACAAGTCTTTGTCATTTTTAGATCAGTTTGGTCGGTATGTGAAGTACTGACCTTTCACGGCCGGGAACATTATATCAGAACTGGAGAGTATTTCCTCGTTGAAAGAAGCGTAAAGAACGGCTTTTCTTGAAGGAAAATATGTTTCTTCCTCCGACTAAGAGTTTGATTGACAGATGGTTCATCCAATTACCTGCCAAGTGTTTTTTTTAAAGTACCTGACCTTTTCCAAATATTTTGCTTGTCAGATGGTTTTGTGTAACAAACCATCTGGCGCATCAGTTTAGGGGAGTACTCCTCAGCCTGTTAAAACGGTTTTATAATGCCTTCTGTGGTCCTGGAGGAGCTCTCTGAAGTCTGAGGAAATAATTCTGATTATGTCATCGAGGGAATCTCGGCTTGAGTTTGAAACTTTAAACCTTTGCTAAAATTATCATTTTTAACAGAGTGTTGTGGGATTTTAAAGAGGTGTGCATTTAGGATGCAGGGTGGGTTTATTGAAGATCCAGTTGCATTGTGGGAAATGTAGTATCCAGTGGTTTGTAAGCTTGACCAATAGTTGAGGCTAAAATCAGGATTTATCTCCTTATGCTGCACAGATTTATATTTTAATATGTTTCCAATAAGTCCACCACTCTCTTATTGCTGCTTTATTTCGGTTTATTTGAAACTGTAGCTGGCAAGAAATCTAGAACAAAATCCATAATTGTCATAATTGAGTGTCAGCATAAATTCAAACCATCATGCAATGCCACGCATTGTTGTCTGGAAAAAAGGCTGAAGGATACTTTTTCACTTCTGTGAAGAGCTAAAAAAAAAAAGCTTTAGATGCAACTCTACCCCACATAATGTCTGCTAGCATTTGAAAGACAAACATTTTCCGACCCAAGACCTCATTTACATGGAGATGGGGGGAAAAACATTCACTTTTGTATTGCATCAGTGTTCGTGCAGCACAGTCATTATGTGCATCGCAGAAGCTTTTTATGATTCTCCAAAAGTTAATTTGCACAGAGATCTGTACACATGGCAACACTTCTCAAATTAAAATGCATCTTGGCTCGTCTGATTACAGGCTGAGCCCCCGCGCTTTCCAGCAGGGTGCTTAATTTCTGAGCTCGTTCTCAGAGGTCAAAGTCATTTTAATGAGCCCTTTCCTTTCTGAACAAACTATTCAAAACATCTCATTTGGTGCAGCGCTGCAACCCCCCTCGTAGTCACATCTCACAATTGCACCCGGAAGAAAATATATAAACAGTCAGTGTGTGTTTGTGTCAGCCCTTAGTTTTTGTCTACATTTCTTCTTTATGTTATGCTTTGTGTGTGTGGTTAGGCAGGTGGGAGGTACAGCTAGTTTCTGGCCCAGAGGGAATCGTCTCAGTGAAGAGCACAGGCTCCATAAATGAGGAATGAGGGCTTGTCTCCGGGGAAGCTGCGTCTCTCTGAGCTTCACATATTCTGCAGGGGTTTTGATATTCTGTATTTGTACATGTTTCTTTCTTTCTTTCTTTGCACCAGTGTTAATCTTTCAGCATGTGTCTTCTTAAGATTTGGCTGCCTGTCCCCGGTGATGCAGTAGCTTAACAAGAGGAGATGTACTGTTGGATAGGAAATGTGATTAAGCTGCTTACATGACCCTCTCCAGGCATGGAGTAGAATACCAAGCTTATCCTCGACTTAATGCCAGTTGGATGTTGGTTAAGAAATACAAAAATCTGTTTCTGTTCCATGCACTTTATACACAAGGAAGACATATTTAACTTGAATGCTGAAGGAGGAAAAAGTCCACAATAAACTTAAGTCATACGTGGTCATTGATAACAGTTCAGATAGTTGTGTTGTATTTCGAGGTTCATAAGGATGACATTTCAACCCAATTGACTCTGCAGCAAGTCCCGATAGCCAACGGCACCACCAATCCCTGCAGCGCGTCCAAATGCGACGTCAAACTGGAGCTGGCCTTCGAGTATCTGATGAGCAAGGACCGCCTCCAGTGGGTCACCATCACGAGTCAACAGGTAGGAACTGACAAGCGGTCAGTGTGGGAGTCATCTGCAGATCATGCTATGGTTGGGGGAAATACATTTTTATAGTCATGTTTATATGACACGAGAAAGCATGAGGGAGTAGAGCGCTGAGCTTGTTTAATTAGTATGTTTGGAGCATTTTGTTCCTGCAGTTCTTCTTGACTCAGTTATCAGTTATTGACTTTCAGTTTGTGATTCCAGGCTATCATGATGAGTATCTGCCTTCAGTCTATGGTGGACGAATTAATGGTGAAGAAGTCAGGCGGCAGCATTAAGAAGGTTTGTGTTAAGAAAAATCTAATACTCCTATAATCCTCATAGAGCAAAAAAATGATCACGCTCTTTTGAATCTGTTCGTATTCAGATTTGCAGAGGATGTCAAGTCTCCTTTCCCAAATTTGATGCGACACTTTACTGTCCTCTGTCTCCTTCTAGATGCTGAGGAAACGACACAACGGCTCCATCCACCGGTCAGACAGTCAGCAAGCTGTGAAATCCCCCCCT
This sequence comes from Myoxocephalus aenaeus, assembly GCA_038501785.1. NCBI lineage: Eukaryota > Metazoa > Chordata > Actinopteri > Perciformes > Cottidae > Myoxocephalus > Myoxocephalus aenaeus. The sequence continues at coordinate 2,383,798 of JBAMJR010000091.1, forward strand.
CTACTGGTGAGGAGTGGGATAACATGCCCTGAGTTTGATGGTTTGAATTTTATTTGGACTTTTGCGTTGATTTTAAGATAATTTGTTGTTGTTGTTTTGTCTGCAGGATTCCCCTGACCCGAACCGTGAACAAATTGTCAAACTCTCAGTGAGTATATTTTTTACTTTATAAAATATTGTTGTATAAAATGTATTCCCATAAATTCAACATATTCTAATGAATCAATGTCAGTCGGGTGGTACGCATACTGATTAATTATATACTTAATTATTCCATTTAGACGAAGCTGAGCTCGGTGTCCCTCCGAGGGATCAGCGCCTCCAACTCGACAAATGATATCAGTGGCAATGATTTCCATGGCAACTATGCTTTCGAGGGAATCGGGGATGATGACCTGTAACCCCCGATTCGCCGCCCTCCCCTCTTCATTCCACTGTCAGCGACTGGGACGACAAAGATTACGAGCCGAGCCGAGCGGTCCACACACCCCTCCGATTCTGCAAGATTGTAGCTTCTTCCTGGAGAAACCGCTGCCTTAAGCTCTCATTTCCTCTTTGACTGTGTCCTTGCTTTTAGACTCTAAAAACGCCCGTCTTGATTTGTGTTTTAGTTACAGTCGCCATATTCAATGAAAACTTTGTCCCTATATTATTAAACTATGTGGCAGCGTACAGTAAATAGCATGTAAAGCTACAGGTACGCAAATAGGGAGGATTTATCGTTTGTTACTGACAAATTCCTACTTCAGTTTCACCCACAAGGATTATTACCGTTTCATCGGCGGTATATGTGAGGTTCTATAAGGCAGTTCAATACATGAGGTACAAAGTAAATTAATATATTATTAACTACATGGGAAAAAAACCTGCTCTCTCCTGGATTCTCCCCCTGCTGGCTGCATGTTCCCTCACCAACGCGAGAGCCAAATGTTTAGTTCGACCCGGCACTAGTGATAATACAGCAGAACTGGACATGACCCAGAGTCTAGTGAATGTGTTGACATTGATCTCAAAACTGTAGACTATTCAGAGCAACGGCTTACTTTTATGGATGCTCAATGTTTGGCCTGGCTATATACCAAAATGTCATGTTTTTATACTGTGTCATGCTACTCATGTGCCAAGTCCGTCGACATCTTAGCGGGATGACGCCAGAGGTGTTTTCAGCGTCTGTCACTCATACTGCCTTCAGAAATAGTCTGATGCCTTAACTTTTACTTCTTTTTTTTGCCTCGTGGGTTGACTTGTCATTGAACAAGACATTGGTTGAAGCTTCAGATACACGGCGGTGTCGGCCGGTGTTACCTAGAATCTTGCAGAACTTGGTCGATGGGTGATTTGGCCGAGCTGCTTGCACTTGCTGAACCCATCACTTTTGCACAGTATTACAGGTGGAGGTGAATGCTTTGAGTGGAGGCTCGAGCATGACTTCAAACATTGTGTGGAGATTATTTTTTTTTCCATTGGTCTCTGTAAATCCATCAATGATTATTATTTTTTTTAATTATTTTTTTTTTTTTTTAAACAATTTTGAAAGGTTTCTCATAAATGCCAAATTATAGTTTACTAAAGCATTTTGCACAGAATAAACATAAAAATTATGACAATGTCACTTTTTATATTATGTACATGCAATTAAGTATTCTGAACATTTACTAATATCTTTATCACCAATAGCTTATTGTAATCAAATAGATCAAACGTAATCTAAGCTGTATAGGACAACAAGTTTAAATGGACTAACGTATCATTGTTTACATCATGTTTAGGGGACTTTATTAGTTTAAATGTAAAGTGTTTACAAATTTTGCATCTGATTTTCTTTGTCTTGTTCTTTTTGAGGCGAGCGATGGCGTCGGGAGCGTTCTGGGGCTTCAGTTCATTGTAGTTCGTCTGCACATTGTGCCAATCATCTCAGAGGATTCAGTTGAAACGGTGCTTTGGTGAAGTGGCTCATGTGATCTCAATTGCTGGAGTGAACAAAGTTCATGAGGAGCAGGCAACAAAACGAACATATCCCGCTTGTTTTATAAGACACGTCGTTCCATTTTTTTATTGCTGGGGCGTCTGTTGCGCTGCATCTTGGCTCGTTTCGAAGCCTTTAAAATGTAAATGGTTGCCAACCTATCAACAGCTTTACTCTCACTGGTAGCCAGGACTGTAGAAAGAAATGTTCTCAATATACTAAATGTCTTGTTCCTGCACTGCTGTGCTTCTTCTGTCTCCAGTTGCATTTACAGTAGAGGGATGCGGACACCACTATTCATTTTTATTTTCATTATTCCTGTGCATGTACGTGGAAACTGCAAGGTCCTGGATGTTAATAACTGTGTAGGTGCCAAATTAAAGTGCATTTATCATCAGCATTACTTTTTCCAGAAAATGTCAAATTTCATAATGATTGTATTGTCTTGATTCATTCCACTTTTCATTTTGATTTTAGTGGTAAGGTCAGTGACGACTGTCATGATGCTGAAATAAACTAAAATGTAGGTGATCTTGTGGTTCTCGGTCGTCTGTTAATGGTCCGCTTCCTTCGTGTCATCATCATCATCATCACTAAGCGTTCGTTATCGTGTCGTCAGATGTAATATGCAGAGACTCTCACTCAGAGCAACCAAGTGATATGATTCAGTACACCACAACAATTTAAAAATAATTGCGAGCTAAGAGAACTCACCTCATAGTATTTAGAACAGAGGAAAGTGTGTGACCCCTTGTTCTTTTAATTATTATCTAGTTATTGCCCAAATGAGAAATCAGCAAATATTCAGTTTTTACTTAAACGTACACAAACCAGAAATGTAGTGTGTGGGACATTTTAAAGTTGACATGTTGGTGCCCTCTGATGGACAAACTATGTAACTGCATCACAGTTTCTAAATGACCTCAAATATACAGCAACAGCAATTTTACAGCAGTTTGATTTATCTGTGCCAAGAAAATATGAGCCAATTTATCGGTCTGGCTCTTCATTTGTTATTCAATATTACATTAAATGTCATTACCGAATGAATCTACAGCAGGCTGATTTTTTTTTGGCACAAATGGATCAATATTAGCAGATACGACTGTCCAAAAGAAACACAAACCCTGGGCACAGCTGAATCAATTTCGGCAAACATCTGTCAAGAAGGAAAGAAAAGCCAGACCGATGAATTGGTCAGTCCCAACAATTGGCTGATATTTTTTCCGCACGGCTAAAACTATCATCAGATCCGTCTGTCAATAAGAAATTTCAGTCGAGCAATACCAAAGTTATGAGGTCATCTAGAAACTGAAAAGCTAAATTAAATCCTAACGCCAACATGCTCATGTTTATTATCTCAGTGTAGCACGTTAGCGTGCCAACATCTTCTCCTTAGAAATGGCACTAAATTCACAGTACAGCTTGTCTGAGCGATGCCAGTTTTGCAGATATTTGGTCATCATGATCCTGACTCTGTATCAAATGTTATGGAAATCCATACAAAATATTTCACTCCACCACAAATGTCAACGACATATTTCAGTCAGGCCCAAAGTGACATCATCGACGTGTGTGTGTGTGTGTCTCTCTCTCTCTCTCTCAATCGGAGATCTGAGGAAAATAAATGAGATCTAGTCTGTCTGACATTCAATGAAATGAATTCAATGTGTTTATTTCAAAATCTTCACTTAAGGCATTTATGAGACACTGCATAAAGACAAAAAAAAACGGACACTTGGGGGATGTCGGAACTAATCAATTCTCCATTGTGTCATGGCAAGTTGGCAACCTGAAAAATATCTCACTTGCATATAATAGTAATTCAAAAAGAGCGTAAACTTAAATCACATTCCCTATTATGCTTCCCATGGGAACTAAAAGACACATCACACATTCAAATTGATAAAAAAACAAAAACATTTCTATATATATTAAAGTATGCACTTCTAGCAGTGTATTACAGCCACATTAGAAAAATAAAACAATAACACACGTACATGCTTACTAATAGTGTGATTTTTTTTTTTTCAAGTAAAAAACACGAGAATGGGCTAATTTCACAGTCAACAGTAAAATGTAATCAAAAGGAAGGTGACAAAAGAACCAGGATGATTTGACATTTTAAAATGAATTTGTAGAACGTACAAGTTTGAGAGGAAATAAATCCTTTTGAACGACATGCTCGTTTACAATGTGTTACTCCAGAATCGCAAGACATGTCAACCAATGCTTTTTTCCCGACTGCACAACTTGATCTGTAACCTCTTTAAATGCAACCATGTGTGTATGATTGTGCTTTTACTTTAACCATCCAACCAGGTGAGAACTGAGGAGGACTTCCAGAATGCTTCTGCATGCAATTGTAGTGTTAAAATAGTCTTTATAGTATTCCAAATTAGAGATATAATCCTGAGGGGTTTGGCAAAAATGACAATGCAGTTCAAGACATGGGATATTACTTAGTTAGGTTAACACAACCTAATGAATCAATGTAGTTCAGGGAGGGTAAAACAATTCCAGTATAATTAAATAACACTGTGCTAGCAGTACATACATTAGCACATGAATCTGAAGGCATGCCGTTACCAGAGCGTGTGCCCCAATGCAAACGAAGCACAATATTGGCCCTTACGAGGACCCATCTTTACTTAAAGCTGCACTGTGTAGCCGACTTAAAACGACCTCACGAAGCAAGTATGTCATGTTATGTAAATGTGATCATCTGTCAGTAACATTTAAGTTAGTTCACAAGATTTTTGGTACAAAACTAAAAGATTTGAGCAAAACCTTTAAGACTAACAACTTTGATAAAAAAATAAAAATTAAAGCAAATTCCCCTTATTAAAAAACAAACAAACATATATACACACACACTACACAGTGCAGCTCAACAGTTCAGGCAAAAATGTGCACATGTGTATCGAGGAGTATTTGGTAATGTTGTCCTCGCAGGAATAACAGATATGGGTTGTAATACGAGAGGGGATTGTTATAATTAGCCGAGTGGGGAGTAACATACAGAATGAGACGGTCAAAGGGCTTCCACAGTAGACGACGTCTATTTGTCCCGACACAAAAGCAGAGTAGAAAACAAGTCCACTCATCCACTAAAATCCAAATATTCAGAACAAATTGTGCGACATTCTACAAATAAACGATTAGCAGCCTCTGAAGACATCCGACAACACTAAAAGTTTGACACACACAAACAATATAAAGGCTCTGTGAAAAAAAACAAAAAACAAGTTGCTGGTAGCTTAGTTTTGCAGAGTTATATTTTATGCAATCTCATGTTTGTAGCACGAGTGCAGGCCTCCCTCCCTCGACATATACTGCATATCAACGCCCGTTTCTTTTCTGTGACTTGGAACGCCGGCTCCCATCCCTTTCCTCACGTCCTCGTCGTCATCGTGGCCCGTCATCGGAACCTTGACCCATCCGTCTGTGGCCAGGCCGTGCTTCTTCTGATGCCTCTTGTAATTGTCCCAGTGGCCGGTCGTGTAGCCGCACTCCTGACATTTGTACGGCTTCTCTCCGGTGTGCCGGAGCATGTGGCGCTTCAGGTTCATGCTCTGGTTGCAGCTGTAACTGCACACGGCACACTGGAAGGGCTTAGCGCCCGAGTGCACCCGCTGGTGGCGCTTCAGGTTGGCGAGGTTCCCGCAGGCGTAGTCGCACAAATGGCACTTGTAAGGTTTCTCGCCCGTGTGCACTCTGTGGTGGCGCTTGAGGTTGTCGAAGTGCGCTGAGGCGTAGTCGCACTGTGGGCACTTGTATGGTTTCTCGCCGCTGTGAGTTTTCATGTGGCGCGCCAAGTGGTTGGGGTAGTGTGTGAGGAACGGGCAGGCGGAGCAGGTGTACACCTTGTCACTGCGCTCGCCAGGGCTGTTGGGAGAGGACGAAGAGTCTTTAGTCAGCATTTCAAGGGTGCACTTGGCACAAATCTGTGCTGAGGAGCCGTCCTCGTCCTCCAGGACGATGCCACACAACCGGCAAGTGTAGGGGAAAAGTGACGTGGGCAGGGCGGCGCCGTCCGCTACGCCCCCTCTGGTCGCTCTGCTGCTCCCGCTGTCTGTGGTGTTCAGCAGCCGTGGAGGCTGGTGGCCAGGAGCTGGGTTCGAGGCTGGTATGGGTGGTGGCGATGCCCCCTTTAAGCTATCAAAGGCTGATAGGTAGTCATTGTTCTGGGCTCCCAAACTCAGATTTGAAGACGGTCTTGCAACTTCTGAAACTTAAAAAAAAAAAAAAAAAAAAAAAAAGACAGTTATTAGATACTAAATGACGGATTGAGGCTTTTCAAAATGGTGCATCATGTTTCACGATTGTGTATCATGAGTCACAACATAAAAAAAGTAAAGTTGTGGAGATGAAATAATGGATAAAGGACATGATACATACCCTTAGCTGAAGTACAAGACACTTCTTCGTTGGGTCTTTGCCCAGTCACATGCCTCTTCAGGCTGTTTTGGCCAATGGCAGATCGTGGCGGGACGTCCTGCCCGTGCCCTGCAGAGGGCCCGTGCCCTGCAGAAGGCCCGTGCCCTGCAGAGGGCCCGTGCCCTGCAGAGGGCCCGTGCCCTGCAGAGGACACGTGCCCTGCAGGCACATGCCCTGCAGAGGGCCCATGCATGCGCTGATGCCTCTTGAGGTTCCCAAGGGAACTGCAGGCAAACGTGCAGATGTCACATTTGTACGGTTTTTCCCCAGTGTGAATGCGCAGGTGTCTCTGCAGGTTCACCAGCTGGGCAGAGGCGTACGTGCACAAGGGGCAGTTAAAGGGCTTCTCCCCGTTGTGCGTCTTCATGTGGCGCTTCACGTGGTTTGCGTAACGCGACGAGAAGCCACAAAGGTGGCACGAGTGCAGTTTGGCCAATTTGTCCTCAGCTGTCAGTGCTTTGTCGTCCATCCCGTTTCCCAACTCGTCGCCGTCGAGCTGCAAATGGGAAGCGGCGCGGATCCCGCTGATGCTTCCGAAAGGGGAACAGAAGTCCGTACTTTTGGCTTCCCGGGAGGCTTTGCAGCACCTAAGGCAGTAAGGGCCGACCAGGTCTATGCCCGGCCCCAGAGGTTCATCACGGAGCTGTCCGCAGCCCCTGCAGGACAGGTAGGGAGGGAAAGTGGACTCGGACTGGGATGCGCTGCCCTCGTCCTCTCTACCGTTGTCAGATGTGCTGTGCGAGTTGTCTGTTTCACTCTCCATGCTGAGCTGGCTGTAGGCAGGGCTCACCTCATCAGCCAGAGGATACACAGAGAAACCGATCTCGGCAGCTACTTCTGAACAGGGGAGACAAACAGAGAAACACGTTTCTAAACATATTTTAAAGCACATATTTTCAGAACAAAGACCTTCCCAAATCCCTCTAAATGTCGTTAGAGACTGTTACAAACCAGCGCACATATAAAGAGTGCCATTTATTCAATCTGCAATATTTCACACTAAGATTTATAATTGCAACTGTCCCGAATCTACCGAGAAAGGCTTTTGTGTTGTACAGTTTATAGCACTTATTCAGGTTTTCAGATCAAGATTTATTTTCCCATACAGATCTGAGTACAGCCGAAGAAATACAGAGAAGACAACGAACAGCCAGCCACACAAAAGCACTTCCATAACCAACAGACACAATCAAACACACACACATCTATTATTATACAGTAAGACTATTTGTATTGTTCATCTAAATCAAACAGATAAACCATAACTGTCTGTAATAACTGATCAATTGTGAAAAAAACATGTTAAAACTCACTACATTTGTGATTACAACACAGCTCTTTATGTTTACACTGTTAGTATAAAAATGATACATCATATAAAAGACACATTTTATATTACTGAGTTTACAGTACATACAAATTAACTGAGGTCAGACTGAGACCTGAAGGCACACCAACTCAAACTATCTTTTTAGCAGATCTCACTGAATGACTTAAAACTGGAATGAAGAAAACAGCCAGCAACAAACATCTGTTCCAGATAATGCCCCTTTCCATCACAGTGCGTAACTTGACTCCAGTGCAGACAGAATCTCTCTTCACAGCAACAAAGGGAATTTCAGAGAAACATTTCATACTCACAGCGCTACCTGCAAGGACAACTGGGTTTTTCAGGCAAGCAAAAGAAAAAGGAAAGACTCTTTCCCCCCCCCCAGACGATAGGAAGAAAAGCTTAAAGACGGGGAACTCTTCAGGCTTCAGCGTATTCTTCTGAACGCGAACAAGAAGGCAGAAGAGAAAAACCACCCTGCTTCACAGACGCCGAGCCGAAATGTGAGGAAGGCGAGAGTCGACACTGCCCTTTTATCTGCCCCGTGGAAACCCCTCGTGGATGATTACTGAGCCTAATGGTAATGATGATGACTATAATGGTGAGGCTGCTGCGGCTGATGATAATGATGATGATGGTAGATGATGATGATGATGATGAGGGTAGATGTAGATGATGATGATGATGATGATGATGATGATGATGATGATGATGATGGCAGTGGGGTAGGGAGCGGAGGCAGCAGATGATGATGATGATGATGATGATGAATACATGCCCTCTTATAATGGTGTCCTTGATGGTAATGGTCCTGTTTTTATGACCCTTATATAATAATGGAATGGTGTCTCAGCTCCTTTCTCTACTTTTCCATTTTTCAGATCATTCTCTCTGACAAAGAGTCATGCTGGGGAAAAACGAGCCGGTCGTTCCATTTCTCTTAATGTCGCAAAGGCTTCGCTGACAAACAAACTGTAAAAACCTCCGAGTCCTTCCGACAAATTAAGCCACCACTTCCTTTCGTGGTACGATGATTTATTAAATGTTTTCATACTAACGACAGTAAGTTAAAAATGCTGGCTACAAAACATAATGACGCTATTGTCCTTTCACCAAGACGGCGCGGTTCAAACTGTGGAGTCAATTTAAATGTACCGTAATGTTCAGGCTGTGCGATACTCCCATTCCCTTTTATTGTATAATCATTACTCATTTGCCCTACGATAAGATGTTTAGGAAATATATACGAATAGAAACGCAAGCAGGAAGGTGAACATGCAACTGGAAACAGTTCGACACTATAAGAGGAAACATGTGGTTGCTGGATAGAATTTCTCTACTGACGAGTGACAGATAAGCCGGCATCGATAGCACACACCACTTTTTACAGCTATAATCCATTAAATTTGAATGAAATCAAACCTCATTCCAGATGCTATTCATGGTCAACATTTTTTCTGCCACAACCCTTTAATGTATTTACATTCTGTAGTTATATAGCAGTTTTCATTGTTAGGAAAATCGCGCTAGATTAAAATGGGCTACACACTTGAGATTACCGGATAATGATGCAGCAGGTAATTTCATCCAACTGAAAGTAGCTTCACTGTATCAGAGCTGTATTAATTTACTGCCAATGCAAACTGAACATTTCCTACTGCGGCTGCTTCATGTTAATAGCATTCACCTGGTGAAAGGACTGCAGTCTGGCCAGCTTGGACCTTCAATTTCAAAATGAAATCCATCTAAAATGCCATGAGCAACATTTTAGATGTCTTTAGTTTCGTTGTTCAACACAAAAATATCCTGATACTGTAGAGGGGGTCGGCCATCATTGCAAAGTAAAATTGGTCCGTGGAAATGGGAGGTTTCCTTTTAATTATCATCTGAATTGAGAGAACATGGCTAATATGACAATTTTGGAGGGCTATCATTTTGAAATTTCATATCAGCATGTCCTGATAATGTCTGGAGTTACACGCTAAGGTGAAATGGAAACGGGATGATTCCTTCCAATATGAATTAGAATTTAGAGGGAATATAAGGCTTGCAGATTCAATAACTTCTTTCAAATCACTTCTTAAAACCCATTTTTATAGAATTGTTTTTAAGAGATGTCGTCATTTTATGTCGGTTTATGATTTTTTTTATGCAGTTATTTTGTTCCCCTGTTTTTTGTTTGTTTACGATTCCATTTGCTCTTTTTTATTTGTTTGATTTCGATGTATTCATTGCCTTTATGGTATGGTCCTTTTTTGTTTACTGGTATTTAAGTTATGTGTAACTATACTTTGCTTCTCTGTAGAGCACTTTGTAAAACTTTGTTTTTAAAAAGGTGCTATATAAATAAAGTTATTATATTATTATTATGACATTTTAGATGGCTGTAAATTCAGAATGTAGTGATATTGTCTGAGTTGTCTCTGAGGTTGTCAGCGATCATGCGATTGTTTTTTAATATTTGTTAATTTTGTTTAATTTATATATTATTGACAGACTGACTAGCTGGCTGATTTATTGAATGAATGTGGAGTGTTGCTTTTATTTAAAAAAAAAATCTTACCATAACGCCATATTATAATATGGGTAGATGAAATCAAGCATTCTGATTGGTTGAGAGTGAGTCACCGGGTGTACTTTATTGAGCCATAATGTACGCCTGTTTACATTTAGCAGAGCCTTCCATATCAGTGTGCACTCAAAATAACAGGTAGATTTTGCGCGACCGTTAGTTGTCATTTCAAACAAACATGTTTTATGTAAACTTAGATATTTTGGGAATGACTTTTGATGAGTATGGCAGCGGTGAATAATGGGGGCGAGGGGAGAGCAGATAACGCTCTGAGCGAGCAGACTAATGAGCGGGGAGCGAGTGCGTAAAACCGGAAACTAAGATGAGGAATGAAAAGGGTTTGATAGCTAATCACAAAATCGTGATAATTTCCAGTGAGAGATAATTACAGTCAGTAAATCACGGACTCTCTCTCGTGTGTGTGCGCCTCTCCCGTATGTGTGTCGGTTGCATAGCAAACCCAAGTTCAAGGGCTCAAGGGTTTGCCTGCCCTCCGCTACACGTCGGGCCTAACAACACCCTTGAACTGTACATTATTGACGATACAGTACTGCCTCTCGTACCTTATTGCTTAAATATATGCAATAACCAAACAACAACGTCGGTGCTAGATCGACCGTGTTTCCCGAAGTGGAGGCCGGCTTTACTGCAGTGTGAAATGCACGGTTGGCGTTTATTGTGAAGCAATCGCAGGAACGAGTGCATTTTGTCACAAGGTTAGCGCCGACTGCAGTCGATCACATTAATAATATAAACCAATTTTAACACTGTTGGCATTTTTTGTCTTGAACTATCATGAGCCAGTTGCTCTCCTGTTGCATTTCTGACAAAGCTCAAGCACTTGCTGTTTCCACTGTAACCTTGGGTGTTGCCGAATCAACCAGGACTGAAACCTTAAGGATGATAACTTTAAATGCTGAATTATTTTCTTAAAAATGGTTTACAAACCTGAGAACTTTTCCAGGCCTAGAATCTTGTGGTCATGATCAGGATCACCAAATTCAAGGTCTTGTCCGAGAAGGAAGTCTGTGTCTAAGGTGAGGTTTCCTGGCGCTTCAATGGCTACAGCATCTTCAGAATCCACTACAGTCATAGAAAGGAGCAAATCAACAACATTTCACTGAGGGGGCAGTTTAAAATCAACGTGGCTTAATATTTCCCTATTATTGGCAAAGCAACATTTCAGAAAAACTCCACAGACCAGTTGATTGTGATTCGATCAGGGCTATATATTAATGTTTACCCAGGGCACGGAAACTTTATCGGGAGACTAGATCAGAAGGGGTGAAATTTGGAACAGGGGAGTTGGGTGCTTGGTCTCCATAACGTTACACTTAGGGTCAACAAACAGTATTAATAACTGATGATAATGGCATTGTTCTTTCCTGCAGACTTTACAAAATGCTTCGTTTGGATTTCGTAAAGCAGCATTGATCAAAGGGCATTCGCAGCCGCTACCTGCTGGTTGGCTGGTCACAAGGGCCCGGGTCACCAGGCTCCATGCACAACTGTACATGGCATGGAATTAAGCTTAGTGGTAAATTAAGTTGAGTAAAGCATACACATATGGGGTGTATTTAAAAGCAATCAGCCATGTAGTCATTAACTGGTCTGTATTTCTGGTGGTGAAAATCCTTTCGGTTACACTCCAAGGTTAATTGTTTAGCATACTGGATAATAGTAAAAGTCTGATATTATCTATGCAGAAAATCTTATTTACTTCCCAACAGTATACTAACTGCATCTTATGCACACAAAATTAAGTGCTTATAGTTGACAGATGGAGCATCTTTACTGCAGTTCCAGCTAATGATGCCTGACATCCTAACTTCGTCTCTCAAGCTTGATGGAATCCAAAACAGATATCACACAGCTGTCACTGTTCAGGAGGCCAATTCAAGGGCATTGTGCTCATCAGGGCTGCTGAGCAAATCCTTGAGAAACGGCGCCATACTGCCATCTACTGGTCGTTTAGGGGTTTGACACGATGACAATAATATCAGGTGGGACGGTTCTCTTTTTCACCGAAACACAACTAATCAAATTAGATAATGGATGGCTATTAAATAGGGGCAGATAAAAACTACCTACTAGGATAATCTGGTAAAGTTACCATCTGTAAAAAATAAAAAGCCATACTAAAGCAAACCCTTTGTAATTACTGCATGACAACATTATTTGTTCTATTTTTAAGTACATACTAATCAATAAGTAATGAGTAACTGAGCCGTTTCCAGATTGTGAGTTTATGGTGTTGACATTGCATATTGGCCACCACTGAAATACGTGCTACTAAAATCTTTGTCCTTTTCTATGCAAAACAGAGGTAGTAACAACATGAAGAAGTAGAGACAGTCTCTCTTAAGCTTTATATGTCGTAACAATTACTTCAGTGTGAATGTTGCGTGATGAAGAAGTTGGTTAAACAAATACTATCCTACTGCTAATTGGCAACACAAACATCTAGCCATACTGCGAGGTTTGGGAAATTGGTTTCGGCCACATTTTGTTAGCATGCTACAGCAGTATATGTACTGTGTATGTAACATCTCTGGGAACGGCTAAAGTAATAACTAACATGATCAGTCACTTCTTTCTGAATCTGGTTCTACAGAGAATTGAAGAAAAGTAGAATCTGATCTCTTAACGTGTCCGTTTTTTACATCGGTACATTTCTAACTTGCAATAAGCACATTCTAAGGCATGCAGAATGTGAAGCATTTCCAGTACTCGTACAGCAACGCCTGGTATCCAGATGTGAGGGGACAAAGAGGACCCACGTCGTAAACGACCATGCCAACATTCACAGGGATTTAATCGGAGGACTAACTGTGAAACCACAGTTACTGTATGTTGTTAAAATAAAGATGCCAGACGATTTCTGAAGCTCAGCTATGCATCAACTTTTCAAATGTTAAAAAGATCTTTGAATACCTACACTTGACTGGCTGTGGATTCTGTTGTTTTTTTCTTGGCATCTTCCAGACAGCCTCCGTCTTTTGTCTTCTTGCAGACTTCCAAAACCATCAGCTCATTGTCATCCGTTTGGAAGATATTCTTCAGTATTTCTATAGATGCAAGACAAAACCAATTTAAATCAATTATAGGTAGGTATTATTTTCGTAGATTAATTCAATGTTTTGGTCTAGCAAATGTAAGTTTACCCACCCATTTCAATTCAAGCCCAAAACAATTTCCTAAAGCATACGGTGACGTCTTCAAATTGCCTGTTTTATCTGACCAACAACCCTGAACCTAAACCTACACAAAAATAAGAAAAAAATTGGCATTTTTGCTTGAGAACAAAAGACATAGATGAATAATAGTTTGAATTGGCACCATGTGTTTTCTGTTGATCAACTGACGAATTAAAAATCGTTTCAGCTTCAAAAAGTAGCGTGTTAACGAGAAATAGATGACCACACATTTCAGTTGCAATTATCCAAAGCTTAATGGTTGAAACTGAATTGTATTAAGTGACTCCTCGAGCCGAACAACAGAGTGTCATGTCTGTAGTGAAGAGTGAGTGATGGTGTCATCAAGACACATACTGCACATAAAGGCTCTTGAAGAACAACCTTAACCACACAGTAACGTGTGCAAAGCGTCTAGCTCGTGCACGTCTGTTAAGCCCCTACTTAAATAAAACAAATATAAAACTGCTAACTATAAATGCTATTTAAGCCAGTCACCAATTCAGTGGCATGAGTCTTGCTGCAGTGCATCTCGGTATCATTTATCAGCCACGCTATTACGTCCCAGTGAAGCCAGTTGGAGGACATTGCACACACTGTAGTTAAATAAACCAACATCACAAAACACAGACGAGTGTATCATCTGGTGCATTTACGCTGCAGACAAACTCGAAATCCACCATTTAAGTAGCTTAGCCATCAGGCTACTTTAGCAAAATGGCTAACACGTTAGCTCCGGTGCTGCAGAGAGCAATCAAGCGAATCAGCGAGCAATTTAAAACCGAAAGACGTCTTCGTATAGCATGCAGCTAACAGATGTTGTAGCACAACGTGAAATGGCAGCAGGATTTGGACAAAACTGGCGGCGCGCAGCCGAATGAGTGGCTAAACAAAAACGCTTCCTTGTCAGCACGTAGTAATGATTGACAAGCGCCTTCTTCAGTCAGCATTAGGCGGAACATGTTAACCCAGCGGCTAAATTAGCCGAGCAGCTAATATCAACTTCACTAGCTAGCCATCGAGCTAACTCACCTAAAAAACGTAAATATTCCTGTCGGTTGAGGTGCTGGTTGTCGTCGGAATACGCGCCATTGGGTGCGAAAGGTTTGCCCTCAAATGAACAACGTCTGGAGATCCGCCATTTCTTCATGAGCTGCGGTGACAAAGAAAGGCAATTAATGGTATTTTTCATAACTTAATTGATTTTCTGATGCGCCTGTGCTCCAGCAGCAGCATCAACAAGACGACTTCCGGCGCAGGTCCCTTCAGAATAAAAGCCACGGCTGCACGAATGACGACATAAAAGTTAAATAAAATAAATTGAACATATTATAGAAAATATACTTAACGGACGTAATGTTCTCGTTATTCGGTCATTTCATCTGTGCTTGTGTAAAAAGGAAAACAAACATGTAAATCCAATGCTACTCTGTATATTGAGGTGATTGTATGATTTGTTTGTGTATTTCTTCTATTTATATTGGCATTACTGAGTTGTATGGCCTTGTAGCCACTGTGCTAAATGAGAGCTCAACTTGTTTTTGGCTTTCTATTTTCATCTAGACAATGTTCTACTTCTTTGGATTGAATACAGCGATGTGCGGTTAGTGTCCCAATTATATCGTGCCTTAGCATTTATTTATTACTATTGACATCAAAAGCACTATTTCAGAACCTATTTTGTAAACGGTTTAAATTCGTCGCTTTTATCCTGAAGGCCAGGAGCGCACACCGGATGTATTATTGTTGCTGGTGGGGTTTATCTTGATTCCATTGTGTTGCATCCATCCCCTCTCTGTTGGATGGGTGTTTCCGTTTCCGTTTCCGAAAACAATTTCCGGTTGTAACTGAATCATTGTAGTTGTAGTTCATATACAATCATGATCAAATTATCTATATTATGATCATGTTGACTGAATCATTTTCATCCACAATGATTAAGATACAATGTAGTGCATTGTAAAATTGTAGGAAGTGCAAAAATGCCTCAATTGTAACTACATTGTCTCTCAACGTGTCATGTGTGGGCAACGATTCATATGTTGTATCATTTTGGTTATGTCTTATATTATATTAGGTCATTATCTGAATTTCACAAAAATAATTACAAGTTATAATGAGGGAGAGGCCCTCTGTCCCAAGGTTGAAATTAATTGCATTATCTTTATTTTATTATAATCCCCAGTCCAACGAATTAGTAAATTAACCTTGTAAGTGATAATTATATACTTACATTATAGCGTACATTATAGGAACAATGTAAATAATTATAAGCTGTTCGGTGACAAAGGCAGGGACGTGCATCTATGGCCTATTTATTTATTTGGAATTAGGCTAAAAAATATATGAATTGACCTTTTAATACGATGTGTTATTAGACCTAAAAAATATAAACTCATCTTTCTCTCGTGGGCATTGGGTCTACACAATGTGCTTTTAATATTACATAATACCCAAAAAAAACCATATTTGGTTAACTGGGACAAAATATAAAAAAAAATGTATATTTAGCACTGAAAACATGTGAGAACCACTGTGTTTTTTGTGTGATGGGACTGGGCATTTAAGCCTAGGATATCCTGGGATTCTGCGTCATCCCATTGGTTCATGTCACTGCAGTGTGCCTCCCCTCAGGCCGCCGCACAGCGAAGCTATCAGTCTGCTGCTGTGCCGGGGTGGAGGGGTGGAGGGGGGGAAAGGCTCTCCTCACCGCGAATCTCCTCTCCTGGGCTCTCTCCCGCACCGTACCGGACCGGACCAGCGCACCCAGCCTCTCTGCAGCTTTTGACGGCCAGATATGTTTTGTGTGCAGCAGTGAAGAAGAAGAGGAGACTGGTTGGAGATTTATGTGCTACTGTTTGGTCCTCAAGGGGAGGAGCCAGTTGTTGATTCTACGCTGCAAAGAGAAGGCGCCGCACTGAGAGGTAAAACACCGTTTACGTAATAGAACATATTGTGTGTTTTATCCTGCAGACTTTGCAGCGCGCATTTGGACGACTTAACATTCGCTATTCCTCGTGTTTATGCGCGATATCTGGAGGTGTAGGTGAAGGCCAATACGTAGCCTATTAAACATGCCACTCCCTACAATAGCAAACTGATGCCCTGGAAGGACCCCTCTTTAAATGATTAAAATGGACGTATAAAAATGTGTCTATATATATATATATTTTTTTTTTTAAAGGAATATGGAGGTTATGCTAGGCTGCTTTTGATCAGTATGCTATTCTGACAGGCTACCTTTAGTTTACAATTGCATATCCAATGAATGGCTTGTCCTTATTATTGTTTTATTCGGTTGAATGACACTTCCTCTTATTTAAACTGTGGAGTTAAAACATATGGATCAGTGAGTTACAATACACTACCAACACGTACAGCACTGTTATGCAATTCCACACCAATAAAGGCTACTGTTTAATATCATGTACACATTTGTATCCCTTATATTGTGATTATTTAATAACATAAAGTATAGCCTGCAGGCTGCCAGAGGTCACTAAAGCTCAGTGTTGAGTGCCACATGGTGCAGAAACAGAACATTTTGGTCAGGGATGCCGAGAAGTGCAGGAGTGTGTGTGTGTGTGTGTGTGTGTGTGTGTGTGTGGGCAGACTGAGGTCACTCTCATGCCTCTGAAACCCGCATTGCTGATGTGGGCTTGTGTCCAGTAGAGAGAATGAGACATTTAATAGGGTGGATCATCAGGTTTCCCTCAGCTAAGGCAGAACTCAACATCAGACATCCTCTCTGATTAGTGATTGCATAGCAACAGCTCGTTAACAAGTGTCCTCTAAAAACACCTCAAACCTGAGGAGATAACCCGGTGGTGATGATATGGTTCATTCAAAGGACAAAATACTGAAAAAAGGATGGCCCGTTTCGTGCCGGTTTTACTTTTCAAAAGAGGGGGAAATGCTTCAGGGCTGATGCTGGTTGTGTAATCCCATCTGTCATTGTAATTTTATCTGTCATCAATAGAAAGAGTGGCACGATAGACTCTAATTTATAAGTCATTTGTGAAATCAGAAAGGCTATATTAACACAAGAATAACGTTTTTTTTACCAGATCTATTGCAGAAAGTGCTTCATTTGAGAACATTAAAGTCATGATCTCCCATTTGTTTATTAACTTTGATTCATTATGTTTAGATATGACATTCTCTTGTCACAAAGCCAACCATATGTACAGGTTAAATGTGACATATGGGCATCACTCATAGAGTAGTGTCACTGTGTCCTCACCTGTAGATTTATTCATGATTGTACAACTTTGAGAGAAAAATCAAAACAAGCTGCTTTATTTTCAACACTACCTTCTGTAGTAAGTTATTTAAAGGGCTACTCCAGCTATTTAGTATTGCACTTCTATAAAGGTGGGGACTCCCAAGAGACAGATTAAAAAAAGAATGGTCCAAATCAGAGACGCAGAGCCAGAGATGTCCTACATTTCCCATAATGCTCTCAATAGTATCATGTAATTTGAGCTTCCCTGCCTGGTAAATGCCCACGTCTTTCGAACTCCATGCCTCCAGTTTGTAACACATGTTGAGCCAAAATACGTGGGCTGATTCTCAGGGCCAGTTTTGAGACGAATACATTTTCTGTAAAAACTCTGAGCTCAAGCTGAGATAACCCTGGTGACATCATAAGGGTTACACTGTTATCTATGTGTAAGGTTGGTAGATTGCCCCTTTTTATAAAAGTGTTTACCTCTATTACATTTTCTGTAGAAATGTGTTTGTGTGTGTGCTGCTTTTGTAGTCAGATTAAAATGTGTGTGAATCAGCATGCTGAATCATGTCAACAAGACTTCAGCCAGAACCTTTGTACATTATGCAATGATGCCCACTGGTGCTTTTGGCCAAGGGATCAGTTTTCTTTTGCCTGTTGGAAATAAATAAAAAATGAGGGTTTGCTGCTGTGAATTACTAGCGAGACGTGTGGCCGAAGCTTTTGTTTTTGTGAGCTAGCGTAGCTAATAGTACACAGAATACGTGTTGGCCAGGTGTAAAGCACTTCAGCAGGTCAGAAGGTCAAACAGACATCTTGTTGAACAGTCAATCTTAAGTTAGACAACAGAGATCCACATCTCTCCTCTCTGTCCTCATACTGTAGAGACATACGTACATGATGTGTGGTTCAGTAAGTCCATAACATTATATGTAAATTATTAAGTATGTTTTATAAAAAGTCAGTCTGTTTTACAGTATACACCCAGCAGTAAACCTGCACAGATGGGTACTAGAGGGTTTATTTTTCAAGACTTAGAGTGGGCTATTTCTTTATTTTAATTCCCATGGGACTGAATTCAACATAACTGATTCTTACCCTCTCCGGTGGTGTGGCTGTTCAACTCTCAGAGGAACTGGATGTCTCCCAAACCTTGAGCAGCAGGTTACAGTATGATTCACTTTGCAGTTTTACTCATTTGTATGACAAATAACTTGAATGAATACTTACAGTGTTATTACAGTTATTCAAAGTCATTTCATCTAATATTTCAGGTTAGAATTTCCACAAGATTAATCTTGTATCGCTGTGTGTTCCGGCACAGAAAATAAAGTTCTGGGACAGATTTTGAATTTGTCGTTTTAATTCTCCGTAATCCTCCGAGGCGCCTTAAGAATTTGAATTCTTGTTAAGGCCGTGTTTCCGGAGCGCCGGCATCCTGTAGTGTAAAGAGGGTAGGTCAAATCTTTAAGTGTGTCTTTGGCCTCAGGATCATTTTACAGTCACACACACACACACACACAAACACACACACACACACACACACACACACACACACACACACACACACACACACACACACACACACACACACACGGGAGAAGAAAAATCATTAAACTGTTAACAGAAGATGTACTCTCTCTTTCTGAACAGCATCTGCGTCCATCCCTCGTGTTGTTAACTATGGTCCCCTGAGACTTGGATGACGTTAAATACAGCAGGACTCCTCTTTTCCCCTTAATCTTACCCCCCACCGTCTTGTCATTGCATATATATACAGAGAGGTCATAAAGTTTGTTTAACATCTAGAAAATAGAAATTGACACTATAGGAGGTTTTTGGACTTGTGTAAATGGAAATATAACCAATGTCTTGCATCACTTTATACACATGTTCCCAATATTTGGCAGCTTCAGTGACCAACTAAACAAGGAACTGTTTGTCCACAAACGTGTTTTTGTGATTAATGACCTTTAGTCGGTCAGTGAGGTTTCAGAGGTTAAAAGGAACACAGCTTTTTGATGTTCCACTATAGCGCCTGTTTTGTTGGGACACGTTTACATTCAGTAGGTTTCACTTATTTTGAGGCAGCCTAAACACTCACATTAATTTTGTATCAAGCCACTGATCATAGAACAGCATCTCATCAGCGAGAAACTAGAAACTTCTGTCATTTGTCATTTGTGTGTGTGTGTGTGTGTGTGTGTGTGTGTGTGTGTGTGTGTGTGTGTGTGTGTGTGTGTGTGTGTGTGTGTGTCTTTGTTTCGGATGGATGCATGATCTGATTCATGATGATGATAATGAGCCCCTAAATCCTTGTAGAATCTGGCAGCCATGTATGGACTAGAGCCAGCTCGTATTTGGTCCTTTGGTGTCAAAACTCAGCAAAGTTAGCCAAAACTTAACAGTGAAATACAATGTTTGTATAATGTCATATAGAAATATTAGTTTTATCTTTAAAATTAATTGATTGTCTGTATTTATGTGTGAACCTTCAGTCCAAAGACCCTCAATGTTTATATTGCTGTGTCTGGCAATATTATCATTTCGGTTGAAATATATTTTACTTCTTGTTGATATAACGTTCTGTCCAATCGTATTCTATATGCACAGTCTGTACGAAGTCACTGTCGGCCTGCGGCTTTATCTTTGCTCAGTAGGAGCTTGACGTTTGTGCAAAACAAACATTTTGAACATTTCCGATGGGAAACGTTCCCTCACAGTGACAACTTGTCTAAGCTGCTAATAGTGTTGCTTAATTACTTGGCTATCTGCCTTTTTAGTGTGGAGGGATAAGCCATGGCTGGAGCCCACCAAGCAATTAAAAAAACACTACATTCTATGTGTGTGTGTCTACTCTGCATGTATCAGTATGCCTGCGTATGCTTGAGCCTGTATATGTGAACGGGTAATTACACTGCAGAGACAGTATGTGCATTGAATGCAAAGTTGAGCTCTTTTGAATATGTTATGTGTGTGTGTGTGTGCTCTTGATGTCTTCATATTTGGGAATTATTGTCTATAAATAAAAAAAGCAGCACAGTGATGTGTTCAGCACAGAGGTCGGTGCTTTGGAGCCTGTAATTGGCTTTCTTGTACTAAGACAATTAGTACCTGTGGAATGTGAATGTTGGAGGAAATTCAGGCAGATGCACAACACAATTGCTGGGAATCCGATGCAGAAAAGCTAAGTTTGGTGAAAATGAAACATGAACTATGTAAAGCATACAAACAAAGGTTTACATTAGAGAAATTAGTTTGAATTAATAGGTCCTACTAGGTAACAGTGTTTTCATACTAAATGTTTGAAAAAGTACCTGAGAACAAACAACACTGAGCTGCGTTTGTCAGCACAGGAAGAGTTTTATGGATACTGTAGCTGTGACTTTGTCATTGTATCCTCCGTGTTGTCTGTCTGAGTGAAACAAAAAGCTTGGAATGTGTTCACAAACATCTCTTGTTTTGCCAGTTCATATTCTTTGTCTGGAAGAGGACCAGGACTGAAAGATGTTGATTTTAATTTGTGTTTATGCGCAATCTTTGTTTCACCTTTTTAAATATGTAGTTATCCGGCACTTTCCCCATTCACTATTGACTATTACTTTTTTAAATCTGTTAACTTGTTTGAATATTTGGTTTATACATTTTTAAGAGATTTTCCGAGAACATCTTTTTTTCAGAACTTAACAAACAGCTGTTTGCAATGTTCCGTGCAGTTCAGTACTAGTTTTGTTATGTAATGGCGTATCGGACAAATTGTATCTCAGCAAAATACAGAGATACAGTATTTCCAGCAGAGCTACAGTGGAAAACATATCTTGAATTTAAAATATCAACAGTAATCATCAGTTTATGGTGCCAACTTTTCAAAAGGGCAAGAATGTCTTTTCTGCACTCTTAAATTACCACACGGTATATAATGATGTGCGGCTGCAAGATGAGCCTGCTATTCATGGGGATTTGAACATATCCACAAGACTAGAATATAAATACTACTTTAACTCTGTCTCTATGCGAGAAGGCAGGTTAGGCACTGCAGTGTTACATAAATCCAGATTCTTTGTGCATCCCTGTTAGAAGAATGATGAGGCATATCGCTCCTGTAGCCATGCATACCCTTCCTCGAGCCATTCCAATTCATTTGATTATGAAAAAAAAAATTTGAGAGTAAAACAGACCTTTTTAAATAGACGGCGATCTATCATCACATCCGATTTCATGCTGTGTTCCGCGGTCCGATTTTTGAAGTAGTGTCAATATGGAGACAGCTATTTTAATTGGTCTGGGGTCGCATGAATCACCTCATGCTCTCTTTGCTCTCTGGGCCTGATTATGAAAGCTCGCCTCTGCCTAATGGAGACAGAATGAGTTGTCTGTGCTGTCTATCACTGCCTTGCCTCGGCCTCACCCTGCATCTCCCCCGATCCATTCTGTCCAACCAGTCACAACTCTCTCATCCATCTGCTCTTTGTGTCTCATGGCTGTGACCTTATTGCTCATGTCTCAGACGCCAGGCCGGCCATGCCGAGTCCCAGGGACCCTTAGTGCCTTATCTGTCCGAAGTTTTTTTTAAATTATAAATGGCTCTAAAAGGATTTTAAATAGATATTCCGCTGTTAAATGCCATTGCTTGTGTTTGAAATTGCGGTTTTTGTGACATTATTGAAATGTCAGATTTTAAAATGAGTTCCTGTTAATGTGTATGCTCAGGTTTTGAGTAAATGAGAGAGACTGAGTTGTTTTGCAGGAATTAAATATTAATATAATATAAAAATGAAACATCATTGAAACAGATTGTGCTGTCTGTGTTTTCTGTGTAAAAGTCCTGTTGCTGTTTTTGTTCTGCATAATAGGATTCAGAAGACACAGCCATGGGGGAAAAGGTTTATAGACGTCGGTTTATATTCATGTGCATGGGGTTCACAGAGAGGGTTTTCTACAAGAGAATAAAAGTTCAATTATAGTATGAATCTAAGCAATCTCTAGCGGATTACATGGTAAACACCAATGATTTTAAATATTTAATTCCATTTATTACATTTTGTTACGCAGTTGTAAATGGCATTGATGTAGGGCTGAACAACGTGGCTTAGATAATCAGTTCCCAACCTTTGAGCCTGTGACCTCCGGTGACTCCTAAAACAAAGAAATGTGTGCTTAACTCTTCGTCACCAGTCGCATTCGTCGACCGGTTGTGACCAGTTAAACCAAAGAGTTCATTTCCTTGCTATGTATTGCTATATTTTAATAGTTTTTTGACTTTTCAAGAAGAAAAATTCCCCATGAATTCACAAGAAAAGATCAAAGTTTGAGTAAAGTCAGGAAAATATATGAAATATGGTTTTCTTGCTTCCCTCTCCTACAAATCATCCTGTGACCCTTTTCCTGACCCCCAGGTCTAAACCACTGGTTTAGATAAATAGAACAAGTTTAAATTACTATCCAATTCCAGATGTCTCAAAATAATAATTTTAGGGTAAAATATTTTGGGATTGCATCAAAATATGGAAAATGTAAGTACACATAATACATGGTGTTCTGCTGTAATGTATCACATTAAACAAAACAAACACTTCAATAACTATTTTTAACTTTTCATATTTTTCTTGGAATCATCATCATGTCGTTCCACTGAAATGTTGTTATTTTATTTGAATCGCAGAGCCTCTGATTTGTTTAGCAGCTCCATTTTTCCCATAGGGACTTTTTTGTATAACAACATATTTCCTGACCAGAGAGCAGAATGCACATCCCATCATTTCTGAGCGACTGTCATTTTGTGACGTTTGTCTCCAGGGTACAGGACTGCTTGCGGTGAGGAGGAGGCCGAAAGCGATGACGGACAGTTGGCCAGTTCAGGACTAGCTCAGCCTGAGGGAACTGCAGTGGAGGTGGAGGAAGAAGAGGAGGAGGGAAAGAAGCCCGGAAGAGAGACAAAAGTAAATCACATGACCAGACCTCGGACAGGTTCCAAATTAGTGATGTTCCCCTCGGGCAGGGATTACCTCCTCTCTGTCGTCTGCTTCTCCATCTCTCCCGCTCTTCCTCCTTTGCACAGCAGAGCAACCGCCCAGCTCCAAGACTCTGAGCTGTGAGAGCTCCCGCTGCACACGCACACACACATAACTCACCCCCTCTCTCTCACACGCACACACACACACACACACTTTTGCATCCTGCTCATGGTCGTTGGCCTGTCCTCCTCAGCTGCTGCTACTGCTCTAGTCATAGACCATGAAGAGGCCCAAGCAGCAGACGGGGCCGCTGAGCTTCCTGAACTTCTTCAGCAGGAAGCCCAAATCGGAGCCAAAGCCCGAGAGGCCAGTGGAAGCCTGGCCCAGAGAGGAGGTGGCAATCACCCTGACCCCGAGCGAGCACCCAGAGCAGGTGAGGCTGAGCAAGTCCCATATTTATCGTGTTGTTCCTCCAAGTTCTGTTTTAGCCTCTGGTAGTTGCGGTGAGTTTTAGTAGAGCAGTTCTTTTAAAGTTTTTATAAAATGTTTGATCTTGGTTTTATTATATTCCAGTCTGTTAACAAGTCTATTTGGAGTTTTATCTGTTTTGCTGTCTTTGCAAACACACGGTCATACATTCGCATTTGGATTCAAATGTACTCGTGTCAGGTGTTTATATATGTGTTCCATTATTCTTTCTCAAAGATTATTTACACATGATGACACAGATTATTTATTTGTTTATTTATATAGTATCAGTATATGTCATTTGCCAGAATCTAAACGTCTCACCAAAGAAAGAAGAATTTGAAGCGAGCATGTAGATCATTAACTTTAGCTTCTGCTTGATTCCTCCCTTTCTCATACTGTTATAGCCCAAATCCATTAGAGTGTTTATTCAATTAATCGGTAATTTAGAGAAATGATGTTGCCTAGAAACCAAATACACCAAGTATCCAGCTACATACCCACTCAGTGATAATTATTTTCACTAGAAATCAGGGCTGTTCCATTTGCCTTCTTGAATTTCTTAATATCAACCATTTTTGAGAACAACAGCAGAATACCATCACAAGTCAAGCGGTGTATGTGAATATTTTTCCTATACGTGATTGGTTTCGGTAAGTCAGCAGCTCTGTCATGGTTCACAGGACCTCAGCCTCACAGCAGAAGAGGCTGGAGGAGAAAGAGGAGAAGGAGGAGGTCCGCCTGCAGCGGCGGTGGCGGTGGCGGAGGCAGACGAGGACGGTGCCGCCACAGCTGAGTGCGTGGGCGGGGCCAACAGCGGCTCCACTGGCGTCCTATCCGTCTCCTCCTCCAGCCAGGAGCAGCTATTGGATGAACACCTGGAGGAGTGCCCACTGTGCCTGCTCAGTCAACCACGATGCCACTTTCCACGACTCACCTCCTGTTCCCACCGAACGTGCTCCGACTGCCTCCGCCAGTACCTGCGCATCGAGATATCGGAGAGCCGGGTGTGCATCGCGTGCCCGCAGTGCCCTGAGACGCTGGCGCCACTGGACGTCCGCGCCATCCTGGATGACCAGGCGCTGCTGGAGCGCTTTGAGGAGTACCAGTTGAGGCGTTTCCTGGCTGCTGATCCAGATACACGCTGGTGCCCTGCGCCTGACTGCAGGTGAGAATCAGAACACCAAAGTCAGTTCCCAATTTACACCAGTAAATGTTTCACAATCACAAATACTTACAAAGACCCTTTTTTGGGAATAAAGATAGTTACCTAACAACATTGAGAGAAGATAACTGAATGAGGGTTGAATAAGGAAAACAATGGCTTCTCTAAATTGTCTAAACTTGCAGAAAAATTTACTTTTTTATTAACATCTTTAGTCACACAGTAGCAATTCCCTGTACTGTAATTATCTTGAGACAAAAAGAGGCCTATTTCAATGTTACAATATGGTAGCTCTTGTCAAAACCCTTTCATCCCACCCTTTCA
Organism: Myoxocephalus aenaeus; assembly: GCA_038501785.1. Classification (NCBI taxonomy): domain Eukaryota; kingdom Metazoa; phylum Chordata; class Actinopteri; order Perciformes; family Cottidae; genus Myoxocephalus; species Myoxocephalus aenaeus. The sequence continues at coordinate 2,409,442 of JBAMJR010000091.1, forward strand.
TTATGTTGTAAAACACAAGACTTGGAGCAGTTTTCCAGTGTCAGAATGATTGACGGAGCTTTGAAAAGATGAACTGACAGCAACTGAAAGCTCAGTTTGAGATGCATATGTGTCCCAAGGCTGTGAAGAGTTTGATGCAACCAAAATATAGTTTTGCAGTTCCTGAAACAGAACGGACGGGTCATGAATGATGAAGCAAGCTTCTCTCCATTTTGTATAATAATCAATGTAAATGTGGGACTATCGTAACACAAAATACATGTTGCATTGGGAGATTAAGGAAGAGCCTTTAATATACAGTTATGTGCCTGGCATATCTGGGTCCATTTTACTTTTTCTTTCTCCCGGAGGAGAACTGGCTGATATGTGGATGACGTCATGTTACATAGAGATGTGTAAAGCACAGCTACAATGTAATTTCATCGCAGAATCGATCGAAGACTTCATCATAAATGATTCAGGGGGAAAGACACTGAAGAAATATATATATTAGATGTGTTTTTTTCCCCCCTATTCCCACAACAGACCACAATGCAATGCAACCACAAGACATATTCTGAGTTAACTCATCTTGTCTGCTGTTGAACAGACACTGATCCATTGCTGGATCACCTTAATGTCCATGGAGGGGTAACAGGATAGGGCTGCTGACGGGAAGTTATAATGTGTGTGTGTGTGTGTGTGTGTGTGTGTGTGTGTGTGTGTGTGTGTGTGTGTGTGTGTGTGTGTGTGTGTGTGTGTGTGTGTGTGTGTGTGTGTGTGTGTGGTTGTGGTCAAAAGCAAGTAAGCACCAGGGTTCAGGACTCGCTAGACTGTGTGTCTCTCCGACTGTCGGTGCTCACAGCCTGGTCATGATGAATGAGTGGAGTGAAAATCAATTTGGCAATCTGTCTGAGTTATATTTAATTCACAACCACATCAGAGAAACAGGATCAGATTTCTAGAGCCTCTCCTACAAATCAGCAGAATTTTGAATTCTACGTGTATATATATAAAAAAAAAAAAGAAAAGTGTTGAGGTCAGTGCAGTTTTATATTTGAAATAACAAATACTTCCCACATAGAGGAGCCTTTGAAGACGTGACCCATTATGTAAACTGGTCACAGTTATGGTTTGTGTATTCCCGTGCTTCCAACATGCACACATTCCTTGAGATCTTAGTGACACAAGCTTAGCAGGAGATTATGTCGGCTCTAAGAAAGTGTGGCAGAAAGTGTTTCTTTCTTTGTCATGTTTTTGCTGCATATGTGACGCTACTCGATTCTTCACAGACAGAATCCGCTGTACAAGTATTTTCAAGTGCAAATCTTTCTGTGCCTGTGCTCATGTTAAATAGCTGCATTTATATCGAACCTCACCACACGCTTAACGTTTAGGGGAGGATTTCTGTCTATGTCTCAAAATGAAGTGCGTGTGGTCTGTTTGACGGAGCATAAAGTTGACTTGACTTTATTTGATATGGACATCACAGTGACATTCAAATTGTGACATACATTTAAGCACAATAACTAGATGCACTGTGTTAAGTGTTTGTAGCAAAACGCTAATTTACAACATTTAAAGAAGAAAAATAAGAAAATACATACACAGATACATACACAAAGTACATGCTTGTTTACAGGGGTGTTGTTTCTCTTTTAGCCATGATTTAATACCTCTATTAAAACACGAAGTTCTCTACCGTGATGTTACTGTCGCTGCAGAACTCGCTAATCAGTTTGATCTGAATATATATTTTAAGACTTTATTTACATGCACTAAAACTCTTCTTATTCTCTACCTTTTTCTGCCACAGTGCTGTGTTTCTGTGTTGTCTATTGTTGTTTATTAGCTGGATCCCAATTACCTGACGCCTCTTCCTGAGGTCCACAGAAAAGACTATGTAATACGTATGACGTAAAACAGTTCAGTCAGAATAGTTCAAATAGTTCAGTCAAAGTTCTGTGTGAAATATCTGTGTGTTGTGTGACCAAGTGCTTGTGCTCATGCATGTGTACAAAATGCACTATGATGGTACTAGTGGTAAAAAAAATGCTTATTGTTAGTCTGAATGTGTACCTTTTTAGATAATTTGGTGAAGTCAATCATAGTCCAATATGAAACTTACAAGTCTATCCACACATACACTGAGAATGGATTTCAGAGACATCTTGCGTCCAGTAGTTAAACTTTTGAATTATTATTTAAAGCAGAATGTTTTTAGATGTCTTAAAACATTTCTGGGGGCATCTTAATATTTACTATGTGTATTAGGATGTGTTTTCCAAAAGGCAAAATAATGGTAAAACATTTAGATCTATCTACAAGGGCAAGCAATACAAGTGTACCAAATTTGGTTGATGTGAATGAGGATTGATGTTGACTGTTGATGCTGTTTGTTTTGTCAGAGCCTCATTAAATATCTTTGCATGACAAAGGGGGCAAATGTATTTAATTAACGTATCACGTCAATATGCTGCATTCTTTTGCTGCATTCTTTGATGAAGATGTTCACAGTTCCCTGGAAATGTTTTTATGCATGAGCTGGTCCACGCTAGCTTTGTTTCAGCCGCAAGGATTTAACTTGAAAAACAGACACAAACTGTTTAAATCTCGTCCGACACTGGAGTGGGATCCAGGCAGCAGTGTAATTATCCCTTTTATGTGTGTGTGTGGCCCTTAGCCGGTCTGATTCATCTACCTTTCTGACAAACCTGAGAGCCACATAAGGCTGGAGATGCTGATGGGAAAAAAAGCCAAGAGGAGCATTTTCAAATACTTCACTCACGTCTGCTTTCACTTGTATTTGATCATTAATCGCATGATCTTTTGAATATTCATTTATGTTAATGTACCTTCTGAGGGGTGAGACTAGGTCCACGGGCTTTAAGTTCCTTGTTCTCGTCATAATGACTTATTGGAGATCTAAGGATGAAATTATTTCTGGTCCAGGAGTTGAACTGTGGAAAGCAGTCCCTCAGACACTTTACTGAGGCACGCAGACAACAATTGCACTTTGTTTGTGAGCAAAGACAACAATTAACAACTCAGTTATTCAGACAGCCAACCAAAGCTGTGATGTTTAAATGAAACAGCAGCCACTGTGAGTCTCAGCTGAAAATGTCAGAGCAGCAGGGTGGAACAGTGAGTCGGGAGAGCACCTGTATTTAATCCTCCCACGATGCCTGATGCAGAGGTGACCTTTATGAAGAACCCCTAACAATAAAGAATTTCCCTACAGGGACATATTAATGATGTCCCCTCTTTCATGTTTTTTATCTACACGTTTCCTCTCTCCTCAGCTATGCAGTGATAGCTTACGGCTGTGCAGAATGTCCCAAGCTGAGCTGTGGCCGTGAGGGATGTGACACAGAGTTCTGCTACCACTGTCGCCAGCTGTGGCACCCCAACCAGACGTGCGATCAGGCCCGGCGTCAGCGAGCCCGCCACACCTCAGGCGGCAACGATGCCTCCACGCTGTACGTCTTCAATGAAGAACCTGGAGGAGGTGAGACCAGCAGCTGCTGTTACCTTTTTGTTGTGCCTTTATTCCAAACCTTTCGTGCCAGGAACCAGAAGATATATTTATAGTTTACTACGTTATCATGGATGAATACATATTGTGGACACCTCTCACATATTTACTCCGTTGTTGAAGATGCAGAGGAGATCAAAGCGTGCCCTCGCTGCGGTGCCTACATCATGAAGACCAACGATGGCAGCTGTAACCGTATGAACTGCACTGTGTGTGCCTGTCAGTTCTGCTGGCTGTGTATGCAGGAGATTACCGACGTGCACTACCTCAGGTACTCATTGACATGTTAACACACCTAACTAAGAAATGTGTGTTTATTTACCTTGAGATCAGACAATCACACGATTAGTCGATTGAGAATGAATCAACAGTCATTTATCAAGCAAAAATGTAGAATACTTGCTTGTTTCAGCTCCTTAAATGTGAGGATTTACAAAGTGTTTGAAGATGTTGTCGTGGGCATTTTTCACTGTTATAGACCAAATTAAAATCCCCAAAATAATCACCTAAATATTGATGATACAAATATTTGCATCAGCACAATTAACTATTCTGGTGTGTGGGACCTGCTGTACACAGCGAAAGTATGGACCAAAAAAACATGAGCCAAAGATCAGCAGAATTTGATCCTCGTCTCACAGCAGCATGAGGAGAGAAAATGCTTTTGTGACACAAGTAACTTCAGCATAATAAGATACGGAAGAGTTTCACGAGAATGAGAATACCTGTATTTATAAAGAATGCATTCCATCCGTATTTTTTAAAGCAATACCAAGTTGGAAATAAAACTCAACAAGGCACGTCCATTATGTCATCGGCTAAAGGCCACGCTGCTTTAAACTCATCGTCTGGGACTCCATTGATTTTTCTAGTCCTGGAAGGGAGTCACTGCTGACCTGTCATCAATCAATAAGCTCTCTCTGCCTCCATCTTTCCATGCGGCAGAATATGTAACTCAAGCTATGAGGCTAGCTAGAAGCTGATTAGCTAAATTTGAAGAAACGTCGATGTGTAAGGATTTCTTTCATGTATTGATCCTTTTCATGGTGTCACATGCATATGTTTTGATGAACGTCTCGGATGAGAAAGAGCATTTTTGTGTTTGTCTGCATGAGTCTCATTGTGTCTGAACACCCTTCTTCTTTTCTCTCCCCTCATCCCTTCCTGTCTGTCACACTTCACATTATAGTGAATGCCCTAAAGAAGGGGAAAAAGCTTTTAGCATCTCACAACAAATCGACCAGTTTCGAGCAACAGAGCACAACTTTAATACCTTCCCATAATTCCACCCACTCAGGCTTTTAGAACCCCAGAGTGACATTTTTCTGTTGTGATACAAAAGCATGCTTTCAGAAATGGCATCGCCCTGAGGTGCTATTTGTGTTGCCCGTATTGTCACCGCTGCTCCGACAAGGTAATTGCTACTTGATTAAGCCCAAACAGTGTTATTCAGTGTTGTACTGCTCTCCTTGGCAGTTAGAATCATGCCAAGACACCACCAAAGGCTGATACTACATTAAAGAAGCACTTTAAGGCAACACTTATTGTACCTAACGTCATATCAAGTGGTCTAACAGCTGCATGTAAGATAAGTGAGTGTGTGAATGGTAGCCGTTGTTTGGAAGAGGACAAAGCTAGAATGATAAATGCATTCAGTTTGGGTAATGATGTAATGACAGCGACGAGACGGACATTTAATATTATCAGTACTCATTTATTTCACCTGCTTCTGAAAAACAAACGTCGGACTAGGCTACATTAAGGGTGATAATCATTATGAGTGTCTATGAGAGTGTACACACCATTTGTGTATATTTTAAGAATTAAGTTTAAGACATTGACTAAATGCTCAGATGAAAGATGCTGTTCAGCAGATGAAAATGAATTATTATGTATTATTACTATTATTTACCTTGTTTACCATCTTAACCTACCGGTTAGCAGGGTAATACAAATATTTGACATAAAAAATTAAGTACTGCTCAGGCTGATGGGAATATGTCATTATTCGTGCATGTATTTGGTCACAAAACAAAGTAATGTGCAAATAAAAAAATGTTGACCTGATGAATGATGGCACTACATGAAAAGTCAGGGGAGGTCATAAGAATATAAAACTTGAATATCTGTTTGCAAATCTTCACAGCAATCAATCCAATAATAATCAGTCAAAGCCAAAAATGTCAACCTCATAGTGGCGCTAGAATAAATGTCTATGGATCACTGAACTTTGATTCATCCTCAGGGTCTGTTCAATATTTCACAGCAATCTATCCAATGGTTTTCATGATATTTCAGTCTGGACCAAAGTGCATGGCAAACGGACAGAAACGAGGACGTTGCCACCCATGCAGCCATAGCACTTATGTGGCTACATTTCCCATTTATTTTCTGAACTGTGTGCATTATGATAGCTTGAACTCATATCTGATCTCCCATGTTGTGTGTCTCAGTCCCTCAGGATGTACATTCTGGGGGAAGAAGCCGTGGTCTCAAACCCGCAAGGTTCTGTGGCAGGTGGGCATGTTGCTCGGAGCACCGGTGGTCATCTCCCTTATAGCAGGCATCGCCATCCCAGTCATCATTGTGGGCATACCAATCTACATGGGCCGCAAGGTACAAAACAGCCAGTAAAGTTTGTGCATGTGTCCGCAAGGACAGCAGACAGTCCAGAGTGTGCAAACTGCTCCCATATGGCTGACTAGTATGTTTAATAATAATAATACTTTGATTTTATATAGCGCTTTTCTGAATACTCAAAGACGCTTTACATAGGAATCATTCACCCACTGATGAGAGGAGCTACCATGCAAGGTGCCACATCAGGACTATCTAACATTCATACACCGTAGGCGCAGCTACAGGAGCAATTTAGGGTTAAGTCTTGCTCAAGGACACATCGACACGGGCTAGCGGAGCCGGGGATCGAACCGCCGATCCTCTGATTGGAGGACAACCCTGCTCACCACTGCGCCACGGTCGCCCCGTAAAAAAGTTTAAAGTGAAGTGAATTATTCTAAATAGACCAACATTTTCCATCAGATGCATTAGTATTTTAATATCATGGTAATTTTGTATGTCATTGAATCAGGTGAATTTGAACCTAATGACACACATGTAATTTAAGCATGCACTTAATATTCATTAATTGTGTCTGTCTTTGTGTTGGAGCTCTGTGATAGCATGTGCAGGTCAATGAGGCTGTTTTCCTTTCCCCTCGTGCATGCTGGGATGCATGTATTAGTGGACATGAACAAATAACATGAATAAGTTGTTGCATAGACAGAGACCAACACGGATCAAATTCAATTTCCATTATCTAATTTGTGTTCTATGTATTGCCTTCTAGGTCCATGGTCGCTGTAAGAAAAACAATATCTCAGGAAGTAAGCACTACTTGACTGTGGCAAGTGGGGTGATGATGTCAGTGTTCGTGTCGCCGGTCATAGCGGCTATCACTGTGGGTAAGAAACAAAACGACAACATGGCGACCTTCTGTACTGCACACAGAGAGGAGTGATTAATGTGTAAAATGGAGGGGGGAAAAAGGAGCTCAAATTACCCCCATATCCTGAGACGGAGCGGTTTAGGTCAGACGCCAAAGCGGCAGTATATGTTAATCATCTTTTTTATTTGAATAATAAAGCTGTAGTTGTATCAAAATGTCTAATATCTGAGGGCAGTATTCATGCGGATCAAAAAGCCTTTAAAGAAAAGATGATTCATGGTGGTTTGACCACTGGCTTCTAGCTGTGGAGTGTCTCGGATAATCCCTTCCATAATGAGTGAGGAGTCTGGGATCAACGAGAGAGATCTTTCCACACTCTACACACCATTTACAAATATCATTAAAGAGTCAGTTCAACATTTTAGGAAATATGCTTATTTGCAAACAATGTATAAAGCGTTATATCAGTGAGCTGTGAGGCGCTAGGAGCTGGATTTTGTTACCTTTCAACAGAGCCAAGTTACTGTTAACCATGCTTAAGTCTTTGTAATAAACTAAGCTAAAGAGCTGCTGGCAGGAGCTTCACAATTACCATATTGTAATTCTTCTTGAAGGAAAAACTAATGAATAGATTTCCAAAAATGTAAAACTATTACTATAAAGGGCTTATTTTCAGGTTTATACTTTTCTATTAGAACATATTTACATGCGTTAATATTCAAGAAACAAAGTGTTCTTCTACTGTTGCGTGTGTCTGTATGTCCCCCCTCCCGAAAAAGCCCAGTCTGCACTGATTGGCTTGCGAGAAAAGCATGGCACTCCTTTTGCAAAGATAGTTTGGAGCTTTAGAGATTGATAGATGGATAGATAGATATATACTTTATTAATCCCCAAGGGGAAATTTGTTGTCGTAGTAGCGCCTTACAACTTGAAGATACAAATAAACACACAAGATAAAAGATGAAACAGGGATGAAAGATATATACAAAATAAAATAAAAATTTAGTTTTTTTTAAAATATATATATATATATATATATATATATATATATATATATATATATATACACACAATAAAATAGAATACAACTAACTGGAATATATTATTATATATGAAATATATTTACAGAGCGTATTCATTAATTAAGCAAATTAAATAATATAGTAAACAATAGATAGTGCAAAGTATGTATGTGAAGTGTAATAAGCATACACATGTACAGTGATAATTAATCCACAGAGGATCTAGCAAGCGGTGACTTGTTATAAAGTCGTAATGCCGTAGGCAGGAATGTTCTCCTGTAACAGTCCTTGTTGCAGCGGAGCGTGAGGAATCTCTTGGAGAAAGTGCTCCGCTGACCCTGCAGTAGGTGGTGGAGAGGGTGGTCCGGGTTGTCCAATATGGACACAAGTTTCTTCAGCGTCCTCCTTTCCACCACCTGTTCCAGATACTCCAGTTTACAGCCGATGATGGAGCCGGCCTTCTTAACTAGCTTGTTAAGTCTGTTGGTGTCACCGGCTCCAATGCTGCTCCCCCAGCAGACAATGGCGAAGTACAGGGCGCTGGCCACAACCGACTGGTAGAACATCTCCAGCATCTTGCTGCACACATTAAAGGATCGAAGCTTCCTCAGGAAAAAGAGTCGACTCATCCCCTTCTTGTAGACAGCGTTGATGTTGGCCTTCCAGTTCAGTCGGCTGTCGATGGAAACACCCAGGTACCTGTACTCCTCCACCATGTCCACGTCCTCTCCAAGAACACTCAGAGGTCTAGGAGCCGTCGCCTTCCTCCTGAAGTCCACCACCATCTCTCTGGTCTTGACCACGTTCAGCAGCAGGTGATTCTCACCGGCCCACTCCACAAAGTCACTCACCACTGCCCTGTACTCCTCCTCCCGTCCATCCCTAATACACCCGACCACTGCAGAGTCATCAGAGTACTTCTGCAGATGGCATGACTCCGTGTTGTACTGGAAGTCCGTGGTGTACAGGGTGAACAGGAAGGGAGACAGAACAGTTCCCTGTGGGGCTCCAACATCACTGACCACCGTCCCAGACAGCACACGGCCCATTCTGACAAACTGTGGTCTACCTGTGAGGTAGTCAGTGATCCAGGAGATGGTGGACAAGTATTTTGATTAGCCTTTATGTGACGGGGGAAAGGGGAGCCGAATCAGAATTGCTTGTGGAATCACATGTGGCAGCCTACACAATACTGAATTATTTCACAATTTTGGGGATGTTAGGCACTCCAGATACCCAAATGTGTGCTTTTTTGACATAAAAAACACTGAAAAAGTGAGTTTTATGTCCCCTCAAATAAATCATGAGATGAACAAAGAAAGAAATGATCCTTTATTAATCCCCTTGGGGAAATTCTTCTCTGCATTTGACCCATCCTTGGTTGGGGGGCAGTGGGCTGCCCTGTGGGGCGCCCTGGGGGCAGCTGGGGGTTGGGTGTCTTGCTCAGGGACACGGAGACATGTAAACTATGGGGGGACTGGGGATCGAGCCGGCTACCTTGTGGTTGCAGGACGACCACTCATCCCCCTGAGCTACAGCCGCCCCTATGCATCCAGGCTTGAGCTGGCGTAAACCTATACAGCCATATAAATACCCACAAGCTAAGTTTATGTATGCAAACAGATCACTTGATTTCATTAACACACTCGCACAGTGCAAAGTACCATTTTGATGACTCATGCCAGGTCTTGCTGTAGGTAACAGTCATGGCTGTGACAGACATCCTGACGGCTTTAGCAGCTTCTCAGCTTCCGTCTGCGGTGTCACGACTACCACTGAACCGCACATTGACGGGCCCTCCCTTGGCACACACACACACACACACACACACACACACACACACACACACACACACACACACACACACACTTACACTCAAACATACTTTTCACTTTGATCTCCCACAACTTGTGTATCTCCCCTTGTCTTTGCGTCCCTGTCCTTACGTACCCTCAGTCTCATTTGTTTCCTCTCTCGCAGCCAGCACCACAATTGTTGTTTTGTTTCTCATATTTTACTCGCAGCTCCCCAACTTGTTGTTTCTCTCTTTTTGAGTCAACCAGACACACACATCCCCTCTGTCTGTGGACGTTTTGGTTGGCAGGCTCATCCTCTTGCCCTGCTTTCACCCTGTTGCTGAGCTGGTGTTCCCGCTGTGTTAATGATGTCCCTTTGTTTGGTCGGCACCGCTTTGTGTTACCAAATTCCTATCTCAATCACAGGTTGCATAATCACACAACGTAGGGAGGCTGCTGCTCATCGAGTTGTGTGACTTGTTGAAAGTACTTTTGTGAAGGTTATGAAGGAGAGTGGGGAGCAACCTAACTTGTGATATTCTTATTTTGAATTAATATGAAGGCCGATGAGCTATCGCAACAAACACTTCATCTGCTACTTTATTGTTTTGTCAGTGTGTGTTGAAGATATTTTATTAACATCAGAAATCAAGAAGACAAATAATAACCACATATGAAAAGGGCTCTTTAGATGCAGTATTTATTGCAATAAACAGGTTGCTGCTTTGCTTCTAACTCTTACTTTTTATGTGTCCAATGCAGGGCCACTCTCGTCTGTCTGTCATTGTAATAATTACATATTCACATCAACTTACAGTATACTTTATGCAATTAAAGTTTTAAATATATTAACAACTTGAATATACCAGGAGAGTCCAGGACAAAATAACAGCATCTAATACAAAACCATTTAGATATGCAGCAGATTAAAATAAAAACATAACATGCATGATCGGCTTGCAACCAATTAAAAGAGAATGGATTCATAAGCGTGCAAGGAAATCGGTTCCTGAAAGAAAATATAACTTCCTAGAGCATAACCAATAGCTCCCAGTATTTTAAACAATGCAGTTGCATCGATATGGAGGCTATAATGTTGAGAAAAGCTTTATAGATCAGTGTGTTCCAGAAACTTTATCATGTGCTGTAGTGTGTACAGAGAAGCAGGAGGGGATCCCTCTTGTGTTTATTTGGGGTATTGCAGAAATAGTATGACGATAAAACAGTTTAAAGGGGCCGTCCATCAATTTAACATGTCGTAAAATGTTAAAACCATTCACATAAAATGTGTTTATCAGTCACAGGAAGTACTATTATATCAGACGTTTAAGTCTGTCAGTTACATCTTAGTTTTGGCAAAGAGACTAAAACATAAAAACAGACTTTGGGAATGTGGAAGATTTATTGGGGATGGAGGGCCTACCAAAAGATGGTGTCCTGTTGCATTATGGGAAGTCTAGAATCCAGTGTCTTTGGGGCTTGATATACCAGGGACTACAAACCTGAAAATGTGTACATCTGCTGCTTTGGTTTTGACCATTTTCTCTTGCAAGTCCCTCCCCTCCTACTTTATTGAAGTACTCTTTTTAACAATTTGTATGATATTTAAATTCCTTTGGCACAAACTTCAAACCAATCATAATGATAAATGTGTTATGAATTGTTTTCTTATACTTTTCTGTTTCTCCTGCAGGTGTGGGTGTGCCGCTAATGCTGACTTATGTCTACGGGGTCGTCCCCATGTCGCTCTGTAGGAACGGTTGGTGTCGACCGCAGAGTGAGCCCCCCGAAACACACAAAATCCAACTGGAGGACTTAGCCAGCTGTGAGTACAGAATTTAAAGGAATAGTTTGACAATTTGGGAAACACGCTCATTTGCTTTCTTGCCAGGAGTTAGATGAGAAAATGGCTGCCGCTCTTATTTTTCTATGTTAACCATGCCAGGCAGCAAATAGCTTAGCTTGGATTTGCTTAGCATAAAGACTGGAAGCAGCTCAAGAAAGTAACTGTTACTGTTTGTGTGTGGTTCAAACAAAAAAGATACAATGTGTTTATGCTTTAGAAATGCTCGTCGCCATGTTTTTTTTTTTTTACTTTGGCGAGAGACAGATTAGCTGTTTCCAGTCTTGATGCTAAACTGAGGGAATCATCTCCCGGCTAGCTTTATATATAATGACGAAAAGGTAATAAGCGTATATCCCAAATTCTAGAACTATTCATTTTCTAACTTTGTAATTGACCTAAGTTCAGGACTCTTCACATCAGTACTAGTTACATTGTAATTTTTGCTCCAAAGCTTGACCTGATCTGATGAAGTTTCAACTTCTCTTATAGATCTTCTATTCTCTCATGTAGTCAGTGATCACTGGACGGGTCAGAACAAACAAATGCCTAGCGACACCAGCGTCCAAGAAGTCCGAGTCAGTGTACAGGAAGTGGGCGTCCTCCCCAGTACGAGCACCACGCCCCCTGAGCTAGACAGTTATGAGGAATTGGATGAAGCCACAAAACACCACGGATACACCCGGCAGGACGGCCAATCAGACTGCCAGGTGGTTATTGTGCCTGACAGCAAGCTCGATGACACACAAGCACTTCCTTTGAGGTAAATGTTGCCTCGGTCTCTGTTTCTACTGTATTTTGTACTAAACTAAGATGATGAACTAAGTAAACAGTATACCTGCTGTTGCTCTATCATGTGACTTCAGCAAATTTTCACAATCAAGGCATTCTTTGCACATACTTCCGTTTTCCATTTTGATTGCCTGGCAGCTTCATATTGATTTATTTGTCTTTCTACTGTCGCCACAGGGAAGGAACCAATTTTGAGGTCCGTGTGGAAATTGAGACCCATCCCAGAGGCGCCCGCCAGTCCAGCCTAAGTAGCATCCTGTCTAGCCGAAGCTTGTCAGTGGAGTCCCTGGGACACTCCCAGTCCCAGTCCCAAGACTACCTGTGTGCCTCAGAACTGGAAGGAAGACGAGAGGGGGAAGGAGGAGAGGAGCAGGAGGGAAGAGAGAAACCAGGAGGGGAAGCAGGAGGAGATGAAGGGACAGTTTTCCCAGTCTTTGAAGTAGACGGTGTATGAGAGGTCATCCAATGCAGGCTTTGTACTTGGTTGGAGATTTTATGGAAATAAAGAAATCCGTGAGCTGACATGTCACTGGATTGACCTGATTTTCGTTGGCCAAGGCCACCTCCTGCTTCCAAGACAGGCCCTCCCACCAGTTGCCTTCTAGCTCCAGCCTCTAAGGAAGACGCGGGTTTAGCGAGAGCAAATGAAAATGTGTGTGTGTGTGTGTGTGTGTGCGCGTGTGCGCGTGTGTGTGTGTGTGTGTGATAAATAGCATGAGACTACGACATAAGCATTGGAGGGGAATATACTTTAAAGCAGACAGGATAGCATCCATCATTGCATCTTAAGCAGAAGTGACTGAGAGCATGTTTTTTTTCTTTGTTGTCCTTGCTGAAAGAGACTACCTTACACCCCATCTATCATAAATCTATTTCATGAGACTATGTCTTTGTCTGGCTGTACTTCACTTCTTTTAGTGACCTCACTTCCCTCTCCCTTTACGAATAAAGAGACACCCACAAGCATGATTTGTTTTATGGGGGATTAAGAATCTAAGAAGTAAATATCACATGCTTCCCAGGCCAAATTGCAAGACAGTAGGGGTGATTTTTTTTTTAATTTTCTACCTTTTTTAAGGAATACCTCCAGTATTTTAAGATACATTGGTCACACCTAAAGTGGACAACAGACGACGCATGCTGCACTGTTACTCTTTGTGAACCTTGAAAAATGACATCTGGACACTATTGAGAACTGTTGCTCTCTATTGGAGTAAAAAGTGCTCTGGCATTATGGCAGTGATTCGATTGTCTGGATGGCTTTTAAATAACATCAATTATAACTATTGATCTCAAATCCACAGTCTTCCATGGAAGCAGACAGGAGGCAATGTCACTTTTGCATCATTTTAGTGCAGCTTTTAGCCTTCAAGAAGCTATTTCTTTTTTAAATTGCAGTCTTTTTCGAAAGTCTTACATTTTAAAAGTAGCTGCATGATTCTACCCGCTGTGTATCCAGGATATCACACACACACACACACATATATACACGTCCACAAACAGAAGTCAGTGTAATTGCAGTAGTGTGCACTGCTGAGAGCATTACATATAAAGTAAAGACCCTCTCAAATGATCACACAGCACCAAAATTACAACCGCAGCAATGCAGCATGCCACCTCAGGCTAAACTCTAATAACCCCCACTAGATCTATGAGAAATACATGCCTTTACACGCTCTGCTTAGCTTCCTGAGTGTGAAATACTTGTGAGAGATGAAGTCCAATGTGAAATGATAACCTGTGCTGGGTTTTGGAGATAAATTAAATAAAGATTTTACCATGAAGGATAAAAACACAATGCATATTTTGTGTCTGTCACACATAGATTTTCTTCAGTGGAAGTTCAAGAGGAGAGTTTCCTATTTCCTAATATGGCTCAATTGTTCTTTGGGGGCCATGTACAATGTAAAGGTATAGAAACCTTGGAGAAAGCAAAGGTCATACAAAGAAAATTGAACTGGGGATGTTGCAGATTTTGTTAAGAATTGTACACAGTGGTACATAATCGATTTGGCATGTGACCTCTAAAATATCTTCTTGTGAACATGTTCAACCAACTCCAAGTCTGTTTTCAACAATGTCCATGCCGCTGTGCCGACAGCCATGGCCAGAGGCATCAGGTATACGGCTTGTCTGGCCGTCCATCCGTGAACGCGATAGCTCAGGAACGCCAGCCAGGAGGGATTTTAAATTAATTTTTGGCACAAAAGTCCACCTGGACTCAAGAATGAACTGATTAAAATGTGGAGGTCAAAGTTCAAAGTCACTGTTTCAGGAACACCTTGAAGGAATTACTTCTAAATTTAGCACAAACGTCACTTGCACTTGAGGATGAACTGATAGGAATTCATAAAAAAAAAATGTTGGACCATAATTAAATAATTGACAATTATGACAATTTCACACAAATGTCTCATAGGATGATGAATTTTGGCCAAACATGGATGTAAACTGCAATTTGACTGGTTGGCAGTGGAATACAGCAGGACGGTCTGTAATTCTCGATTTACTTTGTGCTATTTGGATATTCAAAGAAAATCTGAAAAGATTAACATAATTGTGTGTGGCTGAAATGTATCTTTTTTTCCTGCTTTCCTCTGGTAATCATCTTGTGACTAGATGTATCTATTGGAAACATTGTCTTGAGTTACCAGGGTGCCCATAATTATCAATTGTTTAACAGATGATTAAAGAATCAATTTATAATGTATTTTTGTTAAACAATAACCTACCAATAGTGATACTGATAGCCCCAAATATTACAATGCTATAGATGGGTGACAACCACGCTGTAATAACTGGTTATAATCAAAAGAGGGCGCCAACATACAAACAAATATTCAAGCATTTCCCTAATAAAGAAGTAGTTGTATAGTTTTCAGTTCATCATTTGTGCCCCAAATAGATTGTGTTATTCAAACATTGTTTTTAGCAAATTACATGTATGCGACGAAGCCTTAAAAAAGTGAAGGATGGGGTACATTTGACATAGTCCATCATGAATTGATCCAATATTTAGAGTTCTGTCATGAATTAACACAACAGCGTATTGTTTCTTAATAACACACGTTGGAAGGTGTTTGGTGCATAACAGTGCATCATCACAGGTCCATAAACCACAGAAAGTCCCCTTTGTGACAAAAAAAAGTGCAATAGTAAGCTCATTAGCCATGAACTCATTAGTATGAGTCCGTCACACTGCAACAGCATCACACTGGTGTCTTTTCTCAAGGACGCGCCGTCGGTCTGGAGCACTTCGGACCGTCAGCTCATGAAGGTTGGCGGGACACGCCCTTAACTTTGGAGACGGTGCAGTAGGTGCTCTCGCTCAGCTGGTCGCCAGAGTCTCTGTGAGGAGGAAGGAGAAAACCAGAGCGATTCAGGGTGGGAACTTCTATCAGCCGGCTGTCTTTTTGCCTTTTTTTCTTCTTCTTTCTCTCCCCTCTTTGGCGCATCCCTCTCAGTCGAGCCCATATCCTGCTGTATTGTACCTCCCCCTCGTGGTCCGGACTCGGAGACTGGGGAATCCACCTGCCGGGAGACCAGACACACCTTCGGGATGGATGCCCTGAAATCCGCCGGCAGAGCGATTATCAAGAGCCCCGGAGTCCCGCGGCACACATGGGGAACTTCCAAGCACGAAAGTGAGTCAGGCAGCGCGTGTGGTGATGTTTGGATTTGGTACAGTGTTGTGAAGAGGCAGTAACATGTACCAAGAGAGAGGGGGAAGAAGGACAATGTGCGCCTCTGGCTGATGGACTGTTGTGTTTCCGGGACTGGAGAGCTTTTGTTTGTCTTGTTGCCAATTGCGGCGCTGCGTGTACTGTAGTGCAGGAAGCTGCTCGATCACTATTGTGTAGTTCAGTCTCAGTTGTAATTGCTTTACTTCCTTCTATCTATAGTCCCACTGCCAACTGTCCTATATATATATATATATATATATATATATATATATATATATATATATATATATATATATATATATATATATATATATATATGCTATAAATGCTAATAATCAGGCAATTTGTTCAATAGAATCCTACAATAATAGATAGATTAGAGTTTCAGACTCAGTACTGAAAACATTTGAGGGATGTAATCCGGATTTGAGTCTACAGCGATTTTAATTGTTCGGTTGCTACTTTCTTTATCTCCCTAACGCACACCAATGAGGCCTTACACAAAGTGCCACTTGAAAACACAAAACCCTCCTCCACATGTAGCAAAACAATAGTTATTCAAATGATTCAGAAAGTGTTCATGTGCAAGGTTGCACCTCCGCCACGACAGTGTGAAGTGCAAGAGGTTGCGAGTGCTGAGTGAAGGGTCAGAGCAACAAACCTCCTCACACCACTGGTGAGCGCAGAGCGACGGGCCTGCAGCTCTGCTGTCTCCCCGATGTGTGAAGTGTTGTCTTGAATGCTCCCTCCCTGCGGCTGCAACGCCTGTGAGCTTCTCGCTGCCATAAATGCTAGCATGCTGTTGCTTTTTTTTTTCTTCTTCTTCTTCTTCTTCTTCTTCTTCTTCTTCTTCTTCTTCTTCTTCTTCTTCTCCTTATTGTGGATTCATGCGTTGTGAATAATCGACAGCCCATGCCAGCTTTAATTAAATGTGGCTGATTAATTTCACAACCAGGAAGATGTGCTTGATGTCTGTACACTCTATGTTCTACATTCATTATTGAATATTTGGTGTTAAGCTTGGGATTTAAAAGTTGTCTCATTGGATGAGGGCTTTAATGAGGTTGTCTTACATGGTTAGGATGTTGGCTGCTGATGGCTGTTGGACTAAACCTTCTGATCTTGGTTTTGTACAAACACCGGTGGATGGGAGTTGTTATTTCCCCCAACACCACCATATTCTTCATCATTACCATGGTGACTTTATGATCACAAGAGCTGACAAACAAACCAACAACATCTGATACTGAAAAGACAGCAGTGTCACATTATTGGGAGGAGCCTCTGCATTGTGCTTTTATACTCTTATTGTTGTTTTTGTCCGAGAACGAGGGGGAAGAAAAGACAGAATGATGTTGTCGGAGTAGAATCCAGCTGTATTTCAGCACCTGATGAGAGGAAGCAGGTTGAGTCTTGAGAGGAATTCACCAGAGGAATCAGGCTGGAACAATGTGAACATGGCACTCACAGACAGACAGACTGCTGATGTCCACGAGCTACTTAGCAGGACATTTGGAGAGAGGACAGCGTCTGTATGCCGGCGTGCGTCAAAGCTGCCTGTCGGAATGCAAATGAGGAAACATTGCAGCTGCTTTGCACATCCACGCAAATTAGGTGTGATTAAGGTTGGAGAAAGAAAAAAAGAAGAGATTCATTATTTGTGTTGCATGTGTGTCTATGGACGGGAGGAGCGGGTCACCTTAGTTAAATAACCACATCTAATGAAAATATACAATTCTGGCAGTAACTGTGGCTTGCTAAGTTATTTTATAGCGCAATGATGTAGAGACATAATTGACTTGCTTAGTCGAATGATAGAAAATTAATACCACAATATATTTGAACTGCCATCAAGGACTTTTGAGTTTCTGTTGAAAGTTCACGTGGTAAAGCATTAGTAGTGCTTCATTATGACACTGTAGTGTGAAGGTGAGTTGAGACAGAAGCATCTGATAGGATGATGATGACTTGGGTGTTGTATTTTTTAGGGGGAGCAGCGCCATTCCAAAGTCATAGAACAAGCTAATTATACCGTTGTGATCAATTTGGTTGCCGCCCGACCTTTCTGCTGCCACCAATGTAAGGTCAAACTTCCCCTTGACAGATGTGTCTCCAAAGCCCCTTTCCGACACGCACCTCATTACGTTAATGTCTAATATCTGAATGAGCACCAGAGTGTGTTACATTTTAAAGCCATGATAACGATCCTATGATTGTTGGACCAAGTAACACATCCAATACAGCACAAGACTGAATGCAATGTAGTGAGGTCAACTTAGAGGCTGCAGCAGCAAGGTACTAAATGCAAGTCTTGTTTGGCAGTATAATGAAACCATCCCTTAACTATCAGTCCTTATGCACAAAGAAAAACAAAAAGTGGGTTGGTAAATTGGAAAACACTGCTAATGAGCCAATGTTATGTTGTTGAGTCTTAAAAACTAATTATTTCCCCTTTTTGTGGCGCAAAACAGGCTCCAACCACAGTAATACTTAGACCAGCACTCCCTCCCTACATTTTAGTTTTTCATTCTGCGACCGTATGTAAGAAAAAATTAACATCCAGCCAGTTGCTTCACACATCATGTGACCGAATGGATATTAAAGTCACAACTTAACATAATGTTGTTGCTTTGGTACTCTTGGACATCATGAAATAGGCAATGGGATGTGCTGTGAAATAAATTGGTGAAATTGCTGAGAAAATATATTCAGGAGGAGATGAGTGTCTGTCACGCACACAACGGTCTTGATTTAAGGCTTGAACAGGAACATAACTTTTGAAACGCAAAGCTGATGAAGCCTGTGATTTAAACAAAACACTTTTCTTCCTGCAGTCACAGCTTTCTCTCTTCTGGTTCTGCAGTAGGTGACACAACAGTATGCAAGCATTGTCTCTCTTTGTGAGAGTCCTGCAAGCAGAAAGCTATGAGGATTATTCATGTAATGGCCACATATCTCTAAATGACCAAAAGCCACTGCTTTAACGTAGAAGGTAAGGCCAGCAACGTTACACATTTCCTGTCTTAAATACCACATTCAACTGACAGTGTGCAAGTCTGACAAATCATTAGCACCTGTGAGAACTATTACACCCAAATCTCTTCTTCTGTATGCGTCCAACCTCAGGATGAGTCATGAGAAATAAGTCAAATCCATGATGA
The DNA here is from genome assembly GCA_038501785.1 of Myoxocephalus aenaeus. Lineage (NCBI taxonomy): Eukaryota > Metazoa > Chordata > Actinopteri > Perciformes > Cottidae > Myoxocephalus > Myoxocephalus aenaeus. The sequence goes on from JBAMJR010000091.1 coordinate 2,428,701, forward strand.
TCCGTTGCTATATTAAGTTACACTAGCCACGTAAAGCCACCCTTTTTACAAGAAAAAAAAAAAAAAACAGACTGAATAATTTAATTTTCACTCTACCTCACCAACAATAAAAGATCTATTTATGGACATGCATGAAGCCAGTCTTCAGTTCTTTCGCCAACAGAAAGCTGACACGTACCGCACTTCCCCGCCGCCCCTCGTGGTCGTCCGTTGTCATCTGTTGAGGTCAAAGCCACTGGCAGGAGGGAAGAGGACACAGCATGTGCCCGGAGTACAAGCCTTCTCTTTGGATCACATCATGTAACGGCAGTGCAGACCTTTCTCTATCTCAGGACACACACACACACACACACACACACACACACACACACACACACACACACACACACACACACACACACACACACACACACACACACACACACACACACACACACACACACACTTGCCCTTGGCACCAAGGATGTCCGTGCTGTACAGTCTGCATCAGTTTAAAATCGTGAGGCTGTGGGACAGACCGAGTTGAATCCTGTCAGGCTGTCTCGGATTGTTTCTTTTAGTGGTGTAACTATCAAAGCTGGCTTCTGCTGCACAGCTGTGTTATTCATATCAAAAGAGAAGAATAAGAAAAACAGTTCTTGAATACATATTTCAAGTGTGTTGTATTGCGGAGAGGAAAATGTCAGAATACGCAGTTTGTATCGCTGTGCGGTCCAGAGAAGAGCTTGATCTGAACGTAGTGGACTCAACTTCGACTGGTTGGAAACTCTAGCAGCGAGTACAGCCTGCAGTTCTATTAGAGCTGACAGGGTCTTGACTAAAAGACATGCAGGAATCAGCGGTGTCAGTTAGCGCTGACCCTCGAGGAGCAATTATCTCTCAATGGCTCGTTAAGACTCAGTAACCCTCGATATATATATATATATATATATATATATATATATATGATACAGGGCATGTCATGTGGGCTGATGGAGCATTTGGATTGGTGTTCTGATGCCGAGTTAAAGAGTCATCAATGCTTCTTTGAGTAAATGTGGAGACAGGGAAACTAATTTAAAAAGAGATTTTACCCAAGTCACATATTTTCCCACCACACACAGCAGATGGCTTAGTTTTTATCTGCCCATTATCTGTTTTTGTCTGAGTTCTACATTTGCCACCACAATACATTCGAGGGGGATGCAATTTTGTTTGTGTTGCTAATAGAGCTGCAACTAACCATTATTTTCATTATTGAAAATAATGGTTATTACCTGAGAATAATCTTTTTCAATTAATTGATAAAATGTCAACTGTAGTGGGAAAACGTCCAGGCTCCTGTCACCTTCCCGCGTTTCCTCCCAGCACCAATGACACGAGCATACTCAAGCTATCGTTTTACAACACTTTTATTGTGACCTGCACGCTCTGGCAGACTGTGTCTCTTGCTCCTCCATCCCTACTGAGGTTAATATAGGGAAGAGACACAAAACACCAGATCAGTTCCAGCTGAGGCCAATTAGGCCTCTTCCAGCATGGTTCTCTAAGCCACTCCCTGAGCCACTCCCCTCTGCAGCTGAGCATAACCACGCCCCCCCATCTATATGTATACATTCATTCATAAGACCAGTTAAGTCAATATGTGCTCTTTGCTGAGCTTCAGTGTATCGGATGATGATTTAACTGAGCAGATTTCCCACCTATACGCTGCATAATTCATGCTTGCACACTCATCAGTCTCACCAGTCGCAGACTGAGGATAGATCAGATGATGAAGGCCTGCTAATGGAATTTCATGGAACGGGCTTTGAAATGGGAAATCAATTAAACAGGTTATCGTTGAAGATTTAAGTTATTCAAACCCAGTGTGTATTCCTCAAGGTCCTGAGAATGCATGACTCCAAAAGCTCACAATTATCATGAGATAATCAAACTCATCAGTCTTAAATAGATTTAATAAACATTTTTCCCTTCAAAAAGTTCCTCACAGCCATTTTGCATTTGAATGTTGGCAAAATTACTCAGTGAACATGATGTTAAAATGCAGTTTTATTTAGTTGTATGAATAATAGTGGCGATGATTTTTGTGAGTGAGTGACCTTTGTGACTCTCTCCACTTTGCTCAGAAGAAAGCTGCATGAGCTAAATCCCCCCCAACAGTGTGATTAGTTGGATTATTGTCAAAAGCACAGCTACCTCAGTGACAGCTCTGCACCGACTTAGTCTGCTTCTTAGATTTTGTTTCAACATTCCCGTTCCTCTCGGGATGAATTGTAATAACCTTACTGAGACCCTGACATTTTATCTAACCTCATTATCGAGTCATCATTTCACTTTGTCTATTAGCTGTGTTTAGTTTTTTTAGTGCTAAATGGCAAATATTGTCACGATAACATGCTAAACTTAGATGATGAACATTTTATCTGTTACTTATTTAGCTAAAAACACTACGGTTCCTTCGTACAATCTCACAGTACTGCTAGCATGTAGACGTTTGTATGAGTTTATTATCTCCAACACATGTTTAATGTGTTGTTTCCATCATCCTCTTATGAATCTGGTTCAGTTTACAAAAGGGGCGTTTGTGTTGTCAAATGAAGCTCTGGTTTATTTGGGCAGGTGAGAACACGGCTCTTTAACCCGACACCGGGTTGTGTGTTTCATTAAGTGCTTCGCCACACTTGATGCTCCTCCTGTCTAACTTGTCTGCTCATGTTTTAATCCTGCGGTCGCTTCGGTATTTTTAAATTTAATAATGTCTCATTCTTTTTCTGTCCTGTCTGGGTTTAATCAAAGCTTAGTGGGAGTCCTTCTGAGCTTTATTCCACGAGTATCATTTCTGTATTAATGCCTTAAATCCCCGATGTGCCGAGGAGAGTCACCTTAATTCTTCCTTGTGGTTTAAGGATAACAGGATGCTTTGGAATAAGGATGTATGAAGGATCTAACAAGGTGTGTGTGTGTGTGTGTGTGTGTGTGTGTGTGTGTGTGTGTGTGTGTGTGTGTGTGTGTGTGTGTGTGTGTGTGTGTGTGTGTGTGTGTGTGCTGCTGTGACTTTATTATCAGGGGGTTTGGTTAAATCTTTTAAAGCCTATTTTTCATTTTGTTGGAAAGGTTGCTGCAAATGTTACTTAAAATGTGTCTCTCAGAAACACAACTGCCATGTTGATTGTGTTATATCTTTCTTGAAATTGAGTTATTAGAGGATAATTTTCAGCCTAAAGCTCATGAATACAGGATCTCATGCTTTTGGCTGTTACATTTGAAGCTGCGAGTATATTTTCTTTACTGTTGCACTCCACAAATATTGATTTTTAAAGCCTCAGCCTCATGTTATTAAAAACTGCTCCACATCATATTCTTTATTGATTTTCTTTGCGAGACCCTTGAGTTGTGTTATGGTGAGTGTATAACATTTTGTCAAAGCCACCAGTATATTATGTGCTGTAAGAGATTATGTTTGGTAACTCATCTGTTTTTCTTTTAAAGTCTTTTAAAGCCTACATGTTTAACATTGACAGCTGAGGGCACCCTTCACGTCTAAACACAGATTAGGTTCATGTCTGGCTCCTTGTTTCACCTCCATAAACACCAACACCTGTAATCAAACCAAAGTTTTAGAGTCCTATATTATTATTATTATTATTATTATTATTATTATTATTATTATTATTATTATTATGCTCTGTGCAGTCTCTCTGGAGTGTTTTTAGCACCAACAAGGTTCCCTGGCCCGAAGTAAAGTGAATTATGCAACGCGAGGAAACTGAGAGACCCTATCTTGGGAGAGCTGCTGCAACACACACACACACACACACACACACACACACACACACACACACACACACACACACACACACACAGCTTCCTGTTCACTGTTCAGGATAAAGTTCGAACACCCGAGTCCTCTTTCTGTTTGATTTCTGTGGCAGCTGCCTGTGAAGTGGGATATGCTGTCACTCCGGTGTAAGAGTCTTTCTGAGCAGGTTTTCTATTGCCATTCTGTGAGAGAGAGAGAGAGAGAGAGAGAGAGAGAGAGAGAGATTAAGTATTGCAGATGCCTGTGTAGATGTATCTGGATGTGTGTGCGCGTTTCGGCTGAACCTACTTCTCCACTGGGGAGCTAAATCCCATCTCCATGTTCTGTTCCTCTTAAAAATTCAAACACCTTTCACCATTTCTGACACATCATGTCCCCATCTGAGCTCGGCACCGAGAGCCGAGGTATACCCACTCCTAAATATAACTTTGTACCGTCGGAGTGAAAATGGAAAACCTTTGTAGTCCTGAATAGAAACATAGTGTGCATGCTATTGTGGTTAAAACAAAGCCCAAAAAGCCCAGTAGAAGTTATCTTGATGTACTGGTTGTCGAACGATTTGAGATGAGTTCTTGATGTTCAAATCAGCTGAGTTTAGTGAATTATTAATGGTTTCCTTTGAATGATTATATGATTAATTAAATATTAATAATGAAGCAAATGACTGAAAATATCTAACCTTAGTTAATTATTTGTATTTATCATTTTTGTATTTGACATAAAAATTATTTAGGTGCCGTTGGCTAAATTGTATAAGGTCATAATATTCCTACAGGGGTTTAATTTCCACTGGGAATGCTGGGGTGATTTGCAGTCTTTCTTTGCCCTGGGTATGACCTGACCGGCAATGTCTGACAGGCTGGAAAAGCTGATAAAAGCACTTTTACCTTTTGTGTTTTTTAAATATATTAAGCGTTCCTAAAAATATGCAATAAATAGCCCAGTGCTCATTAAAGGCAAAATGGAATACCAGGTCTCAGTCAAAGAAACAAAACATAATTTGTTGGTCAGTCTGTCCACCACATTGGTCCAGACAGAATATCTCAACAACTATTAAATTGCAATGGTGTGAGCCGTTGAGAGACAATCTAAATGCTCTGTATCTCATATTATGCACCTTTTTAAGTAAAGGCATACAATATATAAAGAAAATATGTATACATTAGTTTGAATAGGCCATATTCAAACTGTACGATACAGCTCAAACACTCCCATTGATTGGCCCTTTTATCACCTTTGATACTCCAGGAGGTATCTGGCTGTGTCACCAGCATCCATCACTCAGCTGGAAGGGTCTAAAGTGATCTACCGCATTAGACTGGATTCCTTTGGGAAGCCCTCATCTGTGAAAGGGGCACGGATAAACTGTCTCAAATGAGATTAGCAGCTCTTGAAGGTGACTTGTTTTGCTTTGCTGTGATAATGGATGGGAAAGCTATAATGATTGCACAGGCAAAGTGGTGTTTTCCTAACACTCAGCTTGAGATCAGGACTGGGAATCCTTGGGATTTTCTTTTTCTTTTACAAGTCACAGCTCTACCCTTTGAATAGAAAACAAAATATTAAATATAAACCTATTGTTCCATGACAGGATTTCTGTCGAGGGAGCTATTTATAGTTGATGAAGATGTTGAAATGGGAGCCAGCAGACTCCAGGGGGAAAAGATCTGTATCAGCAAAGAGAAAATCATGCCGTGTTTGAATTGCTAATGAAAACAATCCTTCTACGGTTTTGAGCAATTATGCTTTATGAATAAATAGCCGTGAGGAAAGATTTCCTTCAGTATCTGCATTGTTAATGTGGTTACATTATTTTGGCATGATTTTACTCTTTCTGTCATGAAATTGTACTGTAGTGAACCATACCTCATATTTTAGGTGTCGATAGGAACCTTTTTTCCTTTTCATACATGACAATTAATTTGAGATTTTTTTCCCTTAGTGGTTTGGTGTCTAAAATGTAAACGTTTTGAAAATGTTAAAGTAAACTGTCAGATGAAATATGCATACAAGTCACTGGGTAGAAAAATTTACCTTGGTGTGTTTGTTTTTGCAGCTGCTGACAGGAAGTAAACTTGGACCAAATGTGTTGCCCTAGCAACAGAATGGCAAGGTCAATATGTAAATCTCAAAAGTATTAATTTACCAGCGAGCAGTAGTCTACATGTTGGACATGGACAAACAGTAACAGCTGTGTCACTCCATAAAAAATGATCCAGGGTACTTTAAATGGACATTTACGGTCTGCGTCGCCTCCCTATGTAATGCCCTTTGGTCAATGATAAACTATAACCGTCAGGAGATTGTAAACAGTCTGTGTAACGAGCAATCTCTCCTCTGGCAGTGTTGTGTTTGATTAATTGGCTCATGGTGATGCAGACAAATGAGCTTTTAAATAGCTTTTCACAAGCTTTACTGACTAAAGCCCTTATTTAACAGAAGACGGGCCAGCAAGCCATCAGACCTCAACACTTTTATGGTTAAGGTTTTGTCAAAATTAGTAATTAATACAATGGTCTCATGCCTCTCCTCATCAGTGTCCTAATCGTATGGTCTCCCCTTGAGGTTGTGCCCAGGCTCAACACTGCTTAGGTTTTTGTCAGTCATATTCATTGCTGGTGATCTGCTGGTTCCATACAATGGCGAATCAGAGTTGAAGTAAACTTAGATCGGGTATAGAGGTGAGGGTGGTTAGGATTAGGTAGGGGGTGGAGGTAGGTGAGAGTAAAATGTGGTTGAAGGGGTGTGGTCGGGTTTAGTCAAGTGAAGGGGCGTGGTTAAGATTAGGGTACCGGTGGGGGAGGGGTTAACCAAAAGGGCAAATCAGGGAATTGTTAGCCAAAGAGCCCCTCTGGAGAACCCCCCGGTCCCAGAGACACAGGTCACCAGGTGGAGGAGTGCCCCTCACTGGGTAAATACAAATGGTTAAAAGTATACAGATATACAATACATGTAGATAGAGGATTGTGTTCATTGGTTCAATGTGTGGAGGTCGCTTTCCATGAAAACATAAACTGGTTTCATATTCAGATAAATTTTATTATTCCACAGGGAAATTTGGTTTTGGTTTTGTTCAGTGCTCCAGACATGAGTACAACATGTCCACAATATAAATAATGAAACCAATACCATAACGTAAACAAGCCTTTAGGAAGACATTAAAGATATTATAGGAAAGTCTTTCATCAAGTTGTGATTGGGTTTTTATCATGTGTATTAACATACTTATCACATTGCATCTTTCATGCTTCCAGGCACACTTAACAGTTGAACGCTGATTTTCTTTTCATGTAAAAACGACACAGCCCCATTTATTTTACCTCCATTCTTTGCTGTAGTTCAAGAAAAAGCTTGTAATTTGTGCTAAATATTACGCGACAGCTAGCAGCCAGTTAGCAAAGTCAGAAACGGCTTTAGCCTAGCTCTGTCCAGACCCTAAATACAATCACAACATGTTATTTTCACACTTTGTACAAATTAAACAAACAACATGTAACCTGCCATTTGGTTGTCAACTTTGTTCCCTGTTGACTGAGCCAAGCTAGCTGTTTCTGTCCGTTTTGGGCCTTGTTCAGTTAAGCTAGCAGCGTATTATCGTTCAGACATGAAAGTGTTATCAATCGTCTCCTGTAACTTCTGCCAAGAAAACAAATTTGCTTATTTCCCCAAATCTCCCGAAACTATCCTTTTTTAAATCATGTAACACCTATTGATAGCTTATAAAGTGGTACAGATAATGTGTATATCTCCTCGTTATATCATACGTTGGATACACAGCTACAGTTATTTATGATACTGGTCATGTTTGATGTCTTTATTAAAAGCATACTCTAAATTCTCAGTTTTTGTGACACGGTGCAAGTTACTCAACAGATTCACATTTCTTCCCTCATATTCCCAGTCTGTCCTGAACAACTCCTGCTTTGCAGTAGCTCTGTTTGCTCAGCCATGCATATAGATAACTCTTATCATTATTAATAACAACAGATAGGGTGTTTGGAGTGAAGCAATTAATGAGTTTTTTTTTTTAGAAAAGGGGATTATGTTGAAAGATCCACACCAGCACTGATTTATTCAAGGGCTTCCGGGGGAACTATTTGATTCATGAACCTAAATTATTTTACCCCAGTGATATTTCCTGACAGTGAAAAAATGAATAAAAGCTTGATGACAGAAGCTTTATGACTTCACTGTGTGTGTTTACAAGCACACACAACCCAAATAGAATCTCTTTATACTCTTTAAGGATTGGAATCATCCATTTTATTGGTTTTGCTTACATTCGTCTTCGCCCGACAGCTGTTGTCAACAGAAAATGAAAAGACTCATATCATGAGACTTTTATAAAATCTCTGTATAAAAAAACAAAAACGCTTTTCGTCGCACAACCCACACAAAGTGGCTATACTGGAGCACCAAAAATGCTTTTGGGTTCCTGAAAAGCAGTGTGGTCACATGATGTCCACCTGTTTGATACCAGGGATGCTGAAGAATACACCATTGAGTAAAGTAGTCAATGTTTTGATTATATTTGCAGTTTATTTTTTACTTGTAGACGTAATAAATGTACTTATTATAACCAAACCATGCTCTAAACTTAACCAATTTGCTTTGTTTGAATTCACAACGTTAACCACTGCGACCGTTTCACTGCCTGTGAGTGTAATCTGAAGCATTATGATGGTCGTGATTTTCACTAGTGTATGACATTTTATAGAGGTAAAGTCAAAGTGTTAGGATTTTGAAATAGCTTGGCGTGAGGTTTTGTTTTTGGACCCATGAACGTGTAATATAGCATTTCCGAGTTGGGAGTTTGATGTACTGTGTGAGGTAATTCCATCTCATCTGAGCACTTTAATGTGCTTTGTACACACCTTTGATGCCTAGCCAAGGTAATCAGTAATGTAATGTGCAGGGTACCACCTCCATGTTGCTGCTGGGCTGTTAGTGATGGAATCAGCGGTTGCTTAGCAACATTGGCTGTTTGATCCCATGACTCCATCTTTGTTGTCAAAGAAGTGTTTGATGACTGGCTTGTACTGTAGGTCTGATTGATAATCTGAAATATTAATAAATATTCCCTAGCCCCTCCTGATAAGATAGTCTCTTATATGTGAAGAGGGATATTTTTTTTGTATGTGTGGGTTCAATTAAAGCCAGAGGAAGTGAAACATAAGACGCACTAAGTGAGATAGGTGAGTAGAGGGATAGAATTAAGAAAATGGTGAGAAGAGCGAGAGTTTGAAAGGAAGGACTAAGCTTTGCTCTGTTCCCCCTCAAGGCAGAATCAGGAAACCAGTTACACCCCCCTCCCACACACAGACACACACACTCACACACACCCTCTCGGTTCACCATCTTCCCTGAATGTGCGGCCTATTTTCTCTGTCAAGGTGGTGTCCTAGATTCAAAGTTCTATCGGATGAGTAAAACAGTAAGGCAAAGGGATTATATTATGCGAATGTGGATGGGGTGTCACTGGGGTCTAAAAAGCAAGCTGAATGTTTCCTTTCTCACATATTGGTCTTGTTCTTATTCCATTGGATTTAAACCAAGATGTTGTGAGAAAGATGGCCTACTTACTGACCTGTAGGGAAATCGTAAACAGGGAATGCTTTTGTTATTTTGACCCTGGAGAACACACTTATTCCAACAGTTTGTGCTCTTAACTCTGATTAAGAGTTTGATACAGGCTCATGGTTTGGCTTCAGGTATTGCTGCTTGCACTATTGTCAGGTGGAGGGGGTGCCGGTTTAGAGCAGGTGGTCGTAGTCGTAGTGGGCGGATTGCTTGGCTCCCGGAAGTGCTGCTTGCGGCGTTGTCGAGAACTGCTCCTCGCTCGTTGACTCCAGCGAAGTGAAGAAGAGTTCAGTTGCAGCGTAAGTAAATCCAGCATCCAGCAGCAAAAGGGAGCTGCAGTCTATAAACCGCAGTTTGCACGCTGCAGACGACACACTCGCCTCTTGGTCCTCAGTGATATGAACCCCCCCAACGCCAAATGCTGAACAGAGCGCTCACTGTTCACTTATTTATTCAAAGGTCACTGATATAGAACATGTCGAGTGTCCAAATTTGACACCGCACGTACCGCCAAGTGTGAAGTGGATCGCATGGACGGTTCTTGAGATATGCAAAGAACATACCCACAGACAGATTCCTTGCTTTATAGTTAAATGATGGCATCCTCAGGAAATTGTGTGTGTGTGTGTGTGTGTGTGTGTGTGTGTGTGTGTGTGTGTGTGTGTGTGTGTGTGTGTGTGTGTGCGCGCGCCCCCCCCCCCCCAGTGTGCCAGTGCATTTGCCCTTAGTTGCCATGTGCATATCTGTGCGCTCCTGTTTGTGTTTTTAATTAACCGTCAGTGTGTTCATCCAGAGCAGAATTCATAAATTCAATAAGCGTGGAGCTTAAAGAGACAGCTGGTGATCGCTGCATGTAGCTGAAGGCGTACAGAGCACTCGGTACCTATTATGCTGCTGCAGTCGGATCAGCTGCTATGAAATGGCTACACTTGTCAGTTGTTCGTTCAACAGAGCTGAATATTTTTACACCGCCGGGCAATGGCATTATAACTTGTATCGTAACTTTTATGTGAACACACTGAAGGCCCAGTGCAGCAAAATGTCATCAAATCGCTCCGTGCCTTCATTGTAATGCATTCCTTCAGCGCGTGTCCCAACTGTGAGGCTTTTGTGTGAACATAATGGATTCAGTGCACTTGCTGCAACAGCCTGGGTGGGAAAGTGTTGCCAGGCATCAGTTTAATAAAGATGCAAACGTGATCAGTGCACCACCATGGCCTCGCCCTCCCTAATCTTATTTTGTGCTCTTTTATAAATTAGATCATCTAGACACTCATTCGCACAGATGGCAAATGTAGCACAAAGAAAAATAAAAGTTAAAATTGCACTGTTCAGTCCCCCTCAGTATTTTCTGAAACATGTTAAAATCCAATTAGCCTCCCTCTGCTGTGCGCCTGTCACTCTTATCAGCAGTCCCTCTGTAGACTCACACAGGATTTATTAAAAATGTAGGCACTCCTCTTTTAGGGGGATGATATATTGGAAACCCTGCAGCATCAACATGAAGCCCTTTTAATAATTCATGTGTGTAGCTTGCTGAAGACACAACATGGACTGTAGCACTTTAAGGACGCAACCATGCAGTCAAATCTTTTGACCAAGAGTTGCTGTCTCACAGCTTGGGCCGACCTAACTATTCTGAATGAATGATGTTGCAGTTGATAAAGGTGAAGCATATTTTAATTGTTTGGAATTCATACTTCTCTAAATCCCAGCCATCCTTAGGCACTGTTAAGACGGATGTCATGCTTTCCATTCTAGCACAGTGCATTGACCCTCAAACACATGACAGCGAAAGAATTGAAACATAAAAAGTAGGAGTAATGTATGCCTACAATATTTATTGTCACTAAAGGGCATTTAACGAAAAGGTTCTCCATAAAGTGGGAGAGGCTGCGACAGGTGTGGTTGTGCCAAACAAATTAAATCAACCCTCTCTATCTCGTTCTGCTGACATGGATCGTGGTTTTCTGGATCGTGGTCCATGCCTACTACTCATTATGAATAATTGTTGTCATATTCATTGAATGTGCTGTAACTCTGTTACGTTGTTCATTCTGTACACATGACATCTATTACTTCTGTCCATCCGGGGAGAGGGATCCTCCTCTGTTGCTCTCCTGAAGGTTTCTTCCTGTTTTCCTACCTCTGGAAACAAAAACAAAAAATGGCTTCACATGCTTCTCTAACAATGCTTTACCAAAAAAAATACAGAGGGGCCACCGACCAATACACCTAATGTTTCTAGATACAAATAACTACGTTTTTGCACAAACCTTCACGCTTAGAAACCACAGTATCAGTTTATACGTGATGTAGAACAAAAACCGGGCCTCAAACTCTTCAGGCTTCCTGCTTTTAAACTGGGCCCCACTCTGCTGATTGACCAATTCTGAGGAACCCAGGTGCAACATGACTGGCCTGCACGGGTGGCAACCAATCACCTGATTGGCACCTGAAGAGAAAAAACAGGGGGGAGGGGAGAAAAGACACACACACACAGGCCTTGCACCAGCCTGACACGTAACACTGTGGTTGCTTTCATTGAACCTTCCCAAACCAAATAAATGTCTGGAGAAAACTGATGTTGTTAATCCACACGGCGGATGTTCCAACTAGGAATTTACTAACGCTTGGCCGTATAAGGGTAGATGGTAATGTTAGCTTGCTAGTGTTGGCAGCTTATGTTAATCACAAATACATACTGTTTAATCCATTTGGTACACTTTTGCTTTTGTGCTTCTGGTTTTGGAAAGGCTAAAACCTGGTCTGTGGTGCCTAGGTATTCCATTTTTATTTTCGATATCTTCACTCTATTGTGTTCTTTATTTACCTGTCAAACTGGAAGATTCCACAACTTGTACACTCAAATCTTAAACGTGCTGATAGTTTTCATTTTGTTTGAACATTTTGTAAAATATCCACTTCTGAAACATTAGCTGACACCACAATACAGAATTATGTTTATTTTGTGATTGATGATTAAATAATCCTTTTAAATCATCAACAGTAAAACGCCTTCCCATAAATATTGTCCCGTTTTCACTATGCCTTTATGTCATGAGCGATCTCTTGAGCAAAAGACCAAAACAAAGGCCCTATAAAATTGTTTTTAGATTCTGTTTTTTTTTTCCTTTTTCTAAATTCTGTCAGAAAGTCAGAAAAAATCTAATCATTTGATGGAAGATTGTCATTTCATCAATACACAATGAAAACAATCACAATTGAATATAAATTATTTTGATGTTACAGAACATTGAACTATTTATTTTTGTAAACAAACAACTAAAATAGTCTGTCCTATTGTAAAATGCAGTGCTTTAGCTGTTAATCCCCCCCCAGCATGTGGCTTGTACTCTCATTGGCTAAAGTCAGGCAGGTCAGATATTTAGCTTGCTATAGGTGATGCATCTGCGAGACTCTCGGCTCGCGTCCTTGAACAGCGAGCACCAAGGCAAATGCCAATTTGCTTCTGATCTGGGGCTTAGGAAGCTCCAAAAACTATCAGCAAATTCTACAATATATTCCGTGTTTCCCACCTGATTTCATCTTAATCATCAGTTTCCACAATTCTGTCTTGTGTTTTCTGCATTGCGGAAATCACAGAGCTGTAACTGAAACCCACTGTGTTCAGTAACTGACCCTGACCACTGAGCTCTTGTGGAGAGGGGAACGAGAAAGGAGGAATTTCTCCCTGATGGACCCATAGCACATTAAAGACCCGTTCTTAAATGGTGTGAACCTTCAGGCACCGAACCATGAATTGTTTTAAGTATTAGAGTCACAACTTCCATGAGACAAATCATTACACACCTCTCATCCAGAACAGGTCGAAAGCAACCAACCACGTTGCCCACCGTCAAAGCGATACCATTTAATAACATGGAATGCGCTCTCTAGTTTTTGAAGCAGCCCCCATAGTATGATTGAAGATTAGTTAATAATTCAGAGCTGTTGGAAGCGTTGCAAGAGGATGGTGTTCTCTGCTGTTCGCCTTCACAGCTGCATGGGGCCTGCCAGTGACAGATGGCTTGGCCCATTTGGAGAATCTGGTGCCAGTAAAGCCCAGTAGACTGTTCGACAGCCATTGTGTTTGTGTCTCTTTTATCTTTCTTTCTCTCTCTTTTTAAATTTCACAATCATTTCAGTGTGTGTTTGAGCAGAAATACATCTGGAGAAGGGAAGCTTGGGTTCTATACGACTATTTATCAGATGGTTACCCTACTCATGCGTTGTGTGGAAGTCTTTATCGCAGCGACATTCGTGTTAAAAGACCTTAAAATGTTGTTTCACTTATCGCCCCATTAGGTTTATCACAGAATGTGGTCGGTTGTCTAGTTTTGTAAGTTGTCCGTCTCCTGATGCTCCACTGCGGGGTGTCCAGGTGTCTTTGAGAGATATTTCCAGCTCTCTGCATGGGCACAGTCTGCCTCCCGGCCTAGAGGACAGCTTTGTGCTACCTGTTGGAAGTCACGGCAACAGCAAGACATTGCAGCCATTCTGAATTGAATTGAATAGGATGTGATCAAATTCAGAGAATGTAAGCATGGTGTGGAATGCCAGGATCACTTATGGATGGTTTCATAGACAAAGTACACCATAAACCATGTGTTTATACTCTATTATTGTATTCTTATCTTCCGGTCCACACATCTACTTCTACACATCTAATAGAAAACATATTGCAGAGCTCCGACTTTTAAATGTAGTTTGTTTCAAAGTGTGAACATGTAAATCCCCTTTTTAAAAGAACTTTTTTAATTTAATCCCGTGCACGTAGTCACATGACAAAGTAGATTATGCGACATGTTCAGCTAACATTAGCAAGCATCCATCCACAACAGTTTGAACTGATAATTGTTCTGTATATCGCTCTGGATCTTATATTTCGTAAAGCACATTTCACTAGAAAATGATTTCATTCATATATTCTTGTTCAGGGCATTTTCGTGATTTCTTATGTCCTTTGTGTTTTTTTTCCAACCAGAGCTGCCAGAGAACTGGACGGACACCAAGGAGACTCTGCTGGAGGGCATGGTGTTCAATGTGAAGTACCTGGGCATGACTCTGGTGGGCCAGCCCAAAGGAGAGGAGATGGCCTCGGCTGCCATTCGCAGAATTGTTACCACGGTGAGTCACTGGTCTCCTTCAGCTCCTCCTACAACCTTTATAATGGAAGTTATATTGACGCTTGCATGCGCATCTTGCACACTATACTAAATACTCTAAATACAGAATACAGTACACATGATAGTGCTGATTCTGATGTTTGCAAACAGTGTTGCATATTAATCATAGGCAATGTCAGGGTCTTCAATAGCAACGTGAACTTTCAGGAGTGACATTGTGAAGATGTCAATTACGGCAAGGCTTTTTATAGACACTCTCTTGGGGATTTGTGAAATTACAGCCTCAAACTGAAATGCATATTATCTGAACGAATACTTGTTAAATGTAGATTTTCATGCATTTTATTCTGACGATGCAAGACAATATTTTGTCAGTATGGTGTATATATATGATAAATTGGTAAATTGATGGACCCTCTCTACAGTATAATACCATTTGGGGTACCACAACAACAGAAGTCACTCCCGCATCTGGAAATATATTCTCAAGAAAACCATTTTGGACACTCTCATAATCATCCAATTCAGTATTCAGTGTTGCCTTTCAAGTTATCATGTTGGACAAACAAGAAAAAGTGCACCAAAAGTTGACCAACAGAATTAGTTTTAATGTCGGTGTTTTCACCTTTTTAACTTTCTGTAATTCTCTAGTCATGTCATTATAGTTGAGTCATGTATTTATCAAGGTCAGCCACATAGCTGCTAATCCAGGATTATCAGTGGTTGCAGCAGTCAAATCAGCGATATGATGTTTACTTAACAACACTGAGCCACATTTCTGAACACGGTTTTCTACATCAATTCAGAATCCTGTCTGTTTTCACACTACTGTTTTGGAAACTATTAACAAACTGTTGTATTTTAACCTGTGAGTTTGTAGACATACAAAAACTAACTGCATGTTTTTGTGAACACAAACTCGCATACATTTGTATTCCCTCTTCACATTTCTCTTACATGCTCACACACATGCACACCTTTTCCCTGAGCGCTGCCAACAATAAGAACGTCTAATCTGCCAGAAGGCTTTCTCCACAGAAAGAAAAGCCTCATCATAAACCCCCCACTTCTCAATTAGAGACTGCACCGGACCTAATGGCCAGATTAAGATTCAATTGATTTATACCAGGACAGGAAAAAGCAACTCGGTTGTCTCTGTCTGTTCCCTTGGAAACCAATCAACCTGAATGGGATTGCTGAATACATTTGTGACTTTTCCATTTGCTACACGCTTCATTCAGGCATGATAAGACAAGACCGAGGGCCCAAGCGTATAGAGAACGGCTGAATTTGGTGTATCTCAAGCTGACAGATTGGTTTTTGGCTTGTGGCACGACATGAGTAACATGACTGACGAAAACGTGGTTGTTACCACTTCCTACATGAAGGAGCTGCCACAGTCTGCCGCGCCTTCATTCTCTCTCTATTATAAGTTTCCCATATTGTAAGTGCTGTGGTTTTCAGCCGAGGAAGAGCCTTGTAGCCATCTCCAGGGCATTTATGCTCCCACAGCTAGCCACGGCACAGATCCTGCTGTCCTTCAGAAGTCCTTGTTTAGGTTTAAGCAAAGACCCCACTTCTTTTCATCCTCCGCTTCTTTTCCCTCGTTGGACTTCATTTCACCTTCTGAAATGAAAGGGTTCCTGTGCAGGGTGAATGTAGAAATGTCCAGTATAACAATGAAATAACTTCTTTCTTCTTCCCCTTCTGTTTTCCTTCAGTCGCTCTACTGATTCTTAATCTGATATCATTTGGATGTGAAACTAAACTGCTTTCATTTGCTTGCTAATTGCATGTTAAGGAGGTCATTGTCATTGTCGAAAGGCGCTCTCACAGACCGCAAGCTCAGCACTATGGCCGTATTTTCTGAAACTCCAGATGGAGCGGAGCGGCAGGGGGAGCGAGAGCCTGCCAGCCCAACCTCGAGTTGCAATGTGTAGCCTTCATTCTGGGCAACACATTGCCGCTTTCCTCCCCCAAGCTCTGTCACCTTTTTATAAATTCCCCACATTTCTGGGACATCTTAATGCAGGCTGCCTAATTTTGCTCGACAGCCACTGAAGCATTTGAGGCTTTTTGGTGTTGCATCAGAAGTAAGATCATCTTATATTTATGTCAGAGTGACAGGGTAGCTCTCATCTCTACTTGATGTGAATGTGTTTCTATATTTTATGTTCACAGGCCAGGGCCAGTGCCAAGAAGTTTCGTAAAGTAACATTGACGGTCTCACCGAAGGGCATCATCATGACAGACACAGAGACTACAGACCTCATAGAAAATGTCTCCATATACAGGTAAATAAAAAATACTGAATTCAAAGAGAAACCTGCTCAACCTGTTCAAGATTTGTCTTTTCAATAGAAGTATTTTTTGTCATTATGTCAAGTCATACACTTTTCTACAGAATTATTATGTTATGTAATAAGTGTGTGCTTTTACACCTCATTCAGGGCTCTTGGAAACATCATGCAAAACATTAAGAATTCAATGCACTGCATGCAGACGTGTGAGAGAATATGTCTGACTTTATAGGGATGGGCGTGCATTATGATATGATATACAATCACATAACATTGGTTCATAAACTAAAGTATTGCTATTCCATATTGAATTTTGGGTCATCATCTAAGCATAACGATGCTAAAAATCCCCCAAATTGAGTCCTAAAAACAAAGAAGTGGCTGCATCTGATACGTGAAGAAACTGATATCCTCTATCTAGGTCACTTTGCTCTCAGTCCATTGCTTGGACTCCTTCCGCAGGATTAAACCAAGCAGTTTTCTGCTCAGTCCCATGTTTGATCAATTCACTGGGAAAGCAATAATGGGAGGGCAGGTGGGGGTCGTCTGATACTGTCTCTCTCTCTGTCTCTCTCTGTCAATGAAAGCTAACCTCTTTCAGTCTCCCAAATCAGTGAACTGTGTGTGTGGTTGTGTGTGCGTAGTTAAGTGGTGTGTGTGTGTGTGTGTGTGTGTGTGTGTGTGTGTGTGTGTGTGTGTGTGTGTGTGTGTGTGTGTGTGTGTGTCGGTCTGCATCCGTTCCTGATCCACCTTATCAGCTGTAACAGACCACAGGCCAGGGGAATCAGCCTTGTCTTTGATCTCCTCCTCTTCCCTCCTTATCTCCCCCTTCACTCCTCCCCCCTTTCATTTTTATAATGTCTGGAAAGAAATCTTTCTTTTCTGCACATATTAACATAAACAGAGCTCTGAACGCAGGAATACCCCACGACTAATTGCCCACTTTGAAACTCGCGCTGCCAGTCTTTGCCAATGCTCTCGAGTAATGATACGGGCGAGAAGGGCCACATGCAGAGCTTGGGTTGACTGAGGGTTGATTTATCCCCCTCATGAGACCCCACCCCCACCTCCTTACAGCCCCATTCCTGCACTCCCATTACTCTTCCCCCTCCTTTCTTTCTTATGTCTTATTTTAGTTGCACATAATCCACTTATTGGCCAAGACAGCAAGTCAAGGGTGAAAGAAAGTGTAGATGTAAGGGCATGGATCAAATGTGTGTTTGTTGTGCATAACAAGTAAGGAAGAAAAGAGTTCTGTGTGTATGTGTCCATAGATGGACCTATGAGCGTTTGAGTATACACCTCACACAGCGATTGTGCATGTAAATGTGTGTGTTTGTCGAGTTAATTGTGTATTCACACTTACTAGAGGCCGGGATGCTTCCCTCAGGCAAAGCTCAGTGAGGAATAGAAAACAGACAGGAAGGCATCATGCCATCGCATTGGAAATAAGATCCTCGCAGCCATGACCCACCCACCCCATCCACCCACACGCATACCCGCACCCACACACACACACGCGGCACCCACCCACACACACACACACGCACACACACAAACACGCACTGACACAAACAATGAATCTCATCCCGTATCAGTGGCATTTAAGTTTTTACAAACTGATATTGAATTCAGCAGCCTTGACAGTTCCTCAGTTCCTGGCAGCCCATTTTTACAGTGCATCTAATTTGCAGTTTCAGCCACTCAGATTATATTATCATGAGCTTGATCTTCTAACATGATAAAGTCTGCCTAGTAGTGCTGCTGCAGGTCTCACTGCTGGCGGGGATTATGTCAAGGAATAAACCACACAGGAGGTTTGATGTCAGTAAAGCTGTGTTTTTTTTTGGACAATATATGATATGGCAATATTTACAGAAGCCACTGGAGCTTTTTCCTGGCAACAATCAATAAAGTTTCAAATTAAGTTCAGCTGTAACAAGTAAAACACTATTTTAAGTAACCGTGCATTAGGATGGCCGAACTCCCCAGTGATATCTAATGTCATGTCATGATATAGAACGTTTTCGATAAGATTAGCATAAAGATTGAAAGCAGGGGGAAACTTTCACTTCTATGCTTTATGCTAAGCTAACCGTCTCCAGGAACTAGCTCCATAGGTAATGCATATAGACATGAATGTGCTGTCTTTTTTTCTCTAACTCTTGGGAATAAGGGTAGTTCCCAAATTGCCAAACTATTCTTTGAAGTCAGAAAACTATAACAAATCTATTGAAAACTTAAACAATCTTGTTATCTTATTTGCCTGTGGTGTTTTTTGTATTTCTCAATAATAATAATAAAAAAACACATACAGACGGTATAACTTCCATCTCCCAATGAGCAGAACGTTGTGAGGTGTTGAGCTTCCCCTCTGTGCGGTTGTTACTGATTCATATTCTGACAGGATTTCTCAGAGGCCGACCAGCATATCAATGAGCAGAAACATACAGGTCAGAAACCATAACCGACTCTCCACCTGTTAATGATGCACGCTGCTCTGACACGCCATTAGATTTGTGAGATGTGTCTGTCGGTTCCCATGAACAATGCTCTATCTTTTCTCTGCCATTCATGAATATATTTTGCCATTTTCCTTTTTGTTTAATAAAAAAAAAAAGTGTTGATGCCCGCTTCCCTAAAGCAAAAGCAAAATGCTGTGTTTCATTATGTCCGGTTAAAAAGTTGAACAAAAGTACTCCATTGTTGTGTTAAATGGTGTACCTGCTTTATTCAGTGTACGTAGAGAATTCGCAGCTTTGATGTTTGAAGTTCCATTCACGCTTTGTACTGTAAATATTAAAATATTTCCATTGATATTCCCTCCCTGCCTCACAAACACCGGTGCTAGTCTACACAGTGAGGAGATCAAAGGCTTGCGGTCCACGGAGCCCCTTTGGAGATATGATGCAGACTGACAGCTCAGCTTCTGCTGTTCAAGCTTGGTGGAAATTCTGTGATGCTGTCAATTATTTTCTTCCCTGTTGTTGTTTTAAGCTGAAGGCTTGCTGCTGTGAATACGATGCATTGTGTGGCGCATTGGTGGCAGTAATGAAAAGTAAAATAATACGTGAAATGTTCATGCAGAAGGGTTTTTAAGAGACCTTTGTTTCATCACACTAGAAGTGACTGTAAATGAAACAGGCTCTTGTATCTTTGCCAAAAGATGAAATCTTAAATATTTATTCACTCCAATGAGATTTCAATGTTTAGAGATTCACGTTATTTGCACATGGACGATGTATTATAATGAAATGTTTTCTTTGTTTGCCATACCGCATGATAAATACATACATTGTGAAATAGTTGCTTTTGATGAGAGGAGATGGTCACCATCATTGTGTAGTTTTGTACACGGCTCAATTCTCAAATTACAGATTCTTGCTGCTACTTATTTGGGGATCTTGGCTCATCAGACAGGCCCTGGATGCGCACTGACCTATTTGCTCATCTTGCGTATGTTTAGTGCTGAACATCTTAACATGTTGTGGACAAAACTCCGTCTCAGAACTGGGTATCTACCGTAGGAAGGATATACGATCAGAGAGAGGAATGATGAGTTCTGTGCATTGGCAGACTTTGTATCTTCAGGCTTCAATCCTCATCGGACTGTCCATGATGATTTAGAACCTTTTATTTCAACTTTGTAGAGCATGCACAGGAGGTCTTTTGAATTTAACTTGGATATAGTTATAAACAGATAATATAATCAATATAATAAAAATAAAAATAACAATGCAAAGTTCTTTTTCCACAATATTTTCTTCAGTTTTATATTGTCTGTTAAAACACTGTTTGCCTAAATGACAATAACACTGCTTTACTATTGCCACAGTTACTGATTTCATAGCAATATATTGTGATAATGCTGCTACTGTAGTGCTGCTGACAAAGCATCAGTATTAACCAGTGCAGTGTATAATGCATTATTGTATTATCAATAATGTCTTCAGTTATTAATATTATTGAACAACACATTGAAATTCAGAAAGTGCACAGACAGCGAGATGCAAATTTGTGGAGGCTGAAACAATACAAGCTCCCCGAAATGAGTGAAATCAGATTGCGGCAGATATTCTAGGAAGAAAGTAGATAATGTGTCAATAAGATGATAATTCATTTTCATATTGAGAAGTTTGGAAACCAAACTTAAATAGGGCAACCCTTTCAACCCCCCCCCCCCCCCCCCCCCCCCCTCATTTATCTGCAATTAAGGCCCAAATATATGTCAGAGGACGGAGGAGATGGGGAAATACTGAGCTGGGTGTCATGGGCATTGCAATGTGGGTCATGCATCAGTGGAGCAAGCCAGCAAACAATCTGAGAGGGAGATCCGAGCGCTGGTGATTTCGTGCTTGTTGTTTGACCGAATAAATTACTTTTATTTTTAGTGCTCCCCTTTGAAGCGGTGTAGCAAACGAGCGGCTGATAGCTGCAGATTCCTTTTTGTTTACAAGTTACTGTAAAGACGGCAGATTGTATAGAAAACGACACCGGACTGACTGCAGTTGTATGGCGTCCTCCATACCGATGGTGAGGACATGCATTGACCCTGAGTATCTAAATCTAATTGAGAATGGATTCATTGTGTTTTATTTAGAAGAAAAAAGAGCAACTTCGGCCTGTAGATTTCTATTCCTGCATTATGCATGTGAATGCATCAAATCTGGTTATTGTACAGTTTATGATGTAGGTTTTGTATTTAATTATAGAGACAAAGGTCAAGTGCATCCCTGGATCATTCACACATCTATTCAAAGCAACAAACATGACACACACGGGCACTGCTGGTTTAGCTAACAACCCCAGATAGACACGGCGGGTGACTCTCGATCGATAAGGCCTCTAATAGCCTGCATAAAATCTGACAAAAACAAATCCATCGGTTTTGTGTCCGTCGCTTCAGTAAACCTATACGAGCTGTCGTGGGGGAGCCAAATGGCTCGGTGGACTTTGTCAAGATTGGTTTTAGATTACCATTGAAAATAACCGGCCGTGGCTGCCACTGGATTTGCAGGCAATTGGATTTCTTGAAAACCTGATATAAGATCAGAAGAGACTCAGTGGGACTGTTGGGAATGAGGTCTCAAGCGCAATGCAGTCACAGCAGAGAGAGATTTGTAATCCAAGACTTTACTGACAGTAGACATTCAGATATTTCAACAGAAGTTACAATATATCAAGAGGTTATTATTTCAGAAATTATTTTTTTCAGATTCAGATTTTCAGCAGTTTCACATGCCTTTCTAGATTGGTTGATGTTCGTAAGAGACAAATACGACCAAACTCTGAGGAATAGCATATACAAGTTACCTGCATACAGTGAATCAAGAAAACCACTCTTCAAGATGGCTTGCAGGCGTAACGCCTCCACACAAAATATGTACAGGTTGTCCCCGCAGCTTCATTAGCACAACGCTTAACTAAAGTAATGTGGGCTCAATTAACCTCTGAGCCTTGCATGGACACTTTGAATCCACAACGCAATATTTTATCAGCTTTTAGGTAGATTCTTTCTTGCATAAAACACTTATGTTTCACAATTAATGTGAACATATGAAGTATTGAAGCGCTCCAAGCATCTCTCACGGACGTCACTGCTGCTCATTTGTCTCCTGCTCTACCATTCTCCCAGCTGTGGGACTTAATCAGCATAATATTTGAAACCAACGCTTTCATCCCGCTATTATTGGTTTGCTTATGAATATGGAAAAGGTTGAGAGAAAAAGCAATGTTGTAGCCTTAATTGACATGTGTGCGTGACCTGTAGCTTACTTTGATGAATGAGGTTTGATTGCGACTGCAGGCTAGCAGCTTCTACGCTACATACGACGTCCTTTGTTCTGCATGTGTGTCTGGGATTAAAACTCATGTTTATAAAGAAGAGAAAAGAAGTTCAGAAACTAATACTTGTACAGGTGTCACAAACGTCCTCGGTTCTCTCCCTTAGCAGGTGTATTTATATAATAAACCCTTTCATGCACACATGTGTAAGGCCAAACGGTTAAAACCTGCAATACACTTCATTCATTCATAAATTCATTCATAAATTGATTCCTATTTGGTGAAATTGCTCATTTATCATCATAAATGCACTTATGTCAGGAGATTGATAAATGAGTGTCGATAAATAGGAACAATTAATTTTGTGTTCTGTCTCTCCTCTCCCAGAATCTCCTACTGCACAGCAGATAAAACTCAGGATAAGGTCTTCGCATATGTCTCTCAGAGTCCGTTCAATGAGACCCTGGAGTGCCATGCATTTCTCTGCCAAAAGAAGAAGATTGTAAGTGTGCATTGCTTGTGATTTTGTTGTGTATACCTGTGTGTGTGTCTAGATTTAGCTTGATATACAGTGTGGAATACCTGCTCTTGGACTTCAGCAGGTCTTAAGGTCAGATTGTTTGAGGACTGAGTGTATATACCATATATGTAATTCACCTGGGGAAGCGAGTGGCTTACATGTAGATGGTGTATGGCTCCATCTTGTGGCAGGACACCTCCCAGCTCATCAGTCTGTATTTGGAGATATTGATAAGGTTAGAAATATAAATAGCTTATAGAGGTTTTTTAGATGGTTAAATAATCAGACTAAAGATACCAAAGCGAAACATTTTCTTGAGCACCAAATTGGATCACAACTATTCTATATGTTTTATATTTCCACGATAAATGTTTCATCATACATGTTATTCTTCCTCTTTTCTTTCCTCTTCAGGCTCAGGCTGTGACATTAACGGTAGCCCAGGCCTTTAAAGTAGCCCTCGATCTGTGGGAGATCGCTCAGGAAGGTAAGTTCACTGAGGAGGAAGAAGGCGACACTGAGACAGTTGGAAACAGAGTATGAGGAAGGAGAGGCTGTACTCCATCCAATCTGAATCCTTTTGGGAGGGCAGTTATTGAATGTTCAAAAATCAAAAGAACTGAGGGAAATGTGCAGCAGGTATGAGTCCTCAAACCCAGAAACGGTCTGTGGAGAACACAAGCTGAAGAGATTTTAAAATATATACGTCAGTAAATACCCCTCTTTTGAGTTTTGAAGCTTTTGTGGCTCAATGAAACTACAATATGTTTTATAATATTTTTGGCGATTGTATTCATGCTTCAAAAAAGTTAATTTGTTAGGATTATTATCAGCTTTATCAAAACGCGTGAGTATCATGAACTTTAAGTCCCACAGAGCTTATTTTACAGAACAATCCAAAAGTATTTTCATCGAGGGAACCAGTGCGATGTTAACTTCTGGGTATATTGCTGCTGCACTTTTCTGACCTCCACAATCTCCTCTGAGCTTTTTAAATGTCACACTACTGAACTTAAATTGCCACTAAAATTTAATTGCTAACAACCAAAAGTTCAAATACCAACACATTTCAAACATCCCATATTTTTCTTCAGGTTTAGTTTTAACAAACGTTTTTTTCTTTCTCTATCTACAGACAAAAACAAAAAAGCCAGGACCTGCTGTTCTTGTGCAGCAAGCAAAGGGCAGACACAGACGACAGATGCTCAGTGTGTTCCTGCAGGTGAGTTCCTTTAAGTTCATCCACAGTCAAGCTCAACTGCAATTACTTAATTATTTATTTATTTGTAAAAGGCTGATCAATTGAACTGGACACAGCAGAATGTCTTGCTGATAAATACTACAAGACAAGATAAATCTTTATTTTCAGCCAAAAGTTAACTTTTTTCATCATTCTTCAGGTGATTTAACGGGAACTTTTTTTGCGAAATACACTTACAGAATACACTTTACTACCTGGTTCATAACTATGAAAGTTCATCGGTGTCGCAAGAAGCGGAAAAAGTTTGACTTCCGAATATAAAATTCAGATAAATTTACCAGGATGCTTTGGCCCATAGAGCGACTGCACTAGCGTTTCCTTTAACACCACCGCACAGCCCTCGGTCCAGCCTCGTTCTCAGCCACATTCAAATGAGTGGAGGAAGGAAAATAACTCTGGATTCGGCTATTAGTGCATTTTACAACTTTTAGGACGACATTATTCAAATAAGAGTTATTCAAATGTTCGTACTGGGAAATTAATTTAGTTAATTAAAATATAATTATCTGTCTGAGTTAAAGACGTCTCTTTCCCAATGTAAGTCTTCGGTATAAAGTATTTTTAGGCCCCATGGCATCACATCACGGACCTGGAAGTTGTAATTTCACCATTTGCCCACAATGTAAAATCTGCCCTTAGCCCAGCGTTCTTCCTAGGGGCTTGTCTGGCACACACTCCTCCAGTTAACACAATGTGATGTCTTTAGTTTTTAATTTATCACACGGACATGAGCGTTTCCTCTTGAGTTTCCTCAAGCTGTTTCCTTAAATTATGCCAGACATTATATTTTACAGATGTGTAAACACATTAGATGACGGCAGTATATACAGGCGACGCATCTCTCACAAGAAACACTTGGCTCTGACCAGATTGCTAATGGCTAAATATTAACACTGAGCTCACTGGGAGGTGTGCTGCTTGGAGTGATGGACATTTTCCATCCGTTCAGTTTGAGGCTCAATAACAACTTCAAATGTTTATCTCTTCATAAGCTATCAGTCATTCTGCCTCGTTTTCTATTCTACCCTCCATGTGCTTGCACATCATACTGGTTTTTAATCAACTTTAGCTTTGATGATGGTTGTTCATTTAGTTATGAATATTTAACACACTTCTTGGCATGTTTTTGCTGCTGCAGGGGTTAATGTTACACTTGCAACGGGCCTGGAATTATTCAGGTGTTGTATTTCTAGGAAGATGAGGATAAAGATTGTGTTATTTCAACCTACTGTACAAGCCTGGTGAGAAATAAAACTGCCTGTCACCGACGAGATTACTATGACCTGATTTTAGTTTTGTAAAAATTACAACTGTATTATATTGCAGTCACTAAAATGAGACCGTAAGTAGATGCAGATTTAGATGAGGAAAGAACAAATTCCTTCAAAACCTGGCTTTTCATAATCCTCCCAAACCCAACAATTTAGAGTGAACGTGATTAAGTACATGCTTAGTAGACTCTGGCATAATGAATTTGAAATGATCTTTCTTGTGCAAGTTGGGACACAACAATGTGCCTTGTAATTTTGTAGTGAACCCTCCCACACACACACACACACTTATACTCAAATGTTATGCTGCATGCAAAAAAACAGCTGGTTTTTCGCCCCAAACTGCATGGGATTAGCATAAAGTTGGCATTTCTGGAAAGGAGAGACTCGTGGGTACTCATAGAATCTATTTTCATTCACCCCTTAGGGTCAAGGCAACATTTTCAAAATTCGACATACCAGTTTTTCCCTTGCCAAAATGTAGCCCAACTTTGGAGTGTTATTTACCAAGCTTCTTGGTAGCAATCAATTCCTTTAGGTTTTTCAGTTCCATATACATCAAGCATCTTCTAAAACTGAGCCCTCTACAACCTCGGGAAGAAAAGTAAGCTAACAGTTAACTGCTGTCAATCACTTCTCACTGAGAACAAATCTCCTAATTATACGCCACTTATTTAGTCATTCAGGGGACTGGAGTTTTTAAGTACTATCCCGTAGCTGTGACATTTATAGGTCAAAATGTTTTCCACTCCTCAGGTCAAAGGCTCTGCTAAATGAGACTTAATCATCCATTCAGTTTGTTGTTAGATAAGGGCTGGCTTCCCCAGCTTCTTTCAATTAAAATTGGCTCTTCTTCCAGCTGCAGTGGCACGGGGACAGTGAGGAAATGTTTTGTGAAAGCCTCGAGGACTTTGGGAGTAACCCGGCACAGAGAGCCATCTAAAAGTTTTGGAGGTTAATTAAAATCTGCCTGTTGCAGAGAAAGCTGTGAATGCCACAGGCGGGAGTTGATGTTTCACTTCTGTGCTGCAGACTGGGAGATTTAAAGAGACAGAAACGGAAGAGGAAACTCCCTCCTTATTTCTTCTCTGTCGTGTGTCTGTATGCGTCCCGGACTTTTCCGTTTTTCTGTCTCACCTCCTGTGTCCCTGTCGACCTCTCATCCACACCTGCCACCTCCCTCAGATCCAGAGGCACGCAAGCCCGTTGGGTTGGAGGAGAAGCTCCGGAGGCCCTTCTTCTCTGCTTCACTCAGCTCGCCCTCTCCTCGCAGTAACCCCACTCGAAGGCGACCAATCAAACACGACTCCTGGGTAGGTCACACCGTCTGCTTCCGAACTGCCGATTGGGCTGATTGGGCCAAAAATAATGGTTAAAGTGGTTGTATGCTTAGATGAAAGATAGAGATGCACCTGTCCAACTTCTTCTCTCCTGATACCGACTTGCGAGACAGCAACTCAGGGTAGTGATCCTATACTAGTGTATTTTCCCCAAAGTTTAAATCTGTACACCGCACTCCGTGGTATAAGAATACTTTGTATGCACGCTAACATGAGGCCATCGGCTTGCTACGTCTCTTGTATTTTTTTGTTTCGTAAATCACACCTTAATTTCCTTTCTCTTCTTGTATTTCAACCATCAACTGTTTAAAACCTGCTTGTCTGTAATTAAATTAATACAAGACTATAAAAAATATCTAAAACTGTTTATTACGTTACATTTTAAATTTCAGATACTTAAAATAGTCCTTGTGTTGGCTTGTCGTATGAATTCCAAAGTAAGGGGTTATAGAAAGCAATGTGTCCATTAGCCAAACAAATATACCTTATCATATCATGATTATTGAACATGTTTTATTAAATTATAATTCAACAATTTTGCTCCCTTTCTATTGTCTTTTATGGGGAAGATAGCTAGAATTATTAATTATTTCTGACACTGATTATCATTGGACCAGTTACATGTAGTTGTAAAACTTTTTTAATGTTTATCCTTCAGAGGCTCACCATCAGTCACCATCCTGGTGTTCACTTACATATTCTTAACACTAGGTGGCACCATATTCATTATAATATCTCTTACAGGCTGATTTCACAAATTCATCTGTATTCTTTGTTGCATATTTTCCCTTTATGGGACTTGTGCCTTATCGGAATACATTATTCTTTAATTGAGTCATATTTCATCAGCTAGTCCAACTCGACTTTTACTCCTCTTGTAGTGTTGTGCTGTTTATAATCCCTCCATGTTTGCTTTACATCAGGTGCATTTGTAAAAAAAAAGAAATCTATGTAAATTGGACAGAATTATATGTATTTCATGATAAATAAATTAGTATTTCATTCATTAAAACAATGCAAGGTGATTTAAATTGGCTGGATCACTTGCATTCCCAAACCTTGTGCAAAGAATGTCGAGCATCCTTATCCATATGTTTCCAGACTCATATTATATTCATAATAGTCATGCAATATTTCAGTCAGTGATTGAAAAAAAAATCGGCCTTGTGCAGTATTTGATTCTTTATCTCATAAATTAATTTGTGTATCACTTGGATAAAATGTGTTAGGACAAACGGCTGACTCAGTGAAGACCCACAGGAGCAGCAGGATTGTAATTTTAAGTAATTTATGTGTGTATTGATTCATATTCTCAATGTCCCAACAGGACGTGGACGATGGCCTCGATGATGCGTTCTCAAGGTAACCTTTGCATCTGACTACTGCTGAAGACTGGGCATTTATTCTTTTATTTAAAAAAAGAGATGGGATTGTCCTCGCACACAAAATAATTATATACATGTTCCCCCCAAATTTATGAAAACCAACATTATGTTGATTCTAGTTCCAAACAGAAATGCAGTAGATCACCATTTGAATGCTTTCGAGCCATTTTGACAGTTTCACTGAGAGTGATGGTCAGCTGTCAGTAACCGTTATGACTCTTTTAAATAAGAAAAACTTTATTTGACAGATTGATTGACACAAATATTTATTCACAGACACAGATATGTTAAAGGATACCATTACATCCATGGCAATGAGCTAATGTAGAAAGGATGCACATCATAATTGTTTGGTAACTTAATTTGGTGTCCTAAAGCATATTTGTTCAAGTCATCATTGACTGGTGAAGTGTTGACGAATGATGACCGCTTTTAGAGATCTAGTGAAGTTTAGTAAAGGTAGAGCTGTTGCAGGTCCTGTCTCTTAATGAGGCGGAGGTGGTACCCTCCCGATTATGTGCACACATGTACACGTGAACTTTCCTGGACCCTGAATAGTCATGGGCTGAATACTTTAATGATGTTCATCTGCAGGTTTATGCAGTGGTTGATCCTAAAGTGTACTGAAGTAGCATGTCACGGTTAAGCTATGTTTGAGACCGAGAATATGACCACAAATACTGATAAAATAAGAATCTTGCTACTGGCTAAATCTTTTTTAAACCAAAATTGAAGTATTTAAAAATATGTATGTATGTATGTAAGAATGCATGTATATGTGTGTGTGTGTGTGTGTGTGTGTGTGTGTGTGTGTGTGTGTGTGTATATATATATATATATATATATATATATATATATATATATATATATATATGTATGTGTGTGTAATAAGTAACACTTTTATAAGACACTTGTACAGCAACATTTAAATGTTCTCAGATATATTGTAATTTAACTCTACAGATGTCTGTTTAAACTGTTCTATTCTATAAAATGGGAAAAAGTAGATCAAATGTAAAAGAATTAAAATAACAATACACTTTATTTCACTGGTGTAAACGGACCCACACTGGCGTTGTGGTCTCAGTACAAGATGGC
Source organism: Myoxocephalus aenaeus (assembly GCA_038501785.1). NCBI lineage: Eukaryota > Metazoa > Chordata > Actinopteri > Perciformes > Cottidae > Myoxocephalus > Myoxocephalus aenaeus. The sequence goes on from JBAMJR010000091.1 coordinate 2,458,171, forward strand.
GTTCAGGGACACATTAACACCAGCTGTAAATAAAAAAAACGATGTAATAAAACATTTGAATAAGAGACTAATAATGACCTCACTGGCTTTCCATGTGCCGATTGCTTGTGGAATGTGCTGTGGTGCCAAAGACATTACCAGCCGAAATGCTGAAGCCCATATTCATTTTGAAAGTGCCATGACCGATTGTGTAATTTCCTCACTCAGTCAGTCAGTGACAGACTTTCCTGTTTATAGGGCTGCTTCCTGCTTTGCTGCAGTCCAGCCGAAAACAGACGGTTATTTTCTTCCTCTTTGGCAGTTTTGGCACCGCCTTTCCCTGTTCACTATGCTGATTACGATTCAGTGCCACTACATCGGCGTAATGCTGCTGCCCTTACAAAAGACATAGATCCACCAAGTGCAACGCTTGTTAGAAAATTGTGTTTTCAATGAAGACACCAGAGAGTGCGGAGAGATGGAGGCGGGATGAAATTTGACGGATGTCGGCGACTTCTAATTATCTATATGCAGGAAGAAAAGCCTGTGTTACCAATAGAAAGAATAAGTCAAAACGTAAGATTGTAAATTACTTTAGTTACTGTTGAAAATGTGAAATATGAGCCACACAGGGAAACCTTTGTGTCATAAAAGTCCTGCTTCTGAGACTCACAAAACATGATTTACATCAACGCCTACAATATCATGCACATGGTCCCTCTGACAGACTCTTTGATAATGTGCCCCCATGCACAACAAACTATTAGGAATATAGGCCAAGCAGTCCAGTGAGTGTCGGTGCTCTCCGCGTGGCTTTTCATTTCCTCATATTACCAGCTGATGTGTGTGTGCGGTTTTGTCCATCCATAAAGAGATGGATGGAGCAGCTTCAGACATTCAAGAGACTGCAACTCATTAAGTGGTGTTCCCATTGGCTATTACGGTATACATGTATTGTGTTGGAGCAGGCAATGCTTTGTTTCAAGCAAATGGGTAAATGAGCGGTAGCGACTAGACAGAAGTGTGAAGGGGGATCAGAAGAGGAAGGCAGGTCATCCCTGAGGCTGATCTGAGCAGGGACGAGGAAATACTGACCTCAAGTGTGGAATGGAGGAAGGTGTGACACTTGCATCTAGAGTCAACATCCTACAGGAAATGCTGAATGATTAAGGGAATGTTAGAGCTGACTTTGGGAGTGGCTTTAGGTCAGCAGAGGAGGGTTGTGGTCGCTGCTCTTTGGGCACCTTTACAAATGTTCAGAGATCACACTTTTAAATTCTGCTCCAGTCAATATCCAAACGTTAGACGTTGCTCTGGTTACAAAGAAGCATGCCAATGTTTTACTCACTGAAAGATTCAAGACCTTGTCATTGCCTATCTTGTTTACATTTTGTTCCCACTGCCATGAGCTGTTTGGTTCTCAACTGCTCTGTCCCTTTAAGAGCTTTGTGTTGCTTTTAACATAAAACCTTTAAATAGGAAAGTTAAAGAAGGGTACATTTTATCCTTTTAGGTATATATATTTATAAGCCTCTGTAAAAACATCTAATGATAAGAATAATAAATAGTTGTTCAAGTATATTCAACTATTGACATCAACTTCCTATCAAATAGGTTTATTTAAATGCTTTAATTTCTATTTAAGATTTCTTCATTCAATGGCGACCTTGGAGTTAACTCTAATTTGCAGCTTGGGAATGAAGCAATTGAATTATTAATGTTGAATTATTTAACCTCATCTAAATGTGATGAGTTATGAATATTTAATTAAATGTTCAGCTTCTTGACTATTTCTTTAGAAGACCTTATGAGTGTTTTAACACATTTCAGTATAACACACTATTATCGTCACAGAGTCATGATTTCCTTTTTCTTCACTCTGCCTTGCAGCAACATGGAAGTAGAGGAGATGGACACCGGTAAGTGACGCGACTGGCAAGTTATTTTCATGCTTGACATTGCATGTTGCATGAGGCCTTGCGTTCAGAATACTACTCATTTCCAGACTGTCGAAATAAGTGGTTGTCATCTTTGTGATGAGCTGACATGCCTCAAGGACCCCCTCCACAAGGGAAACCTCTGGCATCTGCACATGTGTGACTCTACATGCACAGGAAAAGAACACTGTACTGTAGAAAGCCACATTCAAGTTATCTAGCCTGTTGAATACATCGGGAATGAAAACAAAGAAAGCCAGACTTTTTCTCACTGCATGCTTTAATGATAAGATATTTTTAGCTGTCCTGGGTTTTGGTTCGGACTTAACTATTTCTCTTGATATCTCAAAAAATTGTAGTTTTAATGGTACAATGGATGATGTGTCCTTGTAGATATCCTCCCTCTGTCTGCCACTGATGGCTCTCTGTATGTGTGCCCACTCATTTACAGCCATTACACATGTTATCCTTTCTTTTTCAGTCAGTTTTTAAGCTTAGCATGTCTCTTGGATGAATACATATGTCCTGCCTTTGACCTCTGTAGCAATGTTACTTTTCTCTCTTCCTCTCTTTCTGTCTCTGTCAGACTGGCCGAGTCCTGCTCCGAACCCGTCTCTAACAATGCAGCTCTGAGTCCCCGGGAGGTGTCCTGCGAGAATCTGTGGTCTGTCTGCAACAATGAGTTTGAATCACACCCGCCGCAATATAGCGGCCCAACTTAGAGCACCACAGAAAACAGAAGGGATTCAAAACACAAAACAGCATACATCACTTGAGCCGACAGGAAAGCGCATCGCGCTTCCCGGTGCACAACCCGAATCCGTGAGGCTCTACTTGATTTGTTTTGTGGCTGCTGCGGAGACAAAATGGATGGCCTGATATTATAAACTGCCATGCCTGCCAATCAACCCTCTGCTCGGTGTAAACAGCCATCTTCCGCCATATTCCTGCTTTCACAAACTGCCGTGCACATAATGTACAACACAGCACTGCAAGACGTGCACAAATTACATATTTCTACTCATAGAAGTTCCACAGAAGGTTCCCAAGATGGAGTCTCCGTCTTTTAATCTTAACTTGTAAAATAAAAACACTTTCAATGACGCTTGGATAAGTGGAATTTGGATGAAGATATTCTCGGCATCAAGTAGTTTAGAGACGTGTGTACATAAAAGTATGTGTCATCTCTTTCTGAATATTTGAAAGCTCTGCTCTCGTCGTTTGCTTCACAAAGTAACAGCTGCCAGTCTGGAATAAGTCCATTGTTAGAGATCATCAGCAAAGCTGGCACATCTTCAGTCATGATGTTTTATGCGTTATGCATCCATCATTCAGGTTCTTTGAATAATGAAACGGCATTGTGATAAAGTCATTTGACACCACATGTCAGGTTTTTATTGTTTGGAACATAAATGTGTCTTAGAGAAAAGACCAGAATCCACCTTGGAAATAAGAGACATACATGTGACATTTACAGAATGTGATACAGTGTATATATTTCATTACACCCACATATATTGAGCTTCACACTCCCAGTTTGTAAGAGTAGACATGAAGAGGCTCCTGATTACATCATCAGGGTTATTTCCCCAGACTTAAGAGCTAAGACCTAATAAAACTGTTTTCACAGTCTTCTAATAGAACCAATCATGACGAATCAACTGAACTTGGTGTGTAAAATCAATGGAATGCCCTTTTTAAGGTAAAGGCATTTTAATGCGGTTTTAAACATTGGAATCCACCAACATACATACAAAGACAACCTTACTATTGTGAGAAATGTGGATTATCAGTGATCAAAACTGATATTCTGTTGTATTCCTATGTGCTTGCTTGCTTTATGTTAACAATGTCAATAGATTGTGTTTGTAATGTACAGAAAACACAGCACAACAGCAGACCTTTCTCCCTCAGAAGCAGGTTGACATTCCTGTAAAGAATATTTTCAACACTGTCTATATGAATATGGCTTATGTAACCAAAATACAATGACTATTTTACATTATGCCGTGTCCTCAATCAGACAGCTGTCACTGTACATAAAGATGATGTAACTGTTAAAACATTTCGATGATGTAAGGTTAAGAGGACAAGTGTATGGCAAGGCCAAATTATTAGAGTAAAGAAACATATTTCCTTAGTCTGTATTTTTTCAATGTCAAAGCTGTATAATGTATGTATGCATATGGTATCATTATAGAAGACGTAGATTCAGGGCTTCACAAAGGTTTTTAATAATTATCGCTCTTGTTGAGATGTGAATGTGTAGATGCTTGTATGTTTTGCATTAGGTTAGACAATTTGTACAAATATAATCGTATGTGGTTTTTATCACGGCAGGAATTGCTTTATTTTTTCAATATAGCCATCAGTAACCCATGTACAGTATTCAATTATTAAGTAAAAATCCTGTTCTCAATTGAGTAATCACTCATTACATTTTCCTCTCTTAACTGCAATCCGTGCCACAAAACACGTCCTTCGTCCCACAATCTTATTATATATATATATATATGAATTATTGCTCTGCTAAGACTCAGCGAATTATTTTTAGATGACTCTCGGATGACGTTCGCTGTCGCGAGGATATTATACTTTTCCCCAGTCTGTCTGAAGTGGTCCTTCTCTCTGTATTCATGGCATCATGACTGAGGCGGAGGTAGTGGGGGCTCAGTGTCGTTGTCATGACACCCGCTGCAGAATAATTGGATGGCTTTATCAGGTTATGCCATGAAGCTTAATTGCACTGTTTCGTTCCCGACTGGCTGAAATAGCGCCTCCATTGCATCTTTTAAAGTGAGCTCTTTACTGTTTTGGTTGTCATAAAAAAGCCTCCAGTCCGTCGATGGAAGATCTGTCAAGCCTTTTTTTCATTTTAGTATCGACTATTTAGAGGAGTGCACGGTTAAAATGCAACGTCGTCATTTTGGCCTTACCTTTCTCATCTTTCCTCGCGTATAGAAATGATTTTTGCAAATGTTCTCACCCTTTCAGCTCCATCATTGACTGCTTCATGCATGGGCCCTTCAGCAACAGCTGATTCAGCGCTATTGAGTGATATTTGGAGATGGGCTGTTGTCCAAGAGCTCTCAGCCTCAATAATGGTTTTCAATAACGACAACATCTAGAGTTGCTCCTGCACAGCTTCACCACACGCTGCATAGTTATCCAATGCAGAGACCTATAAGGGTCACTGTTAGATATTACTCTTGGATATAGTCTTCACCCAGACTTTGATATGTTTAAATTGATTTTCATGGAAAAATATCAGTGTGATATGATTATATTTTGCAGCCAAATCCCTCTGGGTTATTATGTAGAATTGATCAATCCCGGTATACATTCTATCATAGAGTGAATTGATCTGCTGGACTAAATAGTTTTCTTTCATGTATCCAGTATTCTGTGCACAGCACACTGATAACCAGCAAGTCTTGAATGGATGTGTTTCTTTGGCACAGCCGAGAGTTTTCCATGCGGGAGGTGGGGGTGACAGACCGACCTGCTCTTGGAGGTATAACGTGCCAATTTGAGTATGGAGTGCACTGAATACAAATCAGACTGAAGGCTTGAGGCCAGAAAACATTTGAAGCTTTCAGAAAAGCTATTCTTGCCCAAATGAACCAGATGTTTACAGAATCGGTTTACTTTTCAAAGAAGGTGCTTCATTTCTATCTATGCAATTAGTGGGTTTTCAATAGTGTTGTATTATTATGATAACAGCAATTTGTCTATAAACCACAAACAGTTGTCCTAAACTGTGTAAAACAAAAAAAAAAACTGTCATGGTTTGTTACATACTTATGCATAATAAAATACTTTGTACAATTATTTCATTGCACTCAACTGTGATTCTTTGAATCTGGAATACCATTTGAAGAAGCCGGTCTTTAGTCAAAAAGCTTCTTCTCTCATTCACAGTATAGTTGACAAAGTGGTTTGGTCTTCAGCAATGTCAGACAATATGATTGTCGTTTTGTTGCAAATCAATTTTGATTCCAGAATTGCTCTATAATTTGATCAATAATGAGTTTCAACTACTCAGCTTGAAAAATAACCAATTAAACCATCACAGCTCACTGTGCAGACGAGCACTCTCTTTATTGTGATCGCTGATCTATCCAGAACATTTTAGTTTAAAAATAGAGTTTGAATCCATATTGTTTTTCTCTCAAACACTTCACAGCTCACTGTGGTCGATGCAAAGCGAAGGCAGCCTCTTGTTTGGCCGTCTGACTGACACGATCACATTGATGTGTCTTCATTCTTCCCACGGCTCGTGATTGAAAACTCAAATAATGCATACCAGGTGCAAAGCAACAATATCTCTTCTGTTCTCTCAATCAGAGAAAAAAAAAATCATATGAAAACAGTAAATTAAATATCAGGTACAAATATTTGCAACCAGTGAATGGAAATGTACCATATTTGGACTGCGGAGGAGTGGTGTAGAGACACCTTATATGGCTCTGGTAGTTGCAGCTACCTGTCAATCATAGTAACCCCTCCCTAAATTGTACCCAGATTTATGGTCTATTTTACTTTAAATGGGACCATAATGTAGTAAATTAACGTCATGCTGTATTTAAACTAGCGATTCAGACCATAAACTCATGTTTATGGCGTATACTGAGGTAATAAATCAAGTAAGAGGAGGGTCATGTTCCTCATAAACTTCTATACAATCAGACTTCTTTTTGCAACTAGAGGAGTGTTTGTTTAGTCTGATGAATGTTTGGAGAGGAATGCAAATATTAGTTTTTAAAGACATGACATCTTCAATCTCATTGTCAGGCTCTGCAGCACCAACAGAGGGGTTTGAAAAGTATCAGTCTATAATCTGTATCTGTAGGATCACTTGTGGTACAAATGACTAATTAAATAACAATTTGTTTAAAAGTCCATTATTTATATCCCATTTATCAACCTGTCCACTTGTATCGGTCTGTGACTGCGGTTGCAGCCTCTGCAGGACTCTTCCTTTAACATTTGTATTTATACTCCTGGAAGACTACAGTATATGTGTCTACAATAAACAAAAGTTCTTTAAGGTAACACAAATTCCACCAAACAATTTTGTGTTTGAAATCCTGCACCTGTCATTATTTAATGTGTCACTCCTCTGCACTATATGGATTTATTTTTCTCAGAATAAAGGAGTGGTGATAATTTTAACCACCATATTATTACCAAATGTATTGGTACCATTTTGAAGTATTACTTGCGTTGAAACACTTTTTTGGGACTCTACTTGGCCGGCATTTTGTTCACGAAGTGCAGTTTTCTCCTGTACTGTAAGTCTCAGGCCAGCATTTAAAGCACCAAATGCATCTTTGTGACAGTTTGTGTGTGAAAGTGCTTTTTGTGCGCAGTGGAAATGAGTTGTACACAGAAACTCCATTACATTATAGCTCCAACTTCATGATGGGTAATTCAAAAGAAGGTTTATTTTACACTTCAAGAAATACAATTGTCAGGAAATGTGCAAGATCTGATATTAAACGCTGGATGATAAAAGACAATACCCTGTTCTAAAAGCAGGCCGAGTAGAAGAAAACATGAACAGCTTCACGACACTGCAATCGTGTTTGTTTCTCCATTTTTGGCATCTAACTTAGAATGCACATCTATTGCTATTCTACAGGCAAAGGACCTGCATGCAACTTTATTAAATGAATGATTTATGTACACAGACGTGTTGGTTTTTTATGAACTATGAAAAAATACAATGGTATCCAGAAAATGGTATTTTAATATTATTAGAAAAAATTAAGACATGTCGTTGTGGCGGGTCTTACAAATGAACATGTGTATTTGCTTTCTACCCTTATTAACAATCTGCCCACGGGAGTCATATAATATACATTTGTGATGAGGTAATATATTAACACTATTTGGAAAAAGAAAAATGTTTTTGTTTATTTCAAGCTGAGTTGCCTATAACAAATAAACGTGGTGTCTAATTGCACATGCCAATATCAAAAATACACTGTCAATTTAAAGTCATGAAGACCGGCCTCCCAGAGATGATTGCGTGTTTTGTATTGCAATAACATACCAAGCACCTGGCAAAGTCATCAGTGTTAACTGCACCATGGGTTAACATTAGTTTATGTACTATCAACCTGCACAGGAATAGGTTGTTGTTAGCTACTGCACTGTAGTGTGTGTGTATTAGGGTATGTACTGTGTGTGTTGGGTCATGTGGATCGGTGTGTACCTGTACTTTAGAGTTCCTACAAATGCTATGTACATGCATGTAAGACAGCTGCAGCCAACCTCACTCACTGATGACGACCCACAGAAAGAACACATTCTTTCCAGTTTTTTTTCTCATCAGCGAGAAAGGTTGTAAATGCATTGATGGTAGAGGAGAGAAAGGCATTTGGCTTCCTTCTTCTTAAACTTCGATGATGTTGATAGACGGCACAGAAGGATGAAACTGCAACAGAGAAGATAAATAAAAAACATAATTACTCTTTTACTTTCTTCTTTACAATAGAGACCTACTTTTATCATAGAAGACACATTTTGGTTGAATTGAAGAACATTGAACATTTAAACTAAGTTTTTATTCAAATTCATCCCATTTACCGTAGATTTACAGCATACGTGTATCTCTTGGATATGTCATCTAAATATTGACGCTTTTGCACCGTTATGGTTGAAAGCATTATTTATACCGCGATAATATTGTTATCGTGAATTATTTTTGCCATGGTAATACTGACGTAAAAATCTGATATAGGGACTCCCCTAATTCACTTTTTTTTTCACCTTCAGGACTTTTGCTGAGCCATGTACACTATTGACTGATACGAGAGAGTTTCTGAAGTCCTCACCAGAACTTCTGACAGAAACCTTGCATTAAAATCCAACCACCTAATGAGGACTGGAAGAAGAGATAAGCCAACACAGTGAGGAATCCTGTGACAATGATTGCCCCTCTGCTAATTTAGATTTAAACTCAACATGTTGCAACATTAAATCCCAGCCAGAGGTCAACACTCGCAACGCAAATGACCTTGATTATCGATCAGCTACGGCCTCATTACCGAGCTGTGACTGCAGCAGATAACAGTTAGCAGATAGCAGTGGACGTTCTGCGGTTTGGAGATTACTGTGATTACATCTGTCGTAAATATACAGTTTTCCATTAGGTTGCTGTTTTGAATGCTATATGTATTTTTTCCCCGGGAGGAATATCATGTGAAGAGGAAGATTGCATTTCATAGGATTACAACAGTATATACAATAGTTCATCTTTGAAATGGATAAAATTAATTGCTATACAGTATAAAAGTTCAAGCTTAACAAATAAGATAAAGTATATGGTCGCGATGTGTTTATGCATACAGTAGGATACATTCAAGCATTAAAGTAAGGTAAAGTTTCAACTATTAATTGTAATGTTTACTGTACAAGTTATATATAATGTAATACACATTTACATATCTGGAACAGACTTATGTCACTGAATGAAATTAGAAATATATTTTGAATAAAACAAGGAAAGAAAACAATAACCATTTATTGTCCTTGGTTTGATATAAGATTTGGTTTTACTTTAAAGGAAAACCTCTTTTCTAATTTAACATACGCACGTATTCTCCACAAATTGCATTTGTTAATCAAATGTCAATTAATGTCTTGCATTTTAATCCGGGGAACAGCTGGCTGCTCGCTGTTAATCTATTTTATGTGAGAACGTGTCGACGCACAAGAGAGAAGGTACTAGTAGAAGTATACGTGGACACCATCACAGAGCGATATTTTAGTTATTGATCAAGCATCATCTCCCAATAAATCCACCATTAATCATGGCATAGTTGAGCTCTTTGGGTTCCAGCCGGTACAGTAGAACCAGATGTACCTGTATCCTACAAAACTACAGTAATAATGTTAACACCTAAATGTGCAGTTGTAAAGTGCCAAAGAGGTGGGCACTTAACAGCAGTGGGAGTTGGCTGAGCACACATATTATATTACACTAATGTTATTCACTGGAATAAATAGTTTCTGCAGAAAGGTGCACAACACAGAAGGCATTTTGACATGTCTCAGTAAAAAGTAAATGATAAATTACTGTTAATTCCTTAGACGCAAAAAAATAAAGAAACATTATTACCATTGAGCTGCTTTAGTTTCAGGGTCGAGGTGTTTGTGTATGCTGGCTCCCTGTCACTCAGAGAGCTTACATATACAGCTGCTTGAAAGAGCTTTATGTGGGCCTGCATTCAGAGGCGTCACGCTCACCTTGCTCCTCAGCAGCCCTCCACTGTGGTGCTCCGGCGTGCTCCTTTCTGACGACGGCTTGGCTTTCTCCTTATTGTTGCTGGAGTCGTTATCCTTGATGATGTCATACTGCCGGCAGAACAGGGCAATAACGGCTGCAGGGTGATGAGGGACACACACACACACACACACACACACACACACACACACACACACACACACACACACACACACACACACACACACACACACACACACACACACAAATGAGGATGGGAATTCCGTGGTGGGGCACCAACTGTCACTCACAAACATGTCTCCACCTCTTCTAACTGAGCACGTTGAAAGGCCGTGTTGATAATGGAATTTTGCTCCCTAGGGAGCTTGATGGCGGGGTCTTTATCTGAACGCTTGGAAGACAGTATTTCTCCGTGGAGTTTGCTTTGCTACAATATGCCATCTGCCAGATGCAGTTCTGCCTCCAGTTTACTGTGTGCTCACAATTAGCTTCCTTTCTTCACCGAGGTTATGGATTTCTATGAGAAGGCTATCATAAAATATTCAAAAACTGATATGGGGTTCCTGTAATGAAAACTAAATAAAAGTTATTTATTTCATTATTTATTCAGACATCATTTAAGCCCTCTGCAATATTGCAGCTCTATGTCATTGTGAGACATTCATGGTAGGCATCTCCACATTTCCACTGGTTTGTTTGGTGGTTTTATTACAGCAGCGTTTGTGTAATTTGTGAAGTTTACATTGCCGTTTATTGTAATGTGGGGGTGGCTGTAGCTCAGGGGGATGAGTGGTCGTCCCACAACCACAAGGTAGCCGGCTCAATCCCCAGTCCCCCCATAGCTCACACATCGAAGTGTCCCTGAGCAAGACACTTAACCCCTAATTGTTCCCCGTTGCTGTGTCTACGGTGTATAGAGCAAAAATGTAAGTCGCTTTGGATAAAAGCGTCAGCTAAATGAAATGTAATGTAATGTTGTTTCAATGTGACACTTTTGTCAAAATTTCATCCCAAAACGCCGGCTGCTCTGCCAATTCGTGGATGTTTTATAAGGTCTTCGCAACATTTTAAGCACTTTTAGAAACCAACAGAACATTGCCACACAGACGCACTGTACAGTATAGCAGATGAGATGGCATTGTGTTAAAGCAATTCGCTTATACTACTTTAGCATTCCTTCACTTTTTTCAGACCAAGACCAGTGAAAGGTAACACAAATAAAAGATAAAAGGACACAGATAAGACAAATAAATTGAACAAGAAAAGGAATGAACAAATACAAGAATAAATGCAGATGTAAACAACTATTTTTTGTAGATTGTGAACGTGTCAAGGTGCTTGATGCCTCATAACTTGCAGGGAATAAGCTGATTTTAAACTGGACTGGCTGCAAATGAGCAGTCCATGATGAAAGCGCCACATGAGGTGCTTTTATTCATGGACTCCCACGCTTCACAGCCTCCATGTTACTTTGGTTACTCTCATTAGTATTATTTAACATCTCACTCTGGTGCTCAGGGGTGGGAATCCCCGCTCCTGGCAGCCTGTCAGATATGCCACTTCTCATTGTACCTCAACACTTCATTAAGCAGCACACTTCTCTCAAAGGAGTAGAAACTCAGACATGGATGGAGAGCTTGCTTGGAGAGAATGCTCAGAAAAGCGTGATGTTGTTTTGACATCGGCGTTGCAAAAAAAAAGAAGAAGAAAGAAAGCCTTCAAGGGACCAGACATGCAGAGTTGTCAGATTTATTTTCCACTTCACAGGGGTCCTCTAGGTTTTGTTCTGGATCACTGTCCATTTATTGGCGTCTTATTGATTGGTGTGTCAATGTATTTACAAGATAATATAACATGTGAAAGCTCTGTCAGGTGAGCACCATTAGTTTATATCATTGAGGCTGTATGTACCAGTATGTACTGTATGTACTGTATGTATTGCATGTACCGTAAGTATGTAGGTACTCTATGTATGTAAGTGGTTTTTTTCCCATCTTTCCCTTTGATTTCTTTCTATGAATCATTAATAACAACACACAGTCTGCAAACATACCTGCCCACATGACCAAGACCACCACAATTATGATCATCTCTCCTGTTTGTAGGTGACGGGACTTGTCCATCCCCTGCACAGTGGGGTCATCTATGAGAGAGCACAGACGGTACAGGTACAGTCAACACAGACTCCTAAATGCCACTGAGAAAATACTGTCCAAACCTTTTTTACATTGAGGAGACAACATATGTATTGATATGCAGTCCAGCACAATTGAAATAACACCTTGACATAATGTCAGTAAAAACTGAACATTGACCTTCACAAAAGTAGTATTAGTCAGAGAGCTCTTTATTGGATTATATATTATATTATATAATGGATAATAATGTCAGATCTTAAACCCTCATTCTGTCGGTAATGACTTACAAAAGTGGACACTTCCTTTATCTCGTATGATTGTTATGCCATTTAATAAAACATTTTCCTAAATGTGGTGGACATTGCCACAAATAAGTCCTGTAGCATTAATCCTAAATGGATTGACTAAGGGCCTATTTCCACTCTCCAAACTATCTCTTAATATCTCTTCTGTATGGAACTCTTCCAGAGCGCCACTCTTCCCAATTGCCTCTTAGTGAATCAAGTTGTCAAAAAGCTGGCTCCGAATGCCAGACTCTCAGCTCTCTTCACACGATAGCTATTATGAATTGGGGTCGATACTGTTGTGTTTTTCTAAGTCTTGGTAGTTGTGTGTATGGGAATGTGAGTGGAGAGAGGGAAGAAGAACATCACACAGCTTAAAATCACAGAAACGTCCTTAATATTTATATGAAGAAAAAAAAATCTTATTTTCCTAATTGGAAAATCCTAAGGCCAATCAGCAAAACAACGTATATCAGGCAAGCAGCGCAAGCCTTTCACAACTTTCCATATATTGTTTTACATTAATTATTTTACTTGACAAACGTTTATCTTTAGGTCAGAACTGAAGATTGATTGATCTCCAGAGTTAAAGTCAGAATTAAATCCCCGGTCAGGACTCAGGTCAGGTGCCTCCTGCGAGTTGCTCCCCACTTTATTAATCCCACATCTCTTCTCTGTCTGAACCTAACCAACTGAAAAATAAACTAATTCTACATGTATGAACAAAAAGAGTTTGCATGGAGAAACTACTAGTAGGAGGCTGTTTGAGTAAGTAATTTACTCTTTGGGGCATCTTGCTCTTGTTTACCATCTTCTAATGACCCTACTTCATGTTGAAAATAAATGCTCATGTACATGTGGATTGTGTGTAGCATGCTGATATGCAGTATGTCATACCACAGAGTGAGTGAACAGAATGTCCTGCTGCTGTATCATACATATTTCATGTTGTGGCGCCACACTCGGATATGCCGTGTGATTCTCTGCTGTAGCCGAGTAGAAGCAGATTGTGGTGCTGTCGGTTCACCAAAGAGTTTGTTTTGAGCTAATTCGTTGGCCTTCCTTCTGCTCTCCCCAAAATCCCCCAGTGTTGTTTGTGGCTGTGAACTGTGTCGGGAAACCCTGTAACAACACACCAGGGGTGCTGTACTGGTGTCACAAAGATGCAACATGTGATTTCCTCTTGCATTATGTCTCCTACAAGCTAAGCTATTTAACAACGCAATTTAAACTACAGTTGCAAACAGTGCAGTTCTATTGTATGTGCGTATAAGACATGAACAACAGATGAAAAATTGTGAGTATCAGTCAAAGTCAAAAGAATATTGTGCATGTAGCGTACCTTTTCCGTTAATGCGGGAGCCTAGGTGTAGCTTCTGAGTCAGCAAAGACAGCTTGGCATCTCTTTGATGTATCACACAGTAATTGTGTCTAAGGGGACCACCTACCTAGTTAGATTTGACTGCTCAAGGCATCCATCCTTTGAAAGTATTTTTTTTTCTTTGCTCTCTTTCTGTGTGAACCCCTTTGACAGCTCAGTGACAGCAGGAAGCATTTTTACCACCTTCGTTTCTTTTATTTGGGAATCATTTATATAACGTATCTGGATATGTTTTGTATGCACTGTGGCATCACTGTTCATGCTAATGAATACAGCTTTCACCCCTTTAATCACAGATCTCCGTCTGTAAGCAAAAGAGAATCACTTTCACTATAATTAGAATTACATTGTAACTCGCTTATATTTTAGAAAGTCACCTTAATTATGCTGGAATCATACCTAGAAGAAATTAATTATATTTGAGTTCTTCAAGATATGTTTAGCTTGCAAATGTAATACAAAGCCATTGCTTAAATTAGTGGAAGACTAATAAACTGCTGACATACAACAGAAATTGATCTTAAATAAACCCTGCTCCTCTGACGACATGCCTCACTTTTGAAGGGCAGTCAAAGCACGCAAATATATACTCTGATTAAAAGCTTTCCGCGGAACTAATGAAATTGAAGTAGACATTGAAAGACATATTGATCCAGTAACCTATTTTAATTAAATGGTGTACATTCAGTGGCATAGTATGCACTAATATTTTATCAAATTATCAAAGAGAATTGCATTGTGGAAAAAAATTTAACCAATATAGATTCATGGGTATCATAGCTATATCTCTTGGGAATACCTGGGATATACTGCAAATCAATTTAGTTTCAATCGGAGGCACTTGGCTGTGACAAATGACGTCTGAAATGGCTCTGTGAGGCCGCAGCCACCTAGATTAAAAAGGCCTTTTAAAAAAAAAAGAAACATGCACTTTATTAATCCCCTTGGGGAAATTCTTCTCTGCATTTGACCCATCCCTGGATGGGGAGCAGTGGGCAGCCCTGAGGGGCACCCGGGGAGCAGTTAAGGGTTCAGTGTCTTGCTCAGGGACACTTTGACATGTGAGCTATGGGGGGACTGGGGATCGAGCCGGCAACCTTGTGGTTGCGGGACGACCACTCACATATATTGCTATTTTAGGAGGACATTTTGAAAACATCCTTTCAGAAAGTGGAAAACAAATTGCATTTTCATAAAACAACAGGAATTCGTTTTCAGGGGTTGTGAATCAATATTTTGGCTCACAAAAGCTTTTTGAAACCTGGATGGAGGAGAATTTAATTTGTGTAATTGATGAAGTAAAAGTATATTTCCAAAAGTATATCTTCTTTGTTTTAGAACATGTCTCTACCTCTGAAGTGAGGTCAGTTATGTGTAGCGGATGTTGTTGTGATCTACTTACTGCATGTTACTTCTTTATGTTCTTTTACTGAGTGCACTAGTGGGGGTGATTTTACATCATTAATTAGCTTACTTTTGCAGACAGTATCCGAGTCCAAATTTACGACGACACAGAGTCAAACATGAAAAGAGAAGTTGAGTACTAAACTTCACAAGAGTTGCGTGAAGAAATTGGCATTAGACTTCTAAACTGGGGCATTAGAAGTCAGCAGTGCCGGCCTTAGATTTATGGAAAGCTGACACTGATTGTTTCTACTCTTACAAAAACAAACACCTACAAATAACGCTAATCCATTGTGTGGGCTGTTTCTCTGACCCACTTGGATAACTCGGTCAAAGCCTCATTAATGTTGCACATTGCATCTTTTCCAAGAGTCTTTGCAATGGCCATAAAGTCAAAAAAATGTCACTGTGCAACATTTATCATAATTTAAACCAATGTTGATGGTTAGTTAGGTTTCTAAAGTCCATTGCTTTTAACTTCAAATATAAGTACAGAAACATTTCCAAAGTATTTCATGTAAAGCAACAGGAAAAGGGTGTAATGTCAGAGTCTGTCATTCAGGCCTGTTTCTAGACCAATGTCAAATGTAAGCTGCCATTATTGTAAGAGTTGATGTATTTGGCCCATCCCATAATCATGCCTGACGCAGAGAAGATTTACAAAGGAATTCAGACTCCTTCCAACTGCTGACAATACAAAGCAAAGAGCCTTTTCTCACTCTTTCCTCATCTGTGTTGTGAGAAATTGAGAGCGACTGAACCTATTCTCTATCGGTGATGGTCATATTTCCTCAAGCCCATGAGCATAGACACTGAATCCAAAGTGCTTCAGAGTGGGGCCGGATCCTGATCAGGCACCCAGAGTGATATAGAGTTGCATACATTCAGAGGAGCTTGCCTGCAGCCATGCTTGAAGAGTCTGTCAATAATGAATTGGTTTCTAAGAAAACATAAACCTGCATAAAGCCCCCTCAGAGTGACGCCGTGAGAGGAGGCTTCAGGTTACTTGACTTAACCTTTACTGTACCTCATTATTAATGTCAGCGTGCTTAAAAGCGTTCAACAGCCAGAAGAGGCTTTAGAGCAACAGCAGAAATGCATCTGTAATTGGCTGCTCCTGTCTGTGCCCTGGGGGGAAGAGGCCTACAGCTGCACCATGTACTGCAGAATGAGCAGCAACGCATTGCCTTACATAACACAGTGAGATGCAACACTGGGAACAGATGCTGCAGTGTGTGTGACCTCATCAATTATACTGCATTTAGACAAACTTCATAGCATCTAGTTGACTTGAGGCGAGACTTTAAAGAAAAAACTGACAAACTAAAACAATATCTGGCAGTTAAATGACCATTTTGTAAATATTTACAAATCCCAGAAAGACACCAAAACACGCAATTATTTTGATCTTACTAAGAAGTATTGCCGGTGTATCAAAAGCTTTTACCTCTTTGCCATGTGACTATACATTATCATTATGCCACACCTCTGCACTGGGTCAAATATGTATTTCAAATATGTATTTCTTCATTTGTAACGACTCCACAATTTATTTTTAAATTCTAATGATCGCCAGCTACGGATTGCCATGAATCTGGCTACTGACATTCATGGTCACCAGTGGATGAATCCTAATAGCCTTGTTGATCCCTTGACTTTTCATACACGTAGCGCCATCCTCGTTTTAATTTGCTTAATATTGTTGCAATATGTGACATTCCCATCAACCTCAGCTGGTTTGTGTTTAGTGCAAATTACCAAATGGATGGAGAAACCAGTAAATATCACCTACTGAACATTAGTATGTCATAATTGTCGTTGTTAGCATGGTGGCATGCGGACCTTAGTGTGTAACTCAAAACCCTGCTGAGTACCATGGCAAGGAGCTATAAACTGCATCTCTGACTGCACAAACAATGTTAGCAGGATAGATTCATTGTTGGTTTTAGTGTTGTTAAAGGATTGGATCAAATCATTAAAATCATATTAGACTAGTAGTATTTGAGGAAGCAGGAGCTCCTACCCTTTGAATCATGCTTTATTTTTGTCCTTGAACACACATAGAGACCATTTCTTTCAAATGAACTTCGCCACAGGTGATTTTCATTACCTGTATGTCAGAGCAGCTTACCTTGATTGGAGCTGTTGGAGGGGAAGATGTCTGTCTTCTTGAGGGTGCGGAAATGGACCTTCTTGCTGGCTTGGCTTTCCCCATAGAGGCCGATTGACTGCACCTGTATGATGTAGTCTGTCTCCTCCTCAAGGTCCCAAAGGACACAAGAGCGGCTGGTGGTGTTGACTTCCCGGATGAATCGCTGCATGTGTCCTTCCTGCCTCTGGGGATTGGAAGAGGGATATAATAATCGATACATTGGTCAATGGGGTGATTTCCCTGCAATGTGCCCCTAAGGAAGACCTTCTCCTCTGTAAAGAGTCTCGTAGTATACATTTCATCTTTTATAGCATTATACAAAAAGCTAAAAACAATCATGTAGCCTACCTATTTTTTGGGCCGTGGTAATGTGAGACCAACCAGAAAACATTCAATGTGTTGGAGAACGACATGCTGGGTACTTTATCATATTAACAGTTGGCAATTTTGTCTCACCATATGGAGTCTTGACTGTGGAGTCAATATTTTGATTAATTCAGACTGCAAGTGCCTTGAACCACAAGCTTTCAGAGTCTTAGACGTTACTGAGAATGTTACTGGAGCAATAAAGACCCAAAGCTGTGAAAGTTATTCCTCCTGCTTGCATGCAGAGCTCCTCTCTCCCTTATCTGCACTTGAAGTGGCTTTGGGCCAGATTACTGTGTTTTATGGCCCTGTTTGACTGAAAGATCTGATAAAACAACTTGTTATTCTCCGTGAACATTGAACGATGTAATTCTTTAACCGCCATACCAAACGTGTTCAGAGTCAGCTGCATATCATGAGGTGTTTAGGTGTCGTAAATAGTCCATCAGTCGCACTGAGTTGTTAAATGGCTGCATTATGTTTTGAGTTGCATAAAGCATAAACATGATTTAGGTATTTAGGGATTTAGGCATTCAGGATGAGCATTCATTGGTTTACCTATTTTAAGCCTTTTAAATCTTTTTAGCCTAAAAAATATCAAAGCCGTTTGGCAGCTTCACATAGTCCCGCTGCACCCCTTGTTTTCTCTTGACAATTTGTTTTATTCTGACTCCAGGCTTGAAGGCAACATTTAGTCAGCCTTTCTGCGTGCTAAGCAAAGCTTATGGGTTCCCAAGAATATGCATCCAGACAAAAATACATCTTTATTCACCCGGGAACTTGTGCATACAGTACTTACTCAGTATGTTGGACAAACTCATGATACTCATGTTTGCTGAACACACAAAAACCCTCAATGGACTTCTGTCTGTGAATATATTATCTTTTCATTGTTAGGAAAAATCTGTCATTCACACCCATTTTATCCTAACGTGTTTGACAGGCCATCACAACGTGTGACAGGGTAGAAAATGTATTCCAGGTGCACTTCTTCATACTGGCTCATGGCGCGCCAGCAACATGTCAACAGGACTTGACGAAGGCTCAATGCCAAACCACAAATGAGAAAAGCCAAAAATAAAATGAATGCACTTTTCTGAAACACTTTGCATTATTCCCATGTCTATAATACATTATAACTACACTTCTAATGCATTTTACATAATAGTAAATTACAATATAATTACAGTTATAAGCACTCATACATATTCATAATGCTTTAAAACAATACCCAGCACACTTCTAAGGTCAAGTATTATAAGTCATAATTGTTGGCTACTCACTGACTTTATTTTTGCAAGGATCATTGTGTAATATAACTTTCATAGTTATTCATTCATAATCTAATATTCATAATGCATAAAGTAAAAATGTATTGTATAATATTTTGTCTGTTCTTGTATTGTTAGAATGATATTTGTTTTACTACAAACAGTGCATACTACAAATGCATTATAACAGTGATTATAATGCATTATAAAAATATTGGAAAGACAATGGAAATTATAATATACAATGATCCTTCCATAAAAAGTATTTTGAAACTTGACCTTATATGTCATAATATAATGTGTTATGATTATTGCTATTCATGTTTATAACTTGTATTATACTGTGCTATAAGAATATTATAATACATTTTTATACATGGGGGGAGAGTTCATGGCTTACCTGTTGCGAGATAGAGAAACCAATTATTATATCTCCCTCTGGAACCTCCCAGGAAACAGTTGCCGAGTCAGCCCGCAGGTGTATGACCGACACATTGACGGGAGCTGGTGGCCGGTCTGAAGGAACGGAAACAGAAATAGAGAGGTCTGTTAATCCACCCACTAGATATTAAATTATCCAAGCCATATGTGTCCACGCTGCACCTGGAAAGTCTCAACTATTGTGTTGGCCCACTGAGCTCACCACAGGTGTCTCTTTTTAATTAAAAGTGAAGTATTAAAACTTATGATCTCATGTTTGTAGAGGAATTAGGAATCAGGAAATGCAGAAGCACTCTGGGAAACCAGACTGGTTGTGTAATCTTGGTTCAATAAACTGAAGGGTCTGATGCGTTCAAGGGTGAATTTCAAATAACAAGTACATTCCTGTTATTTCTTTTATCTCCAGATACCACTGTCAATGCGTTCTTATCCTCAGTCCTCAGACCAATAAATCATTAGGTTTGCCACCATCACTGTTATTACTTTCTTAACCGATGCTACTGGATTCTAGCTAGCTCTCACGCAGACATTCATACTGTCATAAACACAACTGTTTTCTAAGGAATATATATATATATATATATATATATATATATATATATATATATATATATATATATTAGAATTATTTGGAAATAGGCCAATATTTGTAACAAAGGAAAGGCCAGCCACTGATAACAACACATTACGGTCTCAACTCCTCTGACCAAACAATTAGATTACAAATTAGATATATATATTAAAAGTAAACAACTTGGTTAAGTAATCTAGTCACTACGTGTTTAAATAAACTGCATGCTTGCATGTTATTGTGAACCTGCACAATTAGTAAAAAATCCCATATGACAATAGACATGTATAGATATGTATACATTTTTCATGTTTTTCCTCATCGCCTCCAAACAGCCTTGTCTGTCAACACGACCACACAGTAACCACAGTGTCTATTTCACATCCAGCTGGCTCAGACAGGTTTACATTTCTTCACCCTGCCACTTTGCAGCCATCTATCATGATTTGGATGCCGGTGGAAACGTTGATTGCAAACTGGGACAAAAGCCTGAGAAGCAAAGGGCAGGAGAAACAGATTGTGACAGATCTAATAGAGGGCATAGTACAGCTTCAGTCTGCAAGCAATCGCTCGGGGAAGATGGGATTGGCTGGGTAGATGGGGACCGAGAGGCCATACCCAGGGAATGTGTTAACGTGGGTGTAATGGACTTTACGTGTTGTTGCAAACAGTAACTGAGGCAATGTTGAGATGGTCAAGTGTGTGCAAATATCTTGAGCTATTATGTGAAAAATAATGACAAAAATAAGAGTTTCCTATGGGGATGGCATCATAGAACACAATACCTACTACACACTTAAATGCTTTTCCTAATGAGATGTAACTACATTATCACAGTTGCTCATCAATGGTAAGTCACAGCTTTCTCTTGCAATTCACTAAAAATAAAGTGTTAATTGACAGTTGTCCAGTCAATGTGTAACCACTTTCATCAACCCATATAGCATGGGTGTAATAACCCATAACACAGTTATCTTGAGATGACAACCAAAGGCATGTGCTGTACACCATATATCATCCAAAAAGTGCACTTGAGAAAGAAAGATGAAACGCCAAATGATGAAATTGAGAGCCATTTCAAATGATTTGCCGTTTCCTAGCTCCAGGACCCTCTCACATCCCTCTGTTCTTATCTCCCAATGTCTCCCCTTTTATCTCTCCCTCGCTCTCTCTTACCCTTCTTGCTCTTGTGTCTGTTTTTATCTCGGAGACAATCAATGATGGCCTCTGTGTTCGGTGCAAAAGGTGACATTGAGGAAGATCTTAAGACCCTCCGGTCAGACGAGGCTATCCGTCTCCCTGCCTCGGCCCTTGTGGCATTATGAACCACAGGAGGGGGGGTCAAGGTCAAACACAGGCATGAAGCTCAGTTCCTGGTGCTCGTGACATCCTCAGAGATTGGTTTGTGGATGGGAATGAATGAGATGAACAAAGGTCCAGAGTATAGCTTAGCCTACGGCAGGGAGGACAAGAGGAAATTAATGTCCCAACTGCAGAGAGAGTGGGGAGAGAAGACGGCTTGGCCGATGGTAACACTGGTATCAAGAGGTTAAGAGGTCACCTCCGTCTCATTTTGTCCATTTAATGAGAAGATTATTTATGGGAGCTGGTAGTAATGTACAGACATACAGAAGGTTAAGAGGGAAAGTCACATATATATATATATTGTCCTTGATCTTTGGAGAGCTAAGGGAATGAGTCATACATACATTTACAATAATGGCTTCTGTGTCCTTGTTACTAAAGGACTTCATATGTTGTGTCACGAACATGTGAAGGTCATGCTAATGATCTTATAATTATCCGTACATTTACATCACAACATGCTAGGACATTAACTTGCTGAAATCTAAAAAAGATAATCAACAAATCCCCCTCAGATGTTGCATAGGCTTTGACTCACCGGGATTAGATTTTTGTCTTCATATCTCATTTCAAATTGCCCACAATGGACAGCATTGCATTTCTAAAAGCACAGAAGCTTTTTTTATGTGTGCAACTGCATCATACCCAATAAACACTTTACTAAAAATAAAAAGGCTATTTATTGGATAAAGTCTGACTACTTGACGGGTAAACAATACGAAGCTTAGATTGCTGACGGCACGTGTCGTACAGTGTACACACTTCAGAATCAGGTGTAACATTTATCTAAGACAGGACACATTCATTTCTCCTGAAGCCTGTTGTCCTTTCAGTAATGGGGGTTACCGACAGCCACGCATGGGCAAAAATTAAGCAGCCAGTGGCCATAAAGCATTGTCAGCAGCTCATTTAGTGCTGATGGAGGAAGTGGCGGTTCAGTTGAAGCAGGCCATGAATCATCACTAATATATAAGTGCCTCCTTCATATATGATGTTGTTGCCATTGCGGGCAGTTGAGCAGGACAAGTATATTTTCAACTGGGTGAGGCGACTTTTTGCACCATAGGACATTAACATGTATACAAGATGAAGTCAAATAAAACTAGCATTGTTGTATTTATTCATTTTATAATTTAGAAGCACATGATGAAAAACAAAGGTCTCCAAAATGAAAAGAGCAAAAAACAGATGACGTGATTTTCTAATGTAAATATTTTTATTGATGTGGAGTCCAATAGTTCAATCCTCTTCCCCAGGTTCCCCTCTAGCTTGTTTGATGTTCCCTTCTGCAGTGATAAGTGTCATTGTCGGGAATTCAATATTTGTTATCGGCCACGTGTCCTGAGTAAGCCCCACTTCACACTGCGCTATGTAAAATCTGAGATCAGGCAGCAATAGGTCACAACAGCCGAGGCGTGCGCCTGTGCAAACACATGGTAAGACCCTCTTTGGATCTGGGCACCCTGCCAGGATGAATCATTGTGTATAGCCAAAGCCCAGCACATTAGCTTCTCCGCATCTATCCGGAGCGCACAGCGAGATAGTGAAAGTGCTGCTGAATCTCTGAATGGCTGACGAGCCACGTGGAAAGGAGCCCAGTTTGATCAGTTAGAGGGCGGTATCTCATGTTTTGCCCTCTATATTTGCTTGTGAAGCACAATTGCTCAATATATCCTGATGTACAGTACACACAATCCGTTTATTGGTTGCTTCAAACAGTTGATGCGAGTAGAACAATAGAAAATCACCTGTTGGATTCACCATGGAACAAAATTGTACGGATGACATGTCATCCCCTTAATTCCGCCTGACAATTTGTGCTGTGACTCTGTTCTGTAGATATTCCAGATAATGAGAAGAAGCTGCTATTTCTTAATTTTACAAACAATGCCAATGACACACATTAGTACTCAGCTCATTATTCCACAATAAGTGTTCCAAATGATTGATCGCACAAACTCCCAAAAGTGCACAATTAAGATGGCTTCTAACACTTTTAAAATGGAAAACACTAGTTTATCAATGTTGCTCAATGTAATGATCATATTCCAGCCTCAATTACCTAAGCTGGTGGCAGGTTGAATAGCTGCTTGAAATGTAATCATTTTCTAAAAGGTATAATGCCTTAGTCCATTGAGAGATAATATATTCACTGACATCATATAAATAAAGGCAATAACTAATAACAGGTGTTGTGAATTTTGATGTGTTGCCCAGTGAATCTGGATGTCTTTCAAACCCAGTCGTGGGAAGTCTAAACGTTCTCCTCTGCACACCAGGAGGTTTTCGCACAGCTGCTCGCAGGCCCAAGTGTTGCAAATTGTCTCGTAGCAGAGCTGTTAAGCAATGTCGTGCTGGTTTTATCACACCCGCAGCACTCTCTGACCCCATATAACTTTTTTTTAAAGACCATTTTTTTCTTGTTTCATCTGGAACTCCTTTTCCCTTCTGAGATCCTGTCTTTCTTTCATATATATTCATGCGGGCGGAGTGACGTCATGTAAGCTCTAATTAAATATCTTACTGTACTTCACTACTATCTATCTAGTGCAGCAACCGCAGTATGAAGCTTTGGAGATAGATAAAAATGGACCGACTTGTCCAGCCAGTCGTGGCAAAGGCCGATGCTTTTTCTTAGATTTCAGAGTCTCTCAACAGTCGAGGCACTACTGTTCCTCCCTTTCGGGACACTCTGTCTTCTTTCTCACTGACTCAGAGGCTGCGAAATGGCAGCGGGACAAGATGGGACCAGGTGGCAGTCTGAGGTTAATGTAATCACTGGCCAAACCCCAATGTGTTTCAGCAGCAAGCTAACATTATTTCATACCAAAACTGTAAAGGCTACCATGCGGGAGCAAATTTACGAATACGTCATTTATAGAGTTTGTACCATTCATTTTATTGGCTATAGTGATATATTTACTGCTTCTACAGATGTCAATAAGACACCAACAAGTGTGGATTGAACTAAATACATTTCCCCTACACACTATGGTCTGTATTTTCTGTTTGTGTGTAAAGTGTCTGCTATGTGTCAGCAGATACAATAATGACAACATGAGCAAACATTGGCCCTCGCGCTGATGGATTCCGCTCTAATGCAGAACGTCTATTTGTCAAGAATGTGTCGCAAGGTTTATGAAGAGCAGATTGCCAATTTGAAGAATGATATGAGCCTGGCCATCCAAATAAATCCAATAAATTATAATACACGTGTGCCTGTGCTCTGGTTGGTGGGATTTATTTTCGAGCATTCTTGTTTTCTGTGTGAGTGCAAATATTGTTTCCCACATTCAAGTATTTCTTGTCAGGTTTGAAAAAACAACAACCCTTGTGTGGGTGTACACTGTTTATCTTGGGAAGATTGCATCACACTAGAATTTTTCTCAATCTACATATTGGAAGCTAAATTCTGAGTAAATGTCATGTTGAAAAGCATTCTTGTGGATGAGTGAAACGCTTTGAGAACAAACCCGCCACCATTACACAGTTTTAGTATCAGTCTAAAAATATTTTAGCAAATTCCACTTATTGAGCTAAGAGAGACTTGACTGAAATGTTTCCTTTTCCTGCTTTGTTGAAATTTCTATGGCCAACCTCACCATGAACCAAAGAAGCTTCCTATTAATTTAGAGCGGCATCTGAATGTTACTGTGCATCCCATAGTCTCATAGCATGCCTGAAGCTGGCAGTAATGCATACAACATTTATTTTATTTTTCTTTGAAGCTCATCGCAACAGCCACATTTATATTGATGAGTGTCATGTTTATTATTTGAAGATTCTTTTCCTGCTTTTGACAGCTCCATGCAGAACTCCGCTGAGATCAGAGATGCTGTAGCTTTTCACATGTCAGCGCAGAACATGATAAAAGCTCTGGAAATGTGTATCAGGCAGACGGTGCACAGAACCACAGATGCAGTGAAGGGCCAAACTGATTTTCACTAGGCGCTATCAGACTCGGTTCCCTTGAGAGGCGAGGGGGGAAGTGATAGACAGGTTGATAAAAAGACAGAGATACTGGAGACGCACACATGCAGAAGGAGATAGAGAACATTTCTGCAGAAATAGGAAAGATTCATTCACATTAAGCCTAAAGCTGAGTAGGCAATGGAAAGAAAGCTAAAATTGTATGGGCGTATATACAGTGTTGTAAATGAGACTACCTACAGTTGAATCAACCTCTCTCATGTTTGATCTCACTGAAGACAGTGTTGGTTCTGCAAATAGTTTTTTAATAGTACATCATATAGAAAAGTGAATACCCCATACATTTTGGGCACTTGCGAGACCGTTTACATATTTCCTCATCATTCAGTGGTGCCATGATTTAAGAATTCAATATTATTTCTTTATTCAAACACGATTGATTATGGCAAACTGCCAAGGTTACTCTCACAGTTATTGTATAGCTATAAATGTAAATGTAAAACATACATGGTATTTTAAAATATACATGAAAGTAAAGGTAGAACAGCCCATCTTGAACCGAAACATGATTGCAATCCATTTTATGCAGGTGTTACTGGATGAGTAATATTAGGTGAGTAGATGAACTAAAAACGAAATATTGCATGTCTTGTTTGATGTTCATGAATGAAAGGTGGATTTAAGTGCATCACCGCCCGGGTGCAGGTTAAAATCCAACAAAAAGCCTCGTTTGAATATCAAACAGTAACACCTTTGTGATACCTTGAGCATGCCTAATGGTGCATTTTACAAGGCTACAAAGTGCACAATTGATTTGACTCCTCGGCTGTAGAGGCTCATACTCACTTGCTGCTACCAAGAACATGTCGCTTCCAAAAAGCAACAGGACCACGGAGTTGACCAAAACAAGCAGGCGAGCCATGTCTCGGGTGTCGTTGCTCTTCTTAGATTATAACGCAGATCTGCTCGAAGGGCAACTAAATAACATCAGTTCATCTTCATAACATGTTGACGAATGAATGAACGGTTCCTGGCTGAATCGGACTCGAGCTGGTCATTAAATAGATAACCAGTGAAAGTACGTGACAAACGTTGTCCTCACAAACATTTTGTCGAGCCTGCAGGCGGATTCTTCATTTAGGGTTTAAATCCACAAGTCCCTCATCCTTGTGTCCCGAGTTAAACGTGCTGTCTGAAAACTGGAGACGTCCAACGTCCCCGGGTGCACGAAGAGCTCAGCTATAAACAGGTCGTTGATAAAATGACGCTCACAGGCTCGTCGGTCCCCTCACAGACCGAGGGGACGCCGCGGGGTGATCCAGCACCACGGACAGCGCCTAAGTTTTCTGACTGCCCTCGTGCTCCGCAGCTCGGTGTTTACGGCTGTTTAATTCACGCACGCGGGCTGGGTAAGTCCTTTTTTTTCTTCTTCTTCTTTTTTTCGGTAAAGCCCTGCTCCCGAAAGCAGCACACCAGACCCTCAGGTTTCTAACACTTTGCCTTTCACCTCGAGTGCACGCGCAGCAGCATTCCGTGATTCATCCCACGTGTCAGCAGCGGCGACAGTACGTGCGCCTAACCTGGAATGCAGCTGCTTTAATAATGTTCCACTTGCGATACCAGAAGCTAATATTGATCGCAACAAGGTGATGTGTTGATATAATTAAGTGTTTTCGTATTGTGTGGAGTGACAGTGACATTTGAGGGGCATTCCCCCGGAGGCAGAGAGTTTTATATTGCTACCAAAAAAGACCATTAAACATAAAACAGTGGTGTTGCTTCACTTAATTTAACTTGTGGTGAGAAATGTAATGAGCATGGAGTGTTTTCTATTAAGCCCATGTTCCGCCTGTGTTGTGTATACAACCCCAGCTGCAGCAGGTCGCGGTGCTTCTCACCCATCATACATTGCGCAACCCCCCCTCCTTTCTGAGACACACCATGTTTGTTATCAAGAAGATGAATCATGTTGATAAGGTGAGTGCATTGCCTCACGGGACAAGCGATTCACATCATAGTGCTTGTCTATGGGGAATCTGACAGCACATGCAGGCTGCTGCGGTCTCTATTCATGGCACAACGAATGTGTGTCAGAGACTTTTGGGAGATTTTTTTTGAATCAGACGATGAGTGGATATGTGAATCCCATCATGGAAATATGATATGACTTTAATAAAAAAATTTAAAAAAGCAAAGTAACTCAGAAGACAGAGGTGTTCTTTGTCCGTTAACCACTCAAAACATTTTGCTGGTCAAGAAAAGATCGTTTCTCCTTCTGTGTGGCGTTGCTATGGTTTCTATGTGCTCACCAGTCTGCTGTGACACATTTCTGCTTTTGTTAAAGTGTTAAAGCCTTATATTAGATATTAATCACCATGACTGCTGTCTATTTGTAGCTGACAATTCTTTCACATTAAACTCAAAATGTGACAGATGGAAGTTATGTTTTTTGTTGTTTTTGCTTTGGGGGGGGGGGGGGGGGGGGGCTTTTGAGTTGTGTTTTTCCAAGATGTCAATAAATCAGTTTATGATAGAGGTTACATTGTGAGAATGAGGCTCCATTGAAAAACTTTCTTTTTACTTTGTGTATTAAACAAGATTTATCCTCCATCCAGTTATTTATTGAGTTCCTCTGTAATACAAAATCCATTCCAATTTTCTTGATGTAAATGCCATTTTACAGTTTAGAGGTTTTCAGTTAATTACAAAATAATCAAACTCAGGATAAAATAATTATAAGAAATAATTATGCAGTGACGAGTGATTTGTGCGTCAGTCTACAACAACGTCATTCTTTCAAGTATATTATGCTGATTTTCAGATGAGAGCGGGTTCTTGGCTGACCGCTCCAAATAAATCCTCTTGCGGTCTCTTTTGAGTCCTGTAAGATGTTAGCCATCCTCGGATCGTACATTAGGCCAACACACCGCAGAGTGATGTAGCTCTAGCCCCAACATCTTTAGCAGTAACATGAGCCAAAGTGTATGCAAAGTCTGGGCAGCATTTATTGTAATCCGTTAATCACTGGTTCTCCATGGAAAAGTATTAGAGGATATAAATGTGTCGTATAGTGACTTGTTGGAATGCAAACTATAAAAAGCTTTTATCAAGTCAAAAACGACTCCATCAATCAAGATCATCTATTTCACTGAAAAAGGCAACAGACAACAGATTCATTGTTTTACATGAATCAACATATTGAGGAACACCAAGAGCAGGAATAGGGGAGCATCTTTCTGCTTCATACTTCTCTTGATCAAACATAAATCTTTCAGCCAGATAACTTTCTCTGCAGTTGAATCAGAGTCCACTGTAATCAAAAAGCAGTCAGAAGAAAGAGCTGCTAGTCAATATAATTAAGTGGGAATTGGAGGCTGCGTTTCAAGATGATCATTGGGAATGATGTATAGCAACAATGAAAGAAACAAGAGAATGTTGGAACGATAAAAAAAAACGTCAATCCCACTGAAAAGTGCACTTTAAGGAATTTAATAAATGGCTCACAATGGAGGCAAAGCGATCTACAAGCAGCACTCAGGCTTATGGCTTTTTAGTTTTGCACAGCAGCACTCAACACGTCCTGCACTTCAATCCATGATGCTTCATTCTAATTTTGGGTTGAGTTGTTTGTTTTCTGCTACTGGTGCTTAACTGCACCAGTAGCCCCTGTTGCTCAGCTGTTTACTGCATTAAGGGAGCGTATTCGTTCATGTTGTGTGTAATTTGGGTAAAACACAGAGTTATGCTGATTGAATTCAGGCGCTGTGCAAAAACAAACAAAGTTTTCACTCTCTGTGGGGGAACACCATTTGTGACTGATTATTTGTGTGATGCCGTATCAGAGTTACACTCCTGGAAACTCATACACCATGCAGGTTTTGGAATATTGAGACAGAGCATTTACTTATAATTGACTGTGTGGTACTGTATTATAAAATGTCCTGTAAGAAAGGGAAATGCTGAACTGTCTCAGTTGTCTTACTTATCAGAATTGATGTGACATTCAGATTCAGTTTTCTGCTACTTTTGCAATACATTTTGTGTTTCACAGAGAAAGGCCAGCAGTTTGTCGATGTAAATCTTGTTGCGGTCAAGTACTTTAAAAGTAAACATGGTGGAGTTTTATCAATATAACAGTTTGCCGTCACCTCAGCATCAGAGGCATGTATTGTCCTATATAAGTGGAGGTGTATGTTAAGATGTTGATTTACCACTGTTGGTTATAAGTTATTTTAACATATAGAATAGTGATTTTGTGTGTTTGAAAACATGTGAAAGACACAACATGTGACATTAACGAAGACGTCACCTTCCTATTACAGGCGTGGCAGATTAATCTCAAACACTGGAACATGAGAATGATTTCCTGCAGGTGTCTTAGAGCTCGTCTTTAATGAATACATTATGCAAGTAAAAGTGCAGGAGACCTTTTGAAAGAGAGGGGTCACCTTCAAACCTCTTCTGGGGGTTTGAACCCTATTCATCCCTGCTCCCCTGCTTTACAACACATTTTTCTCAGAGTTCCTGAGTCATCATTTCATTTAATAAACGTTCTAACAAGGGGAAAGGTTAAAACTACTAAAAATAACTTCACCTGGCAGGAGGAGAGACCCACAATTTTAAATTGCTTGGTGTTCAGTGCCCAGTAAAAAAACTGTATAAGTAATGAGAACGCAGAAATATGGCAGGGATTTAAGTGACTGCAGGCTGAGACTATTTATAGTTAATTTAGTAGGAAGTTACAGAATACGATTTGAATCATTTTGCAGGATGGTTAATGGACTTGTACACTGTACTATTTAACACTACATGTCATCATTCAACCATGCATATACCAATGGCAGAGGCTACCATCCAAGTTGCCACCCTTCAGGACTCTATCTCACCATTCTGCAGGAACAGGTCTTGCCCAAGGACACATCAACATGGTAGAGCCAGGGATCTAACCGCCGATCCTCTGATTGAAGGACAACCCTGCTCTATCACTGAGCCACAGTCGCCCCACCATGACACTTTCCAAAGTCCAAAGGTTTTCTGGCTCACAGATAAAGAAGTTCGGTATTTCAATCAGGAGAGACTGGTTTCAGAGTTTAACAATAATGTATTACAATTGCATATATTTGAATAGTGCAAAGTCTTTGGCAATTGGACTCCATCCTGAATTAGGATAAGCAAGGGGTAGTGATGCTGACATCTGCGCCAGCAGAATCCCCCCTGGAGTCCAGACACTGGTGGTGGTGGTGATGAAGAAGAAGGGAGTTGCTGTAACCCGATGAGGAATGAAGAGCAGGACTGAATGTTGAATGGAGGAGCCTGGAGTGGAGGAGGGTCGCATCGGTTTGAGCTGAAATGACAACTGACAGCCCTGAGGAGAAACTATTTAAAAGTTAGACAACAACACTTTGATTGGCTTACGGAACTGCTCCGACTCCGACTGGTTGGGTCATTCAACATGCACGCCCCCAATCAGCTGATGGAGTAATCACTGTGAGACTACAGACTGACTTCTGAATGAACCGGCAAGTAAAGATTGTCTTCCTTACTGAACTTACGCTTGAGCTTCATTAGTTACCATTAAGTAAAATGGCATGACAGGATCGACACATATGCTTTAAAGGCTCTCCATATGATAGGCAGGACATTATTATAGCAGCATACAACTATTTGCCATGGAAATATATAGAGTAATGTCTCCTGGAAGTGTCCCCAACATTACCAATGTTAGCAACATTACCAATGTTACATTACTATTATTAGCTGCTAGCTCCTGGCTAAGCCGTCATCATGTTGAGAACTGAGTGGAGGCCATATGTGGAGGCCATATATACTCAGAATGCTGTAGTGAGCAGCTTAAAAGAAGACAAAAATAAGAATGAAACACAGTTTACAAAATGTAAATCATTGAAAATTTCCAGATCACATTGTCAAAATATCTCAACTCCACATTTAGAACGTATTGTTCTCTTTTTGACCCTGGATGTAAAAACAGGCAGCGAGAAAGCATAGCGGGAGAGACAGCCACCCAAGGTCAAAGCCACATACATGAATATTTACGTTGACATTTGGTACACAAACCACAGGGTAAAGGGATATCATGCCAGCAGGGCTCTTTAAAATGGGCCGCAGCACGGCGCTGCATACCGATCAGGGATGATGATGTGTCTTGTCGGTGAGTTTACTATAGACTCGTATGTCCATGACACATCGTACCAGATGTTATGTATGTCTGCAGATGTGTGAAATGTGAGTGTTTTGTCCAGTGAAAGGTTTATGTGGTTGTATAAAGTTGATTTAGCTGAGCGATAGACGCTCGCACTAATACCAGAATTCCTTTATTAGTCTGATACTTCATTTTCTCTTCAAACGAATCAAATAATTTCGTCCTCAAGACTTAACAGTAGAGACAGAACGTCTAAGAGATTATTCAATGGTTACATTTCAGCCCACATAGTGTAGGCCAGCGGTATCCTTTAGTACGTTTTACTGCACCAGCGCACATATAATTCCTTGTAGTTACTGACCTTGGTTTATCATTGAGCACAACCACAGTGGTCCATTACCAGATACATTTGAGGGGGTGGTTCCAGCTACCTCATGCTTTATGGCTTCCTACAGTAAATTAATTGGCATAGACGTATATCAGAGAAAATATCAATCTAGCAGATGGTTTCCTAAATCTTTCCCAATCAGCCTGACAAAAAGGAACTAGGTCTCCATAAATTACGCCTGTGTGTGCTTTAGTTTTGGCCTCGCCAAAGTAAATTCCATTTGCACAAATGGCTTCCACAAGACTTCATTTTGGTGAGAAAAGAAGAGAAATCAGCCTATTGTATATCTCTGTGCAACTTAAGTATAATAATAACATTAAGTAAAGAGTGCCCTCTTCATCACTTTCTTTTGTTTTATGTTCAGCATTGAGCGCTCACTACTGAGTAGCGTTGGAGAGAGCAAAGTGTGGTGCTCCAAAGAGCTATTTTCATGTTTGTAGCTATATAGTCTTAACAGATGAGGTGCAAATATGATTTGTTTTAATTGTTTGTCAATTTTAAAAGTTATGAAAATAAAACATAGATTTAGTGCAACTGAGCCTATAAAGTTGGGTATTTTTGCAAAGTAAGTTACAACAGTAATCGGTTTAGCTCTTTTTCTCAGTCCAAGTCAGAGAACAGGTTATTGTGTTTACACAAGACTACAAGTAATAAATGAAATCTGGGAAGTTTTCTTGATGAGGTAATAAGTTTCCCTCTCAAAATCCATCTCTTTGTGTTATATTACAAATGCTCGTTTTGCAAATTGTTTCGAATGCATCGTTTGTCGTCATTTCAAGAGCCCTCGCAACTGGACAAGATACTTTTGATTGATGGACCCCATTAACATAATGACTTCAAAGCCCAGGAGTGAAAACATGTTTATGAGGAGCATCAACCCAATTGAACGCCATTGAAAACAGCAGCGTTATTGGAAGATGAAAGCACATCTCTTGATGTGCTCGTCTTTATCCCAGAGGACGGCGCCGGGTTACCCTCAGAGGAGGCTAATGACGTGTTGCCTTCTGAAGAGATCACTCATCAATCTGTGTATGAGCCGCCGTTTCCTGTCATTATTCCTCTCGGGCAGCAGTGATGAACAGAGGGTGATTAGGCCTCCCAACCTCTACCCCAATGTCTTGTCATCTTGTGTTAACATCATGGCTCATTTCAAGGTGCAGGCTGCTTATCAATCACACGGCAGCATGTGGTAGTTCCTCTAAGCTCATCAGCTGACAGATCAATGTTATAATGATCTTCAATGTTCTTTTTACGAACTATGAACAAATAGTAGCTGCGGCCTATAACATCTACAGTATTTTGCACTGAATTAAAAATATTTCAGCTGATGCTCAACAGATGGATTCTTAGCATTATTATTGAATAATCCACCACCGTTATATTTGGTTAAACAGCAGAATTAGGAAAAAAAATGCAATAAATTAATAAAGATGTGACAAACAGTGTAATCCAATTGTTCTACAAGAAATAAGACATATATTATTATAATTGTCCCGTTTGAGCCTTCCAGGTTAACATCATTTTTTATTTAAGATCATCTGCTCGCCTTAAACGTCTTCCAGCCCCAAACAACTCTTGTGCTTTTTACATGCAAAGAAAGCCAGACAGACCAATACAGACTTAGCTAGCTGTGATTGGATCAGTGTGTGCACTATGCAGGTTAGGATATTTGAGATTGTACACAGTTGAACACTTTTAGCACAGCGGACAGTTTGAAAGTCGACCCAATTACGATGTATGAGGAATTTGTGACCATAGACCAAGAAATATAGCTAGTTTGAGGAAGTGCGGTATGTTTTACGAATGCATTTCCCTGTTGTATGTTGCATCCTCAGAAGTCAATAAAAACACTGCATTTAAGGAAAATAGTTTTCATCCGACTGGGTGGCTTTATTGGATGTCATTCCATCTCTCTCTCTCTCTCTCTCTCTCTCTCTCTCTCCTCATTTCCTGTCATAGACATGCATAAGAAAAATACACAACACATGATAAAAAAAATATGAGACACAGTGCTGACATATACATTGAATTATCATTTTACAGATTGTTTTGAATGAAATAAAGAACTGACCAGAATTCTACTGCCTTTATACTGTACATCACCATGTTAAACTATGTGACACTGACCTCTGCAGGATGACAAGAGTATAGCAATTACTAACTTTCTACATTTCAAATTCCACACTTTCTTTTACTGATGTGTATGCATTCATATTTTTGTATTTATCAGCAAAATAAAAGTAACCACATGACTAAGGGGAATTGTTAATTTCCATAATTAATTATGTTAAACATCCAAGACACTGCAGGTGTTAAACAGCTCAAACTGCCACTAAACTGTCTTTTCTTGCATTCATAAGAAAGATTGATAATAAATAAACTGCCAATATGGCAGCTAGATGATGCTCGCATGCACTTTTTGGAATTGATGCTGCTGATTAAGAGCTCTCCTATCAGTTGGAAACTCTCCAAAGTTTATGTATAATTTTTAAAAGCCTTTAACTCATTCATGTAAAAACCTTTCCGTTACAGACTGTTCCAGCTGGCCAGTGTTGCATGAATATGACGTCACTGCATATAATTAGTATAGGTAATAATATTTCTAGACGTATGAAAGACAACACTTACCGTGATGATGGTGCATCTTGTGTGTTACTTTTGATTAATGAGAGTTGGTGAGTATTTTTAACATTGTTTTCCTCGTCTTATTTGCAGTAGATATTATATTAAATCAAATATATCTATATACCACCAAATACCAAACACAGAAATGTGAAGACCTCAACCAATGTGGCATGTGAGGGTGTTCTGTGTGGCATTCAAGGAATGCTGACTCACACTTCCGGTTTCCTGTCCACTCAGGAAGTGGCAGTGTTTTACTTCTGGCTGCTCCGGCCATTCCACTTATGTCTTATCTTCAAGAGACTGTCCGGGGCCCCAACAGATGGTTACAGGATCAAAACCACAGTAATTTAGAGTCTGTTGCTTTTAATGGCTTCCTTGAGGCAGCACTCGTCTCTCGCACAAACTTGTCATAAAGTTAGTGTTATTCCTTTGAGTTCTTATCACCCAACACTTGCATTTTCCTCCATTTACACATTTTTTCAACACAAGTTAAACTAAAATTAAAATCCCAGACATTTATTCTGTTTTCAGGAGTGATTATTCGGTGTGATTATTGTCATTGTATGGGACATCCTGTGTCTTCTTTATAAGGTGACACTGTTAAAAAAAGAAAAAGAAGCCTTCAAACATTTCTCTCCTAGTAAAGCTTTTAAATTAAGCATATACATGCGTGCATGATAGAGTAGTTCAGTAAAGAGTTATTGTAATCTCTAAAACTGTGATTGGAAATGCATGTGGAAAATGTTCTAAAGCACTTTAATTAAACTAAGAGGAATGAAATACAATAACAAACCAAAGTTCTAAGTAATGTAAATATGTTTTATTTACAAAGAACATGTATGCATGTATGAATTCTCATGAAAAAGCCTCTTTCTTTTTTATGTATCCACTGGATCACTAAAGGAATTTTAAAAAAGTGCAAAATATTGTGCATATAATCTCAGGCTGCTTGTTTCTGTACCAAGCAAATGTTTCATCTGTAACTTCACCTGTGCCGACTGGACTTCCTCGGGTCCAAAGGCCGTTTTACATCATGCATGTACAGAAATTGTATTTCCATGTTCCATACCATCGTACATCAGTCCTGATCAGTACGGAATTATTTCAGACTTTAAAATGTGTCAGATGTTCTTTGCTGTTAGAGACAGAAAAAGCCATGAATAGCTTTTACATTCAGTCAAAAGGAAGGCTTAAAATATGTGTCCATTTGTTATGTAAAAAGAAAAACCAAAACAGTTTTAAAAATTATGTTTGGTTGGTCTTCATCCACTATCTGTTCAAGTCCCACCTCTCTATTTAGAATATTTTGCTGTCCTCTGATTGTCAACAGGAAGCCTTTTATTTCATCATGGCTGCATCTCATATTGTCCCTCCGTGGCGATAAAGAAGTCGTTGAGAATATTCTGCAGAAATTCAAAAGTCGGTCGGTCCTCAGACTTCTGCCTCCAGCACATATGCATAATTTCATAGAGTTCCTTGGGGCAGCCGTCCGGACACGGCATCCTGTACAACTTGTCCAGGCACCTGATCACCTCTGGGTTGGTCATCCCTAATGAAGAAAAATAATATTTAGAATATTATATTGTTATTTGTCATCATATTGGTAATGTCCTGAGCTGCAAAGTAACAATGCAGCCTTTGTATTCCTAAACAATATAATAAAATTGTATTTTTCTCTTAAGAAATAAATCTAATTGCTCGTACCTGGGTAGGGTATTCTTCCATAGGTGACTATCTCTGTGAGCAGGATTCCAAAGGACCACGCATCCGATTTGATGCTGAATGTGCCATAATTTATGGCCTCCGGAGCCGTCCATTTGATGGGAAATTTGGCGCCTAGCAGCCAGAAAGAGGGTAAAAAAAAGCAGAAGAAATTGTTTTGCTGAACTGTAGAGAATATGTAGATTTGCGTTTGCGCGCGCGCGTGTGTGTGTGTGTGTGTGTGTGTGTGTGTGTGTGTGTGTGTGTGTGTGTGAGAATGTGTTTATTCCTCTTAATGTGGCGTACTATGACAACATGTACCCGGACATGATAACAATTTAAATACAGATAGAGATAGTACTGTAACATTTATTCAGAGGTGGAAATGTCTTTATCCTCTCTGGTTGTATTTGTGCTTTTCTGGCAATGATTACCAAAAAACAGACATTCACAACATCACCATGTGTAAAAATTGAATTTCTCAAGTATCACCGTATACAGTACATTGCTATCAAGGTATATCATTATATATACTGTGATGGAAGAGTTTATCCACAGCCATCATTGAGGACACTAAGGTCTTTGATATTTTTATTCTGTGAATTGTTTTAGCAACCTGGGGAGGGTTAACATTCCACAGTAAAATGTTACACATGTTGGCTTGTTGAAGTATTTTAAGACTCAA
The DNA here is from genome assembly GCA_038501785.1 of Myoxocephalus aenaeus. NCBI lineage: Eukaryota > Metazoa > Chordata > Actinopteri > Perciformes > Cottidae > Myoxocephalus > Myoxocephalus aenaeus. The sequence continues at coordinate 2,495,203 of JBAMJR010000091.1, forward strand.
GGCCTTGCTTCAGGCAGTTTAGAAGAAAAAAAACATTAAAAAAAACGTAACAGTATTTCACGTATAGCAAACACAAAAGAGGCTTTTTAGCTCTATATCCTTCCAGCATTTAAATCTATTTTCTTTGGAGTTTAAGTTATTGTAAGTCTCTAAAACCATCTGCCAAATTAATGTTATGTAATTTATACCTTCATGTTCCGGGATAGGGATAACTTTAAAAAAAAAAGTGCAATTTAATCAAAACTCTATAAATCCAATCCAAAAAGAGAAACCTTTTTGTCGGTGTCTGACTAACTCTAGTGTGGTGAAGGGCGCATTGGGGGGCTTAAGCTCGTGACCTTAGTACTTCTAAAACTCTTGGCTTCAGTACTGGATGCATTTATTGTCCTAAGTGGGGAAACACTGCACATACTGCACCTTCTTGAGCTGTGTATTCTGACTCAATGATCCTGGCCAGGCCAAAGTCTGCTACCTTGCAGTCCAGGCTGTCACTGACCAGAATGTTGGCTGCACGCACGTCTCGGTGGATGTAGTTCTTCATTTCGATGTACGCCATGCCTTCAGCTATCTGTCGTACAGAGTGGAAGAGAGAAATATTGAGGGGAAAAGCTTCTTAAAGGAATTATCAGATTATTCACACAATAAATGGAGATTTTGCACACACACTACATGTGTTGGTTTCTGTTTATCAGTGGGCCAATAGAATTGTGCAGCAACACGTGTCTATGCGTGTGACTAGTTGTGTTTGCATGTATTTTAATGGCAGCAAATAGGGTTTAACAGGATGTGCCAACTCTCAGGAAGTCAAAAGGCTTTTTTGGAGGGCAAAACGAGTTCTGAGGGAGCTCACTGTAAATGGAAAAAAAAGAAAATAGCACGATTTCCTGTCCGGATGTTAATAATTGACGTAGCGTGAGGCTTTCAAGCCAGACGAGCAAAAGCTCCACCACAGAAACCACACAGCTACTGCCTGCAACTTCCACGTGTACATCCTAGCTGGTGTCAAAGCACAGTACTATAACAGAGATTCAAAAGAGAAGCTTGCGTATTATTAGCACTTGAGGTCAGCGAGAAGGCTGCTGTTTATGTTTTTGTCCGAGAATGCAAAAATCTGTGAATTAAATACTAATATTATGTTGTTAAACAGCAGCAGCAGCAGCAGCAGTAAAATACAATGTTCCGAAGTTAAAAATACAAAAGCACTCAATGAAAAACAAAGTTCCTATATTTATATCATTAAAAACTACATTAAAAAGCATTGGAAATGCTTTAATTGTATCATTGAGAGGTGGGTTATGAAAAGGCTGCATACAAGATACAATTCTGCACATTCACAGAGATCATATTGTTGAAATTATGCAATTAAAATCAAGTGTCCCACCTGCGCTGACATGTCTATCAGCTTATTTAGCTTTAGAATTTTTCCTTTATCTGATTTCAGAAAGTCCAGAAGACATCCTGCAAATGATAAAAGGGGAAGGATAACTTTATCACCATGAATCATAAATTAAAGACATCTTTTTAAAAGGCATATTGTTGTTTTGTAGAAACTCACAACTCAAAACAAGTCACACAGAAAGACATGTAACATCTTAAACTGGAAGCAACATGTGCGTGATGCTGCTGCAATTTGAGTGTGACAGAAGGAAGTGATAAGGGTGGTGTCATTGCTTTTATATGCTGTACAATTATGAAAACACCAGCCAGATACAATTCAATACAATAAATGTGATATGTGTGAAGCCTTTTGATGTTACATTTTTGATGGAGTTTTCAGGTATTTTTTTGTGTCGATAGCTTTTTATTTTTGTTGTTAATCTAATTCAATACCTCTGTCTCATAGACAGTCTAATAAATTAAATATTATAAGCTTCACACTTTTTTTAAGTACTGCAAATAGTATGATGCTCAATTACAAGTACAAACAATTTTCAATCAAAATTACAAATATTTTCTCTGATCCCAGCTCCTCTAATGTTAGAATTATTATTATATGATCATCATCACCATCACCACGTCATACATTTGTAGCACAATTCATCACCCTTCATTGGAGAGACTTAATCCTAAAGAAATCTCCCCTCTCACTCGTTATATCTCACCATTGACCATGAACTCAGTGACGATAAGAATGGGCTCCTTGGTGACCACAGCGTGGAGGCGCACCAGTCGTTCATGTTGCAGCTGCTTCATCAGGTTGGCCTCCTGCAGGAAGGCCTCAGGCTCCATCGTTCCTTCCTTCAAGGTCTTGACAGCAACCTTTTGGGTGTTCTTATAATAACCTGCAGTAGAAATTAAAACAGGGGACATAACTCATTGTTCTCTACTGTCGTGACTTCTAAAAAGTTGCCAATGATAGGATGAACTGTTAGCTTTCTCTCACCCATCCACACTTCTCCAAACTGCCCGGCCCCCAGTTTCTTCACCATTTTCAGGGTGTCTCTGGGAATCTCCCATTCATCTTGTGCCCACGGCAGCTCGGGCGCCTTCTCTTTACAAGGAGCATACAGCCGCTGACACAAACCGTCTGCCGTACCTGCACCCAAACAAGAACCATGCGGATGTAATGAACAATATTTTTTTCCTACTTTCTTCGCTGTTTCCTACTTTCTTCGCTCCTATTTCCTTAAATAATCTATAGAAAGCTTGTATGTACTTTTTTTTTTTTAATAAGTTGCTGTGAATTAGCAGCCATTCTAGATATTTAACCTTCTTATCTTGTGGTTTAGTCACAGGGGTGGAAAGAGTATCACTCCTCTCACACAGGAAATGCACGATGCATCACAAGGGTCTAACTTCCCCCTTCAATTCAAAGCCAATGTATAATTGTAATCCTCAGCAGGGAACCGAATGTGAATGCAAATCAATAGATGATGTTAGGTTTTTATCATTACTAATTAGGTATCTAATACATTTCATTTAAAAACCTATATATGCAGATCTGCTTCTTTTTAAATGCCACAGTATTTTACTCACGAGTGTAGTATTTGACCAGCTCCTGCAGGGATGGGAACAGGTTGGAGGGAGAGATGTAGTATCCACCTTTGTCCAAACAGCGGATCTTGTAGTGTTTTACCACATCTCCTTGTTCTGGTACATTATCTTTGACTGACAGGGAGAAGGAGCCTACGCGGGAAACAAATAGGTCGTACAGTTGCCGGTTGTTTTAATATTGGACATATTCATATTGTTTTCCAATTTGCCGCTGAAGGTAGAGACTGATGGCAGTCACCTTTACAGGTCTCACTCTCTCGAACTAGAAAGGCACCCGGTTTATTTCCAGGGGCTGAAAGCAGTCGTTCAGTCTCTCTTCTACTCATGTCCCTGAAAAACCATCTGCAGAGGAGGTAACCACAAAACAAATTAATAACCTACACAAATGTATTGAACATTTTAGAACATTATGATTTGTGTAGTATGTATGAAATAGTCTCTCACTTTTCCACCTCCAGTGTATCTGCTCTGGCTACATAGTTACATGGTATTAAGCCCTCCTGTCCAGTCGCCAGCGATTTAGCCACCCACCATTCTCCGTTTCTACAAACATTGCACATCATTTACATTTCTTACTCAGTGATTTGTTTCACTGCTGCATTCTGGGGACTGCAGGACGAGGCTATACTTACTCTTGCAACACCTTAAGCTTGTCTCCCTTTTTGAAAGGTAGATCACTGTCATTGGTCGCTTCGAAGTCATGTTGTGCCACAAACACTTCATCTGAAGACAAGGAAAGTTAATTTAGAGGAAATGATCTGACCTGCTGGTCAGCAGGTGTGTAGGAGAATACGTATGGTTAGCAATAAAGAACAAGACTCCCCACTGTCCTCTTCAGTTGCATTCCAATGTTTTGGGTGATAGACCTTCATAGAGCGTAAGCATCAGTACAGCATAGTTGTTACAGTGCATGTCTTTGAGATGAAAATGTTTACAATCTCATCTTTCCCCCCAGAAGAGAACAGAGGAAACACAACCGAGATTTCAATCTCTAAATGTAGATGCCTCGGACTCGAGTAATGTCTCAGTTAACTGCATGAACGCAGACCTGATATTTTTGGGTAGAAAGTTTGTTATATGCTTTGTGTTCAGTGATTACCTTTATCCAAATAGGTGTTTCCACTTTGTGCCTAAAGAACAGAAAATTATATATAAAAAATGTAATATTCAGAATTTAAAGTAAGTCAATGAAAAACACTAGCAAATACATCAAAGTAAGATAGATTAATGACAAATCACAGTAAATTACAGTAAAAGCTTCTCTTACTATGTGATTCGACGAGTTGGAGGCCTCAAAGTTGTGATTTCTTTTGAATAACTTGTCATCTTTTACTCGTTTCTGGCCACTGCAGGCACAGCCCATCCTGCATTTATAATATACTCTTCTTCAGTTATACTGCATGCTACTAACTATATTTACTCAATGTAATAGAACAATACAATGCATCACAGTGATCAAATACCACCGGTGGCTGCTACGAGCCTCCAGATAGCTACAGCATATTCATTGCTGTGCTCTTACCTGATAAAGCAGGTGAGTCTTATTGGAACTGTTTTCCTTCTCCTCTTCTCCCACTGCCGGGCCCGCTGTGTGAGTTCATGCCCAGTGCTGAAAAAGTAATTAAGTTTGACACAAATGAGCTCAAAACCAATTGTTTCCTCATAAGAGGAAGTGGAAAATGTGTTTTCATCTGATATCATTCGCATGCACAGTTTATGACATATGAACATGTCAGAATTCTAAATAGAGAAGTAACTGGTACACTGGTAAGTGTACAATGAACTATTTGTATCAATGTGAACGCTCCATGTTCTTAATTTATGGTGCACTTACAATTGCTGTTTCTGAATCTATTTGAAGAAACTTTTAGTTGTGTGAGTCTTGGTCTTGTAGTCACACATTATATGTCTTGATGTTGCTGTTCATTGAATGGCTTTTGATGTCAACAGGGTCAGCAATGTAAAATAAATTAACTGTCATGGTGGCAATCAAAGAGCTTTTAAAATATCCAATGAGGTGTAATTAAAACTGTGACGGTATATCACAAGTGGAAATCTTTATTTCTATTTAAGAGTTATGTTTTATATCCCATATGTGATACGCTTTATATTCACTTACCTTTGCAACATTTCCCTAGCATACGAATACTTTCAGCACACTTTTTCCACACACACTAGGAACGTTTATAACTACTTGTTTGATTAATGATATGTGTTTGTCCCCTAATGATTATTCTATTATGATTACCATGGGTTCAACCTTTTCAAGTATTTTAATTTTCTTCCATGTGAAACATTATAACAGTTGATTCATTCTAAATTTGACACCTTTTTTATATGGTTGTTCATTGCCTGCACTATTGTTAGCATTCTGTAGTGTGAGATAAACATACAGCAGATAAATACCTTGAACTTGTCCCCTGGCTGGTGTCTCCAAAAGTCCTCCAGATGCAGAATGTCTTCAATTTCCTTATTGAAAACCAACTGCAACTCTCACTTGCTCGTCTGTATCTGTAAGTCTCTCTCTCTATCGCTCTCTTTTGCTCCCCCTCTCTGCTTTCTTTTCTTTCTCTCAGTGTCTCTCGCTCAGTGAAGACCAGGGCCTCCCCTGGGAGGACTGCATTGAGTTTACCGTAAATAGATAACGGTTTGTGTGTTTATTTTTGTCCCATAATTCCCTCCCTCGCATCTGCAGCAGATCCTCTAACAAAACAGTACACAGACCACCTCACCTGCAGATTAAACTTCAAATTGTTCACTTTGATCAAACCTTCAGGTGGTTAATGAATGAAGTGGATGAATGCAATTCATCCTCCGTCTTCAGACTCACAAATGCATCACAACCAAGGTCAAATTACAGAGAGAAGTACGTTTACAATCGTAAACAAACTAAATAAATATAATGTTATATGTACTTTTTTTATTACATATTGACACATTCAATATTTCTCTAGTGGTTTTATCCACTGCATTTTTTTTTTTTTTTTTCTTCATTCTTACAAACTTTTGTAAAGCAATACACATTCTTGCCACAAGATGGACTGGTGAACTGGTATTGCAACCTTCAAATTGAGTAACAATATTGGAATATCTGCACACATTCTCGCCCTACAACCCTAATTTTTCCATCATTACTTAATGTCCTGTGAGGTAGAGGACAGCCATTATGAGGTGAAGACATTGTTAATCCTGAATACGCTTGTATTACCATTTTATTTATTTAAAATTGTTCCCTTTAGGTATTGCTTGTTACTATTCTCTGTTAGTTGCTCTGTTCGTCAAATTCATGTGAAAATACAAGACAGTTTAATGCTGAATTACAGATGTTTATGGTGTGAATTATGTAAGCTAATAGGTGATAGGTTTGTGTGTGCATTAACTCAACAGCAGCAGAGGCAAAAAGCACCAAGAAGAACGTGCATGTAACCGGAGAGCGATCTGACATGAGACAGAGCAATCAAGTATTTATAAACACTAAATTAGCAAAATAAAATGCCTTCAAAGTCATACTTTTACCATACTTTATAGTTTGCTTGTTGATGTTCCCCAATGTTGACACTAGAGGGCGTAGATAGTCTTGTTGTAAACCCTGACTCTACTACATTAAAGTAGGTCCATTTCAAGGCACTTTTTCAGCTTTACCCAACATTCATGGCATGTCTATTTATAGATAACCCTTACATTGACCTCCTGTGTGGAAATTATTTAATAGAGTGTTGAACTTTGGGGGTGTCTCTTGCGTAATGCTTGTATATCTGTATCTGGTGCAGAGGAAGGTGTGCGGATGTGAATACAGATGCAAAGTCAGTGACATTGGAAGAAGAAAAAACTGATGTGCGGTCAATCTATCAAAGTATAACAATGCTTTGGGTTTTCACACCATACAGCACTGTTAACCAGGTCTTTCCTATTCTCACCACACAATGCACTGAGGAGGAAATTCACCCCTCTTCTTCAGAGATGAAAACAATAAACACAAAACAATATGTCCTTGAGTTATCTAGCAGTAATTATGACCCTTTTGTTTCTGCTCTCAATGCTAAATGAGTATTACATGCTATTAAGGATGAATCTAAGAGCCTTGTGAGGAAGATATCATTCAGAGTATGTTGTGACCTATAAGTGCGGGGAACAATAAATCTTACAGCACCGGAAGTGTTTGTTTCCTGTGGGGGGCTTTATACAACACGCAACGTGGGGATATTACTCTCTGGGCAACACTTCACAGGTTTTTGTTTGGACCACCTGTGCTGTGTGTGGGGACTGTGCTGTGCTGTAGTTCTCTGAAGGAACAACCTCACTTCACTGCACATACACACACACACACACACACACACACACACACACACACACACACACACACACACACACACACACACACACACACACACACACACACACAGGCTGCAGGTGCATGGCAAGTGTTATTGAGTGCGTCCTGGTTACTAACTTCTTTTGGTTTTTCATCAGCCCTTGTTTTCTTCCCAGGGCTTGGCGGATGCTTGTGTACAGCCTTGTTGGGGTCCCCAGACATTGCATCCTGCCTGTAGAAGGGTCATAAGTGGCCCCACAGGATAACCTGAACAACGGTGGGAAAGAAAGGGAGCGGAGGTCTCCTTCACTATAGGCAGTCCTGGCCAAAAGCATGAATGCTGTCAATGAGAGTTTCAATTTCCCATCATCAATGTGAGTGTGCACTGCTGCATGCGTCTGAAGATGTCACTCCATGCAGATGTGCGTGATATTGTGCGGTCAAACTGGACATGTGTGATATAACATATTGATTGTACATTGAATATTTACTAGAAAGGCTCAGTCAGTGTTTATCAAGCTTTGATTTATTCACACACACACACACACACACACACACACACACACACACACACACACACACACACACACACACACACACACACACACACACACACACACACAGATACACATTTTTTATTTTGATCCCCCTCTACATCACAAGAGGCCTCTCTCTGACTTCCTGTCTGTGTGGGAACCATTTCTGTCCTCTTGTCACACATGCAGTGACAGAAAGTCTCGCTCTTGCATTTGCTTTAAAAAGGCAAAGTGATTGTCCATGAACACGGAACAATTGAACTCCCTCATGCGTTTACCAGCCACTTCTGCTGTTCCTCTGGGACGTTCTGATGAGTTTTGGGAGAGCTTCACTTCTCCTGATGCTTTTCCTCCGTCAGTCAGCAGACATCAAGCACACTGCAAATTTAAAGGCATTTTAATTATATACTGACTGATTTAATTTGCTAAATGTATTTATTATTTCATGAGTTCTTATAGTTGTTAACTCTCATGTGTACAGTACCTGCCACACTCTTAGTTTAAAAGACACACCTGCAGTTGGGTTTGCAGTACTGCAGTTAAGAGTCTGTGCAGCTGTTCCAGAAGCAAGTTGCTCTGAGGTAAACATGGCTGCCGGAAAGCCCCTTATTATTGTGCTCCGGATGACGTTCCTCACTCTTCCAGTGTGTACCGTGGAAATAGCTCTGTGCCAGCAAGCAGGTGCTTCCTCAACAAATAAAAAACAAAAAAATATCTACTTTTCCAGAAGATTTGAAGATTAGTTTCATCTCATTTCAAGTCAAACATTAATGCAGCATTGAAATATGAAGGAGGTAAGGATAGATATTGAGGAGAGGAATAGTATTGCTATCTTTTTTTTCTTCATTATTTACATTTAACACAGGTCTTACTGTTACTGCCACACTTCCTCGTTGAGGAACACTTTCACATTGTTGACATGTTAGTAGCTGGTAAAGCAAAAACTAAAAGATCTTTACATGCCCCTGACTGTGGTGTTACGCAGTCAATCAGAGTGACACCAATTATGTAATGTCACATGACCACCAGAGACTGCAAATGGAATCTCTGAGAGAGGCACATCCATCAGCTCTGTCTAATGGCACTCACAGCAGGAGTGTGAATAGAGACAAAAAAACAGCTTCACACACTCATTCAGCACACCTTTCCACAGAAGCTGATTATACTTGTGTTGAATATATATATATATATATATATATATATATATATATATATATATATATATATATATATATATATATATATATGTGTTCAACTATCTTACAGCACCCAAAAGAACCCAAACCCACAAAGTTAGTGCTTCACTGATAGTCACTAATATCCGGTGCAGAACGTCCCTCTGAATGACTGTTGATCCGCAATTGAAGTGTGCAGTGTCAATTCTGCAGCAGATATTGATAATTAGAATTTTATGTAATTTTACACACAGTTTTATTTTGTATGGAAATATTTGTGTATGTGGTGAAAGGCCATTTAAAATCATGGCAAATGTGCTGTAAAATAAGCATCACATTTTCACTGATTATGATCCACCATTCTGATGTGGTTGTAATTCTCATGCACCATAATACAATGAGTTATTTATATTTAAGTGGCATTCAATATGATCTTTGAAAATATTAAAACACTGACACGTTGTACTCTCAGTACATGAATATATTTATTCCAGGGATGTTACATGCATAGTGGTACATTCTAATGTTCCAGGTAATTTTTATTTTCTTACGAAATTAAGTATGTTAGATTTTTGTTTGGAATTGTGTCATACAAATGAATAGCAAAAATGACTTTCAAGCTTTTCTTTTATTTCAGAGACAAAACGTACAGTACATTCAGCAAAGGTTAACCTCTGTACCACAAATAATAGTGTACTTTCTTACTGATAAACACTGTTGAATAGTCTAAAATACAGAACGATAGGAGAGCCGGTCATGATGCATAAAAGCCTGCCATGACTTTTGTTACTTTCCAGATGTTCCTGTTAATTTGTTAAATAAGTCGATTTAAAGCTATAACACCCAATGAAGATACTTACACTGTTAATCATCATCAGGTTTTGCTCTTAAAGCAAGCGCTAAAATACTTCTGTGAACAGTACTGTATGCACAATAGTTATACATTCAAAGTAAATATTATCAACATTTTCTGACTTTCCAGAAATATAAACTAAAAAAATATATAACTTCAAATCTTAACTTTAGAACCAAAAATCTTCAAAGAATACTTTTGGTTAGATGAAATACATTCAGACACTTGCTTAATTCTGCAGATAAATGTTTAGCAGCGAAAATTGTGTAAATATACTGCAGTAGTTTTAATAAAACTATTGCATAGACTGTAGTTTTAATAAAAACTACTGTATATGTGCTTAAGACCCATTTAGTTTCCATTAAAACTATACAAACATCCTACATATATAGTGTAATATATACATTCAAGTTTTAATGATTCCTTCCACTGCATGATCAGTACTCGTTGTGCATGTGTTCAGTCGCAGCATTAGATAAGCTGGAACAAAGTGCTTTATTCTTTAGTGCTTGTTATTAAACTAGAAGATGCAATTGGAATAATCCAGAACAATCCGTTTGCTTTTTTCTGGACTTGATGACTTTAAATAAAAAGAATGACCTCAGACTGCTCAGTCTGTGTATATTATTTGCTGTCTACTTGTTGTGTACTTCTGTATCTCACTCCCTAGTCGTTAACTCAAGGCTTCTTGCGTCGTCTTGGCTGTTTATTTCAGTCTCAGAATCTTCAACATCAGCATAAGTGCCATCCTCAGATTCTGCATTAACTTTATTCAAGGTATCAAGTGTGATTAATGTCATTTTATCAGCTGCTCTTGTCTCTGCGTCTTGATTATCTGTCTCGCTTGGAACAAAATCTGGCTCTCTATGATCACTACCTTCCTTCGGTTCGTCTGAATCTTCCTCTGTTTCATCTTCCTCTGCTTCATCTTCTCCATCAGCTGACTCACCCTGGTTTCCTCCCCAGTCTTCATTGGCTGCCTCAGTTTCATCCTCCTCTTTTTCGGAGGCTCCGACATCTTCATCATTATCATGGCTTTCATTTGTGATGTTAATGCATTCACATTGTGTGACATTTGTTCCTTGTTCCTCGTTATCTTCATCTACATCTTCCACTGGTATGTTTTCACCATAGTGTTCTGATAATTCCTCCGCATCTTCCTCTGGCCTCAGCTCCTCCACATCATCGGGCCCAACTGTTTCATCATTGGTCTCAGTAATAGCATCTTCTTGAAACTCTTCATTCATGCCCCCTTCTTCTTCTCCTTCATTTTCACTGTTATCTTCCTTTACTGATTCAACTTCCCCAACCTCCTCTCCTGCAGATGCACCTTCTGCTCCACATTCTTCTCCACCGTCACTTTCAGTAATCTCATTCCCTGTCGTTTCAAGCTCTCTGGATTCTTCATCTCCTGTTGTTGCAGCCTCTGTGCAATCTTCACATGTAGCTCCAGACTCTGTAGCACTTTCATTTTCAGCACATTCCTCCCCGTCACTTCCAGCCTCTTCCGATTCTTCTCCATTTGTTTCACCTTCGTCTAGTCCCTCGTTTTCATTATCCTTGCCGTCCTCCTCATATTTTTCTTCTTCTTGAACAAAATCTGACACTGTGTCATGGGGCTCTTCAGCTGATGCCCCTTCAGCATGTTCTGCCTCACTAAGAGTCTCATTTTCATTTCTAGCCTCTTTATCCTCTTCTGCATTTCCATCTTCTCCTGCACTCTCATCTACATGTTCATCCTCAGGCTTGGTTTCTGAGTGTTCCTCTCTTGATTCATTGTCATGTGTAACTTTGGAATACTCCTCTTCTCCTGCAGACTCATTGGCATCTGTTGTTGTGTTATTTACTGAGTCATTTTCATCTGCGGCTGATTCATCGCTCTCTTCCTCTGATTCATTTTCAGTCACAGCTTTGGAGCTTTCTTCTATTGCAGATTCAGCTTCTGCGTTATCGTCCTTTTCCACAAAATCTGTGGTTTCTTCCAACTCCTCTTCACTCGGTTCCTTATCAGCGTCACTGATTTCCTTTTCACCCACATTGTCTGTGACTACTTCAGCTTTCTCCTCCTTGGTGTCATCCTCATCTGTGGTAGCACCCTCTTCTTCCATAGGAACCTCATCTTTAGTTGCTGCTTCGGATGGTTCTTTTGACAGTCCACCAGCTTTGATTGTGTAATCATGCTCCTCTGTAGTTTCATCATCATCTGTGGTGGCATCTATGCCTTCTGCAGAATCTTCTTCATCAGCAGTTTCTTCCGCATCTTCATTTGTCCCTGCTTCCACAGCATCTTCTTTGTCAGATTCATGTTCACTTGTGGCGGACACAGATTCTGCTGCATTTTCCTCTTCAGCCGTCATGGCCTCACCAGCTTCTTCCTTCATGTCATCTTCACTCGTATCAGCAATCTCATCTTCACTTGTTGCTTTGTCAGCATTTTCCTTCTGATCTGACCCAGACTCGTCCGCACTGGCGTCTTCCACAGCTTCATCTTTGTCAGATTCATGTTCAGTTGTAGCTTCAACATCTGCCTGTTCTGCTGCACTGTTATCTTCAGCGTCACTTGTGACATTAACATCTTTTTCTACAGCACTTTCATCCTCAGCTGTTGTTGTTTTATCAGTACCTGCACTTTCATCTTCATCGTTTGTGGCAGTTTCATCCTCATCAGGTTCATCCTCAGTTGAGGCTGCCACATGAGAGTCATCTGCAGCATTTTCGGCTTCTGCAAGCTCTATCTTTGACTCTTCTTCCCCATCTTCCTCATTGTCAGATTCATTTTCAGTTGGAGCTGCCACAGCAGTCTCTTCTGCTGTAATTTCCTGTTCAGCAATCTTTTCCTTTGATTCATCTTCACTTGTGATCTCTTTTCCTACATCCATCTCATCTTCAGTTCCTGCTTCTTCAGCTGGCTCTTTTGACGATTCATCCGCTGTGTCATTGTTCTCATCTCCAGACTCATCTGCACTCGTGGCAGCAATATCCTCATCATCATCATCATCGTCATCAACTGCCCCTTCTTCCACAGCCTTATTTTTGTCAGATTCATGTTCACTTGCCATAGTGATCTCTTCTGCATTTTCATCTTCAGCTGTGGCAGCTTCAGCAGTCTCTTCCTGAAATTCCTCCTCACTCGTAACAGCGATCTCCTTTTCTACAACAAGCTCATCTTCAATCGTTGGTTCTTCAGCAGCTTCCCCTGCCAATTCATCACCTGTTGCATCATTCTCCTCAGCAGTTGCATCTTCATTTGTGGTGGCATCTAAACTGTCTGCGGAATCATCACTGGTGTCAGCAGTCTCTTTAACATCTTCAATTGTCCCGGCTTCCTCAGCTTCTTCATGTTCAGATTCGTCTGCCACATCTTCTGCTGCATCTTCATCTTCAGCCGTGGTGGCTTCAGCAGCCTCCTCATTTGATTCATCTTCACTTGTGCCAGCAACCTCCTTTTCAACAGAAATCTCACCTTCAATTTCTGCCTTTTCAGTTTCCTGAGATGATTCATTATCAGCTGTGGCCGTGGTATCATCTGGAGACTCATCTGCAGTGGTGGCCAGAATGTCTTCTTTCCCAGCTTCTTCATTGTCAGACTCATTTTCAGTTGCTTCCATCTCATCTTCAATTTCTGCTTCTTCAATCGATTCTTTTGACAATTCATCAGCTGTGTCATTGTTCTCATCCACGGCTATCTCCTCGTCTTCATCGACTGTCCCTTCTTCCACAGCCTCATCTTTGTCAGATTCATGTTCGCTTGTGACTGCCATAGTGGTCTCTTCTGCATCGTCATCTTCACCTTCATCTTCAGCAGCCTCCTTTTCTACAACAAGCTCATCTTCAGTTGTTGCTATTTCAGCTGGTTCTTTTGTCGATTCATCAGTTGTGGCATCGTTCTCATCTTCAGATTCATCTGCACTTGTGGCAGGAATCTCTTCATCCTGATCAACCATCTCTGCTTCCACAGCCTCGTCTCTGTCAGATTCATTTTCAGTTGTGGCCGCCACATCATCCTCTTCTGCATTTTCATCTTCAGCAGTGGTGGCTTCGTCAGTCTCTTCCTTCGACTCATCTGCTCCAATCTCTCTTTCTACTTCAGTCTCATCTTCAGTTTCTGCTTCTTCCTTTTCTGCTAATTCCTCAGATGTGGATGTGGCATCGTCCTCATTTGTCTTCATCAACTGCTGTGTTCTCATTCTCGCTTGCAGAATGATCTGAATTGTTGGCAGCAATCTCTTCTTTATCGACAACCATCTCTTGTTTGCGTCTGGTTTAGTTGTGGCAGACGCAATAGACTTTTCTATTGAAATATCTTCTTCCGCTTCATTGCTTTCAGATTCATCTTCTTGACCTGCATCTTGATACAAATCATCTGCTGCAACTGCAAAGTCATCTTTAGTATCATGGCATTCCTTATCTCTTTCCACTTCTCTTATAGCTTTAACAATAATTTTTTCCACAAATGTTTCTGCTGCTTTTGTTTCAGTATCATTTTCAAAGTGAGATGTACAGGTGATTGCAGGTATATTACCAGGATCATCATTCTTCATCACCAGAATCCTCCTCAGGTCAAAGTCCATAATGACAGGTGCAACATTCCTAACTTCTGCAGGAAGTGGTGGCCTAGATGTCATAACGTTGTTCATGCATGTTTCACATGGGCAATATTCATCTTCGTTCTCAGTGCGCTGGTCACTGAAAGATGTGCCTGTCGTTGAGTCATCACTTTTTTCTGCTTGGGGATCAATAGATTGTTTGAGCATAATCTTCATCCTCCGTCTTCTCCCTTCTGTTCGTGTGGCTGAAGCACGAGATGCCGCTTCTTTAGGGGGTCTTGGTGCGCCTGCTTGACCTTGAATTTTCCTCAGTTCCCTGTTTATACTTTTTTGGATTCTTTTTTGGACCTCAGTTTTAAGCTCACTTATCATTAGGTCAAGCTGTTCATTGCTATCCAAGTTCCATCTGACTTTGAACTCGCTCATTGCGTCAATATAGTGTGCCATGAACTGCTTTTCTATTTTAGTTAATAAGGTTAAGACCCAAACAGGATCTGGATTTTTAGGAATACTTTTGCTGTCAGTTCCCGAACTCTGGTTTGAGGAGGGTGGTGTTTCAGATAGTTCTCTTGGACTATCATTGTTTCTAATTGTGTCATCTGACGCTGGATCATCTTCCTTTTGTTTTTCCTCATGCATTTCTACTACGTCTTGCTCCGATGTCCACTGAGCTTCTGCTTCTGCTTCTGCTTCGTCTTCACAGACTTCTTGTACTTTCCCTACCGTTTCTGTTCTTGTTGGAGGTTGACGCACGTTAGCATTCACACCATCACTACTGTTCCCGGAGCCCGTAGAGCCACTGTTGACATCCACACCAGAAGATGAGGTGTGATTGAATTCATCATCCACAGAATGGTGATCACCCTTCTTTAATATTTTCTGTTCATTTTCTGGAGTTTCGCAAAGCCAAAGAGATTTAAGAATATTCATCAGCTCTTGGTATCTTTCATTCTTTTCATTTGCATTTTCAGGAGTATGGTCTATTAACTGCAACTTCACAAGGCAATCCAGAAGACCTCGAGCTGAAGTGCTTAGTTTACGTCCACACACTGAAGAAATTTCTGGCAAACTGTTACACCTGTCGAGCTTTGGATTTAAAAGTACTTTCATCACCTGGACGGAAGAGTTGAATACTTTTGAGGCATCATCTCTCTGAGTACAGATATTATCTGCATTTGGTGCCTCTGGGCTTGTTTGGCTGTCATCAATCGGGGCACTGTTCATCACAACTCCTTCATTTGTGTCTTTTGTAGTCGCAGCTTCAGAGTCATTGTTTTCATGATCGTCCATTCTGTTAATTTCCTCTGTTGTGTGGTCATTTTTTTCTCCATCACCGTTTTCATTAAATTCGTCCATGTCATACATACACGCATCCCCGTCTGCCGGTATTGAATTCAGCCATTCACTCACTACCTCAGTTGGAGATGCATTTGGAAGTCTAGATGGAACCATCTCAAAGTCATCAGCATTTGTGTTCTTGTGTTTGCATTTGCTGCTTTTGTCACTTTTGTTACCCTTGGCACTCCCAATGTATGTGGCTTCCAGTGGACCATTTGTCATCCTCTTGGAAACATGGGATTTTGATTCTCCAGTTGCTGGAGTTTCAAACGTCTCCTTGACGATATCTGAACTGGACAGAGTTTGCGACAAATCACTTTCTTTTGACTCTGCGTGACTCATCACTCTGTGTTTATTTCCTTTGGTTTGTTGTGCACTTTGACAGGTTTCTGACTCAGCAGATTTAGCAGGTTTGGCAGTAACCTTTGTGTCTAGCCTGCTGGACTTGCTCGTCTTAGAGTTACAACTCCTTTTATCAACTGTATCTGGTTTCTCTTCCTCATGCAAACTAGATGGAGGCTTACTCTTGTCTTCAGGATTCACATTTCCCCCTGCAGTTATTGGAGAAACACTGGTCTTCTCATCAGCAGGAACATGAACAGACTCCACACCCTCGGCTGTTGAAATATCAGTTGCTTTGGATTTTCGAGATTTCACAGAGAGATTTGACTTGATAGATAAAGAACTTTTTGCCCGCCCTTCCTTTTTCTTAGATGCTGTTGACTTATTTGAACGTGCTGAAACCTTAGACTTTGATGACATGGCTGAGGGTGCTCTGTCTTCACTTTCCTCAACTGTCAGAGCAGGGATTTGAGATGTGCCTAACATTTCAGAATAAGTGGATTTAGCAGACACAGTGCTAAGTGCTCTCTCATCCTTTTCATGAGTAGTTTCATCAGGAGGAACATCAGATACTTTTGATTTCCTTGATCTCACTGACACGTTTGACTTTGCTGACATGGCACTTGGAGCTCTCTCAGATTTCTCTTGAGCATTTCCTTCATGAGAAGTGTCCGAACATTCTATAGTGGGAACTTCAAAAGCTCTCAATTTGTTTGATTTATTAGATTTTGCTGATTTAATTGACATTTTACTATGTGCTCTTACTTCAGTTTCTTCATCTTGTGCAGCCATTTCACTATTGGTCATTTTAGACACGTTGGACTTCGTGGTTCTTGTGGAAACATTTGATTTCACTGACAAAACACTCGGAGTCCTCTCTGTGTGATCTACCTCTTCAGCATGTGTCTTAGCTGTCTGTTGCGAAACGTTTGATTTCCTTGACCTCATGGACAGATCTGACTTTGATGATTTAATTGATATGGGACTTGGAGTTCTCTCATCAGTTTCCTCACAATCAGCCACATTTTCTTCAGCTGAAACTTCCGTGGCTATTAAAGGAATCGATTTATTTGACGTGACACTTTTTGCTCTCTTTTCAGCTTTGTCTTCTCTGTTTACATCTTGAAGACCATGAGAAGCCTTTGATTTTGTAGATATTGATGATACATTTGTCTTCACTGATTTGACAGACATTGAGCTCATTGCTCTTGCCTCGGTATCTTCTTCAGTGTTTTCATCAGCAATGTAAGCACCATCTTCCGCAGCTTTTGATTTCTTTGATACTGCTGAAGCGTTTGAATTTCTTGATTTTGCTGATTTGATGGAGATGCTGCTCGGTGCTCGCTCCATAGTCTCCTCGTGATCCTTTTCCCCTCGAGTATTAGAGGCTTTTGACTTCCTAGACTTTGCAGAAATATTTGTGTCTGTTGATTTGGCAGATCTGGCTGATTTAGCTGACAGGGTGCTTCGTGGTCTTTGTAAAGTTTCCTCATCATTTGACATGTTTTCTTCTGAAGGAACTGCACAGACTTTTAACTTACTTGATTTTACAGACATTGTTGACTGCATGGTCTTGGCTGACATTGCACTCTGCGTTCTCTCTTGAGCCTCCTCTTCACCATTCCCTTCATCCGAAATGTCAGTAGCTTTGACAGAACAAACTTCAGCATTCGATTTCGTAGATTTTGCAGAGGCATGTGATTTAGCTGATTTAGCTGACAAGGCGCTAGGGGCTCTCTCTGTACTTTTCTTGTGTTCCTCCACATCATCAGCAGTAACCCGAGAGGCATGTGACTTAATAGATCGTTCAGAAATAGAAGACTGAACTGATCTGACTGAAATGCAGCTTGCTGCTCTTTCTTCATGTTGCTCTTCAGAACTTTCATCAGCTGGAACATAAGCAGAACATTTCGATCTATTTGATCTTGCAGAAATAGAAGACTGTGCAGTTTTTGTTGACATGGCACTCTGTGCTCTCACTTGAGCTTCCTCTTCATCAACATCTTCATCATCATTAATGTCATCGGTTTTGACAGACTGAACTCCAGAAGCTTTTGATTTAGTAGTTTTTGTAGAAGCATGTGATTTAGCTGATTTAGCTGACAAGGCACTTGGTGGTCTCTCTGCGGACTTTATAGATATTTCAGAAACGTGTGACTGGACTGATTTGACTGACATGCTGCTTGCTGCTCTTTCTTCAGTTTGCTCTTCAGAACTTTCATCCTCATAAGCCTTTGATTTTGTAGATTTTGTAGAAATAGTTGACTTTGCAGTTTTTGTTGACATGGCACTATGTGTTCTTTCTGGAGCTTCCTCTTCATCATCACTTTCATCAGCAGTGCCATGGGTTTTGACAGAATGAACCTCAGAAGCTTTTGATTTTGTAGAAACATGTGATTTAGCTGATTTAGCTGACAAAGCACTTGGTGCTCTCTCTGCAGACTTTATAGATATTTCCGAAACGTGTGACTGAACTGATTCGGCTGAGCTGCTGCTTGCTGCTCTTGCTTCAGTTTGCACTTTGTCATTTTCTTCATCAGGACTCTCAGACCTGTCTTCAGCTGGAACATAAGCAGAACATTTTGACCTATTTGATCTAACAGACATAATTGATTGAACGGACCGTGCTGACATTGAGCTCAGTGCTCTTCCTTCACTCTCCCCTTCAACAACTCTTTCCTCAGGATTGTCAACGCCGTCTTCCAAGGGAGCTTCAGAAACTTCAGAAACTTTTGATCTTCTAGATTTTGCAGAAACATTTGACTTTGCTGATTTTCCTGATCTGACTGATAAATTGCTTTTAGCTCTCTCTGCATGTTCCTCATAATCAGATAACTGTTCCTCAGCGGGACCATTCAGTCCTTTTGACTTTGTTGATTTTGCAGAAATAGTTGACTTTGAAGTGTTTGTGGACATGGCACTCTGTGCTCTTTCTGGAGCTTCCTCCTCCTCATCACCTTCATCAGGAGAGCCAT
Organism: Myoxocephalus aenaeus; assembly: GCA_038501785.1. Lineage (NCBI taxonomy): Eukaryota > Metazoa > Chordata > Actinopteri > Perciformes > Cottidae > Myoxocephalus > Myoxocephalus aenaeus. The sequence continues at coordinate 2,514,275 of JBAMJR010000091.1, forward strand.
TAGTTTTGACAGAATGAACCTCAGAACCTTTTGATTTCGTAGATTTTGCAGAGGCATGTGATTTAGCTGATTTAACTGACAAAGCACTTGGTGCTCTCTCTGCAGACTTTATAGATATTTCAGAAACATATGACTGAACTGATTCGGCTGAGCTGCTGCTTGCTGCTCTTTCTTCAGTTTGCTCTTTGTCATGTTCTTCATCAGGACTCTCAGAGCTTTCTTCAGCTGGAACAGAAGCAGAACATTTTGACCTATTTGATCTAACAGACATATTTGATTGAACGGACCGTGCTGACATTGAGCTCAGTGCTCTTCCTTCACTCTCCTCTTCAACAACTCTTTCCTCAGGATTGTCAACGCCGTCTTCCAAGGGAACGTCAGCAACTTCAGAAACTTTTGATCTTCTAGATTTTGCAGAAACATTTGACTTTGCTGATTTTGCAGACCTGATTGACAAATTGCTTGGTGCTCTCTCTGCAGACTTTTTAGATGTTTCAGAAACATGCGACTGCACTGATTTGGCTGACATACTGGATGCTGCTCTTTCTTCAGTTTGCTCTTTGTCATGTACATCCTCAGAGGACTCAGGGATTTCTTCAGCTGGAACATGAGCAGAACATTTGGACCTATTTGATCTTGCAGAAATGCTTGACTCAACTGACTGTCCTGACATTGAGCTCACTGATCTCCCTTCAGTGTCCTCTTCAACGACACTTTCTTCTGGAGCATCATCACAGTTTTCAGATGGAACTGCAGAACTTCTCGATATTATAGACAATGCTGAAACATTTGTCTTTGCAGATTTTGCAGATTTAGTTGAACAATTGCTTGGAGCTCTTTCTCCATGTTCTGACATATTGGATTTGGAAGAAATATTTGACCGTCGGGATTTGGTTGATTTGGCTGACAAAGCACTCGTTGCTCTCTCGGCAGACTTTATAGATATTTCAGAAACATGTGACTGGACTGATTCGGCTGACATGCTGCTTGCTGCTCTTTCTTCAACAACTCTTTCCTCAGGACTGTCAACACCATCTTCCAAGGGAACGTCAGAAACTTTTGATCGTCTAGATTTTGCAGAAACATTTGACTTTGCAGATTTTGCTGATCTGACTGATATATTGCTTGGAGCTCTCTCTCCATGTTCCTCATGATCAGATAACTGTTCCTCAGCTGGATCATCCATTGCAGAAATAGTTGACTTTGCGGTTTTTGTTGACATGGCACTGTGTGCTCTTTCTGGAGCTTCCTCTTCATCATCACCATCAGGAGTGCCATGGGTTTTGACAGAATAAACCTCAGAAGCTTTTGATTTTGTAGATGTTGTAGAAACATGGGACTTAGCTGACTTATCTGACTTAGCTAACTTAGCTGATTTAGCTGACAAAGCACTTGGTGCTCTCTCTGCAGACTTTATAGATATTTCAGAAACATATGACTGAACTGATTCGGCTGAGCTGCTGCTTGCTGCTCTTTCTTCAGTTTGCTCTTTGTCATGTTCTTCATCAGGACTCTCAGAGCTGTCTTCAGCTGGAACATAAGCAGAACATTTTGACCTATTTGATCTAACAGACATATTTGATTGAACGGACCGTGCTGACATTGAGCTCAGTGCTCTTCCTTCACTCTCCCCTTCAACAACTCTTTCCTCAGGATTGTCAACGCCGTCTTCCAAGGGAACTTCAGAAACTTCAGAAACTTTTGATCTTCTAGATTTTGCAGAAACATTTGACTTTGCTGATTTTCCTGATCTGACTGATAAATTGCTTTTAGCTCTCTCTGCATGTTCCTCATAATCAGATAACTGTTCCTCAGCGGGACCATTCAGTCCTTTTGACTTTGTTGATTTTGCAGAAATAGTTGACTTTGAAGTGTTTGTGGACATGGCACTCTGTGCTCTTTCTGGAGCTTCCTCCTCCTCATCACCTTCATCAGGAGAGCCATTAGTTTTGACAGAATGAACCTCGGAACCTTTTGATTTCGTAGATTTTGCAGAGGCATGTGATTTAGCTGATTTAACTGACAAAGCACTTGGTGCTCTCTCTGCAGACTTTATAGATATTTCAGAAACGTGTGACTGGACTGATTCGGCTGAGCTGCTGCTTGCTGCTCTTTCTTCAGTTTGCTCTTTGTCATTTTCTTCATCAGGACTCTCAGAGCTTTCTTCAGCTGGAACATAAGCAGAACATTTTGACCTATTTGATCTAACAGACATATTTGATTGGACAGACCGTGCTGACATTGAGCTCAGTGCTCTTCCTTCACTCTCCCCTTCAACGACACTTTCTTCTGGAGCATCATCACAGTTTTCAGATGGAACTTCAGAACTTCTCGATATTATAGACATTGCTGAAACATTTGTCTTTGCAGATTTTGCAGATTTAGTTGAACAATTGCTTGGAGCTCTTTCTCCATGTTCTGACATATTGGATTTGGAAGAAATATTTGACCTTTGTGATTTGGCTGATTTGGCTGACAAATATGATTTCATAGATACTGCTGAGGCTATTGACTTTACAGATTTTTCTGACATTGCACTCGGTGCTCTTTCTGCAATTTCGTCATCATTGCTGTTTCCCTCAGACATATCTTTCAAGGCTTTTGACTTACTGGATATTGCCGATGATTTGGACTTGACGGATTTTTCTGACATGGCACTGGATGCTCTCGCTTCAGCTTCATCCTCTTCAGTTAGCTCTTCACCATTTCCATTCTCATGATTGTCATCACTTTCTATATTCGGAACTCCAGATGCTTTAGATTTGCTAGATTTTGCAGAAATGTTTGACTTTGCCGACTTTGCTGAATTTAATGACATTGTGCTTTGTGATCGCCCTTCACTTTCCTCTTCAGCATTAGACTTAGCTGACATGGCACTAGTTGCTCTCTCCATTGGCTCTTCAGCATTTACTCTTTTCATTTCTCCACATCCTTTTGACTTTCGAGATGTTGCTGATACATTTGACTTAGACCTGGCTGACATTGCACTCGATGCTCTTTCTTTATTTTCAGCCTGTTTTTCTTCAGGTGAAAGATCAGACACTATTGATTCTTCAGATGCATTTGAGTTTCTGGACCTCGCGGATGCATTTGACCTTATGGATTTTACTGACATGGTACTTGGAGCTCTCTCCACAGGTTCTTCCTCCTCCTCCTCCTCCTCCTCCTCCTCCTCCTCTTCCTCACCATCAGCTTTATTTGATGACAATCCTGACAACGCACTAGATATTCTTGCATCTGTATCTTGAACTTCCTCAGCATTTTCAATTTCAGAGGTTTCAAACTCTGCTGATTTTGCTGACATAGCACTTGATGCTCTCTCTTGAATATCTTCCACAGCATTTTCTTCATCTTGAAACTTAGATGCTTTTGAATGTGTAGATCTTGAAGACATTTTTGATTTGGTTGATGTGACACTAGGCACTCTCTCTTGATTTTCTCCAGCCTCTTCAGCTCCCTCCTCTTCCTCAAAATTAGCTTTAGCCTTTTTTGAGGTCCTTTGCTCAGTTACCTCCTCATCTTGTTCTTCATCTCGGAGAAAAGAGACTCTTGATCCCTTTGATTTAATAGAAGCTATGGATGCTGATGACATGGAACTAAATGCTCGTTCTTCATCAACATCCGCTTCTGATTTATGTTTTCCGGTTGCCACTTCTGACTTAATTGATTTTTCAGTTTGAGAGGATTTTACAGATATGCTGCTTAACGGTCTTTCTTGTGTTTCTTTGTCATCTTGTGCTTGCATTTCTTCAGCTCTTACTTCTAAAACACTGGATTTTGTAGAGGCATTTGAATGAACTGACATGGCATTTTTGGATCTTTTCTCCTCTACGTCTTCAGACTCTGTATCCTGTATTTCTTCAGATTCATTTGATCTATGAGAGGTATTTGATTTGACAGACATGGCACTTGGTTGATCTCTTTGTATTCCACCTTCCTCAACAGATTGGGCATTGATTTGTCTTTTTGAGATATATTCAAGACCTTTAGATACTCTGCAATTACACGTGTGGGATCTTGTGGATTTTCTTGACTTGCTTGAGTGTCCTGAAGCATTTGATGTTCTATCCGTAGGGCTCACGGATGAATGTTGCATTGATGATGCTGTATTTAACCCTAACCCTCCAGTGGTCTCTTCCCTTTCAGTTTTACTATTCTGAGAAGATGCTCTTGAAGCCCTCAGTGGGAGATCCTCCTCATTGTCTATTAAAACTTCAGAGGAAGCACTAAAAGCAGATTCGGTTTGTTCTCTTTGCTCTGGTATTTGTGCAGTTTGGACATTTACCTGATCATTTGGGGAACTGTCAACACACGCCTCACAGTTGTCCGGTGTGGAGGATTCCATCTTGCACTTTGGTGAGCAAGTACCACTCCGGATGGTGCAGTACTCTACAATTTCCGCTGCCTCAACAGTCTGCTCCACACAAGTTTCTCTCTGCACTACTTGTTCTGTATGCTCTTCGCTAGTTAGCCTTTCAACCACTGTCTTTCTAGAGACCCTTGTATGTGAGGATGCACTTGAGCTGGAAGTTTGAATGCAGCGAGTTGCCCCTTGTGTTCCTGGGACATTTTTCCAGATGTCATAATCCTGGCAGTGACTGCAGCAGTGAGGACAGTGAGGCTCTTCTGTATGTCTTTGATGGCGCCTTGGGATGTAAGCCTCATCTTGCTCACCAGCAGAGATGTTTTCAGATTCTGAATAGCTCTTATCACTGTCCTGTGCAAAACAGGGGTTATTGTGTCTTTGTAGGAATTCACCTGTCCCACCTGTAGTCTTTCTTACTTCTGTCGACCAATGTATGGTTTCGTCATTTTGAAGCCGGAAGCGCACTTTCATTTCCATAGACACACTGCCATCTTTATTAACGCGAACCCGTTTCTCTATATCATCATCTCTCATTTCATCACCATTGTGCAGGATAGATTCCACATTTTCCGCAGAGTCGGTTCCATCTGGTAATGACTTGTCAGACGGTACCGACTGCCTGGTAGACTTGTCAGTTTCCAGTTGTTGATTGGTGACACTTTTCTTTGTTGGAAGTCCTTGGTTTACAATCAAGACACACAAAAGACAAAAAAAAATAGATGACATAGCTCATTGTGTGTAAAACATTTTTACTGTATATTGCCGATCATTCACCAATCAAACACTGCTTGTAGTGTAATTAGTAATTCCTTTAAAAACATAATTCAGAACTAAAGTCTGTGACAATGAACTATTTCTCCTACCGCCATGTTCTTCTTTGCAGCTGCTGGAGCGTGACCTCACACTCGAACATTTGTCATCGGATGTTTTCTGAAAATTCTCCACAATGGACTGGTGAGAAGACTCGCGTCCCACACAGACGAGCACACTGGGACACTGGATAAGACTCTGAACATTGTCAATCTAAAACAGAAGAACAGGAAGTATAAGTTGAGAGTATAATAATACTAATAATACTAATAATAGACAGAGAGATTATAAGCATGTTTGAAACATTTTGAATTAAATGCCATAGGCAAGCCATAATTTGAAGTAGATGGGGAATTTCACCAAGTAGATTTCAGGCTAAAGATAAATCTACATTTTTCTTTTGGCTATCGGTTCATGTTAGCTTTATAGGCACTGTAGGTTAGTAAACTAGATGCAGAACATTTAAGAGAGTAGAATGAGGTGTATATAGTGCAACTTTAACACCTACTATTGCACCTGTAAAGAGGCCTTCTGCATTAACAGGGTCCACATGCTTACTGTTGCCTTGTGTTTCTTATATAATATATCATATGACATTGGGTGGATCATTTGTAACCCTGCAACTGAGTGCATATTTATGAAACTGTAGTCATAGTGGAGGGTTTTGTTTAATATCAAGTGTCCAGTAACCATGTTTTAAAAACTAAAGTGTCCGACTGATGTCAGTTTGTAGTCATGATTTTAGTTAATGTCTATTATTTTACTCAAAATATAGGACTATGGCAAATAGAAAAATATCTATAGGGAAACATTTAAGAAAAAAAGTGTTATGATGATACTATTATAATTGGGTCTATGCATTCCCCCCTTTTTGTGTGCAACTGAGTGCTCTAAATCCTTGCAGAGAAGGCTGTGAGTCAAGCTGTGAGTCAAAGACAAGATAAATACCCTAAATCCAGGATGATCTCAGGGAAACGTCAATGACTGTGCATTATTGTCATGATGAGCTTGTCATTTGTAAGAGCCACACGTAATGCTCAGCAGTATTTCAAGCTGGCTGAGTGTGAAAAAATAGTAGACAAAATGATATAGACAAGCAGAACAGGGGTCTGTGCTTTGCAATTTATGAATGCAACATCATCACTTTGGTTTACTTTGCTTTAGGAGACGTCCTCCACCTAAAATGTATAATGCAACAGTCTCTCTTTATGCCCACTTATTGCAAGGTGATTGAAAAAAAGTGGATGGCTGACATCATGGATGCTAATCATCTTCATCATGACAGTGGGGCGATTAGCCTAAATGACTGGATGCTAATCTCGAGGGTGGGTGTGTGTTGACCTGTTTTCCCGAGCATCTCCATACAAAGGCCTAATAAAAGTAGCTGCTGGATTTAGTTTCCATATTCATGAACACATATTGTCCCTTAGGATTTTTTTGCTGATTGTTACTCACAAATTACTAATGAAACACTTCTCAAACCACACTGGTTTGTTTAAAAATTGGACTTTACTGAGGTTAAAAAGTTACGAATTCCGTATCGTATTCTACATCTTAAAAGGAAACACAGGTAATAATATATTAAATCAATATGTATCTTTCTATTGCATATTTGTATCTACCATGTGGTGAAGTAGCATATAGATTGTATAAAATACTGCATTCCTATATTGTATATTGTTACTTATGTAAGTGTGCTTTTGCATTTTCATGACACACAATATGGAATACCGCTGCTTCTGTTCACTATGACAGCTACCTAATTTAGAGAAACATAGACTCGAATTTTTAGAGTTTAGTTGATTTTATTTTTCTAGTAAGCAGTCAGTTTTGATGAAAGTGCATTTTTGAATTTGAATCCAATGTTTGTGAAGGCAGATGAATGGCTTCATCCGTGGTCACACAAAGCCCAGGTGAAGATAATTAATTGCCACTGTGGAAGACACATTTCTGAGACACCTCTGGTATTAAAGTAGGGGAGTGGAGTTTCAACGTTGACCTGTTTTTCCTCCCTCTCTCAAAAATAGCTCTGATGTGACCAAGATTAATGAGGTTTGGAGAAATACCCACAATCTGATGAATGTATGTGTGAGGGAATATCCTTGTTTCATTCTCTCACGCACACACTCAAAATATTTATCCCACTAGACTTAAATTATAACAACTAGTAAATCCAAAGCAACTTAAACTGATATTGTAATGTATCCGTTGTGTAAATTGCATCACATTTGCACATTATCTAGTTACAGCAGTATTCCTCCCAGATTAAATGATCATAAAAGAAACTAAACAGCCTTCCATTATCCATAACCGCTTCCTATTCAGCTGACATTCGGCAAAGGCAAGGTTCACCCTGGACAGGTTGCCAGACTATCGCAGGGCGGACTCACAAAGACAGACAACCATTCACAAATCACATCCACACCGCAATTTAGAGTCATCAATTAACCTAATTGATGACTAACCTGTTTTTGGACTTTGGGAGGAAGCCAGAGAACCCGGAGGGAACCCACGCTGACACGGGGAGCACATGCAAACTCCTCACAGAAGGGATCAAACCCAGGTTCCTCTTGCCGTGAGGAGACATGCTAGCCTCTATACCACCATGCAGTCCCAGAAACTGAACAGTGAAATTCAAATAAAACAGAATATCCTGTTGATTTGGATGGTAACATCAGTTGTTGGATGTTTCCATACATTTCAGGGAGATTTTAGTGCATGAGGTAAACTTTCCTATTTCAGAAATTATTTTTGCAGGAATAGATGGCAAAATATAAGTAAGGATTAATAGAAAATAAAAAGGGTGCACCTTTTTGAAGGTGTTAACTACCCAACGTCATTATTTATTTCCTTGGCAAAAGATGCATTCGTCTTTTGGAATACGAAGCCAATAACGAAATATGTATAATACTTTTTATATGATGGAATGTTTATAATTTTTTTATAACACCCAGGATATTAAAATGCAGTTAAGAAATATGTGTTGTTGTTGTTTTTTTTTTGTATTGAATGTTGCCAGAAACATTTTTTGGGGGGAAATGTGTGTGTTTGCAATAGTTTACAAAGCTCTCATCTGTGATTTAGTAAGGAATCAGTCCCGTCACTAGAGGCCTCTCTTTCACTTTGGTTTTCAATCTCAGCCATGAATAACAGCAATGTGTCGCAGCATTTTTTTAAAGCCAACCCCAACTCATATTACTACGGTTCATTTCAGAAGCGGCCATCCTTTAAATTAAGTAAAACGCAATGGATAGAATTAATCCAAAACAGAAACTTCCTATTGTAAAAATAAGTTTCCTGATCACATAATAAAATAAAATATAATAGTATACTTATGTGAGAGAATATCAAGTTCAAAATAACTTTTTTTAAATAACTTTCATAACCTTCTAGTGCAGGTGTTGATGACCTTACCTTGCGGCCCTTCAGAGTGCACACCTTCCTGACATGGTACTGCATAAGTTCAGAAACTTCCTCCAAGAAAAGCCCAAAACTTCGTAGACTCCTGCGGTGCAAGACGATGGTCTTCTTGAATGAGGGGTCGCTGTTCTTCACCAGCACCACCGTCTTATTGTACCTGTGATGATGGATGAGGCCTGAATGCGCCCCAGGGTGCTCCTCAGGCCTGGTCGGTCCCCTGAGAACATACTGGTGGTGATATGGGGTATGAGTGTGATACAAAGGTGGGACCTGAGATTGTATCTCTTCCAGGCCCTGGCTATGTCTACACTGAGAGCAAAGGTAGCATTCCTCAAGAGGTTCATGATGGGCCACCATGCCATGGTGGTGGATCCTGGGGAGTCGGTTGGTGCAATGCTTGAAGGGGAGAGAAGAGTTGTGTGAGCCTTCACTGCCTATAGCATTGAAGCACTCAAAGTTGCGTTTGTGGGAGGACATTTTGGGTGATAGTCTCCCTGCTCTGGCTGAAGGGTGGTCTCAGGAGAGCAGAAGAAGAGGGCCGGTTGTCAGGGGGAAGTCATGTTTCCCCTGTGCAGGGGAAGGTGTTGCACCACACATCTGTGTGGCTCCCACTGATCCCAGGCTGGAAGATAAATGTAATACAAAAGGTTAAAAAACTGACTGAAGGACAATTCCTATGTTCTTTGACCCTTTCACGTGTGTGCAGACAGTGAACTTGTACACCCGTTTTTAGCTTTTCCTGATAACCCAAGCTCCTCAGTACTTAAGTCTAAATGAGTACTCAAGCATGTTTGAAGGCTGACACCTTTAAGGCTGTAGGTGTAATCACACTATTGTTTGACGTTTATCTTGTATCTAGAAATCATAAGTCAAAGGCAACTTGATTTACTTCTTAAGAAAGTATATATAGACATTGCACTTGGACAATTATTTTGTTGGCATAAGGTCACAGACTAACGTGCTTTTATACACTAAATGTACTTTTCATACTTAATATATATATTTTTGTTTATGCCCACTATGCTACTACATTCGACACAAAGCAGTGAAATATATCCAAACTAAGTATATATTCATTCGCAGATGAGCAGCTGTTGAAATCCCTCACCATTGTATATCTACTACATTTTAAATGGGGATACACGGTTGTTCCATACTGTATGTACAGACTGCTGAGAAGATCAAAGAGTAAATGAAGACACGGATAATGAGCAAACAGCCACAAATAAATCCTCTAAGTGACTTTAAATAACAAGCTTAGGACCCTGCTACCAGGGAAAGTGGACATTACCTCGGTGATTGTCACTGTCAATGAAGAAAATACATCCTCAGCCAGCTTTTCCTGCAATCAATAAACCAAGGATTACCTATAAAAAGCAGCAATATCTGCACTAAGCACAATGCATTTTTACTGTGACAATACGAGGAGGTAAAGATAATTCATTGTTGCTTGATGGAAAGGCATGCAAGCCCACTATGAAATGCAAATAAAAATGAGTCAAATTCGGTGGCTATAAAATAGGCTAAGCTTGACTGACACTTATAAAGAACAGGTTTGGCTGTTGTTTTTTTGTATTAGCAACGGTGTGGACAAGTAAAGCAGCAAGTGTTTACTCTAGTTGAACATTTTGGCAGAGAATAGAAGAGTAATTGATTGCTGTGAATACATGTTGCCAACCTCTTTAAGTCTTCAGGGGGAACCTACAGCATCCATTTATAGCCTGCAAAAAAATGTGCAGGCTATAAATGGATCAAGTCTCAGATACTGCATCTGAGACTTAACTGAATTCTGATATTTGAAAATATCCTTCTAACTAATGTTATAATATCAATCATATAATCTGTGTCCCAGCTATTCTTTCATTTCTGACACTTGATGCTGACATTGCCCATCATATGATTCATGATCTCAGCAACAAGCCAAAGCATAGCATCCAATTTGAAATTACAAAACATGCATGGCTATTAATACAGATTTTTCTTTTTAGATTATTTTAGCAGGATGCCAACATTCCAGGTGCCACATGATGGGTTGTGATCATAATAGAAAAGTTACAGGGACATGTTATACTTCTATGTAAAGATAACTAACCGTACTGTAAGGCAGTACTGTCTAGATTGCATAATACTAAAATTAATCTGCAAACTAACTGCTATATTTTTTCTTTTTCTTTATTCACCATAACCAGGAAACGTATGTGGCATTGGATCCCTAGAATAATGCTATTTATCCCTAAGGTGACATGTTTGCCAACAGAGGCAACTTAAAAAGTTCAAAGGAAAATAAAAAGTACATCCTGCATACAGGCCAGCCTGAGTTCATCCAGTTTAACATGGATTATTGCATCCTTTCTTCGTGCAAATCATACAAAAAAACTCCTTTAACTATTACTTTAATTATAACTTAATTTGATCGTTTGCAAGAGCAGTTTCCAGTGTCGTTCTTTCAGTTATTAGTGCATATTTCTTTTGCCATGTATGTATACTCACATCATCCAGAACCATAGAAGAACCAAAGTGAAAATAAATATTCCCAATGCCACATCATGTACGATGCTAACTCCCAAAGAAACTTCCGAGCTATTGCAAGCAGAGAAGCGAGAAACCAGTTCAAAAGCCTCCCTCCAGAAGCGGGCCTACCTGCTAATCACATACATGGGAAGCTAAGGATAGAATGAAAAGCCCCGCTAATCACTCTGAGATTGGACTGAAATCTGCTGAGGCTTTGGACACATGACTTCGACTTCACCATTGCATAAAGGGAATTAAACACACTTTTAGAAAGCAGTTGAAGGCTCAGTGACAATCTATGACAAGGCATAATGTTACTTCTTTTATCTGCCACCTTTAGTCCCTTCAGTCATCATTATATGGCTGCAGTTTCTGTTGGGTTTTTGTCTCCAACACATTGGTTAGAATACTATGTTATACCAGAGTAAGAGAGAACATGTGCAAAATATGAAAATATCTTTTTATATACCAAGTGGCCTTGTTACAGTGGAAAGTATTCTTATTACAATAACTCGTGTAGTAGGTTGATACAACTTGAAATACGTTTGTATGTCAATATCTTGAGAAAAAGATCACGCCAAGATCTTCAGTGGCCCCTTCTTGCCACCCCTATGAAAAACGTATAGGGGCACTATTTATATTGCAGCAATGGCTGCAGCGCCGTGTCCACAAGTCTGCTGAAGATGCGTGTGGTGAGGGAATAGTCAGGCAGCGGCATGTTGTACTCATTGGCTATCCCCTCAAATACGGAAGTCAAAGATTTCCTGTGTTTCGGGGCCACCTTGACATTTGCCGGTGTGCGTCCTTTAAGTCAATGGTGGTGAACCAATCGCTGGGCTAAACTAGTTCCAGTAACCACTTGATGGTTAGCATATGTCTTGATGTCTTCCCATCAATGCATTGGTTTAGGATACAGACATTCAAAATTGGTCTGAAGTCTCCAGCTTCATTGGAACCAGGAAGTACACAGAGGAACCCCCTTTCTGAAGACACAGCAACAGGGCTGATATATCTCTGCTGAGAGGTAATCTGTCTCCTCCTGTGGGGAAATGATTCACCTCCTTGACCCCCAAGAACAGGGGGGAACACTGCAGAACTTAGTGTCCTGTTCATCCATTCTGTTAACGCTGTAGTTGTGAGAGGACGAGTGACTAAATGCTCATCCTTTGAGATGAGCAGTCAGAGGGCAAATTGATGTTCGCTGAAGAGAAGAAGGATGGCAGACACCAGCGTGAGCTGCCTTATATGCTTTGGGGTCCCCGTGTTCAGGTAGGCACTTCCTGATTAGCCGGCTACGGTTATTCACATTTCCAGTAGACGAATGCGTGCTTGTGATTGGAGGAGTATTACCCATAGAGTCCAGTAGAGGGCGGAGCCTGTGTGAGTTAGAATATGTTCTCCAGTGATATTCAGCCAAAAATGTCCATTGCCCATTTCACACCTGTTCGCCTAATTGCTGTAATCATCACATTTTTACTTATTTATTTATTTTCCATGCACTGTGTTGCTTATGAGAGAGGAACTGCCCCCGGCTAATTGTCTGACACTATAATAGCTGCCTGTTTGGCAAAGTCTCATCATACAGTTGGTTATGAAATGCACACAGGGCTCATAGTCACAAGTCCAAAAACATGTCATCATACATGTTGCACCTGCATTTGTAAGCTGTTTCAGACGCTGTACTTTCCCCATATCACTCGGGGTAAGCTCACTTTTTACAAGGACAAAAGAACTGCCACAGAAAACATGAAGGGTTACCCTTATCAGAGGCTCACAGAAGGCATGCTGATCCCTCCCTATGATGCCGGGAGTTTCAAGAAATGCTTCATCACCGGAGCGCCCACTCCCACAAAGCCTACAAACTCATGCACATTGGGGCAAGCCCCCAAGCGGCCATCTGTCTTCAGTCTTAAGGAGCTTAATGCGTCATGGTGGGCTGGAGTTGACTTGAGGCGGGCAGATTTATTTTGTCGTGACTCATGGGAAGAAAATAGCAGAAAGACCCCTCTGCTGAGTCATGTAAGTAAATGCCGAGAACGTGGTTTTGTTCTCTGTGGGCTTGTCTGTGTGAGTAAGGCACCTCCTCTTTACTCCTTTGAGTCAAGTGAAAGAGGTCACCATCGGTTTGAGTCCGCTGAATGAAGAGAAGATATGACTTTTCATCAAATTTTGTATTTTGAAATAATGTTCTGATACAAGGGCTTTCAAGTCTTCTGTGATCAATCAATCAAACTACTCAATCCAACACCAGCCAGTCAAGAGTCACAAAGAAAGAATTTCCCAGAACCTTTAGTCTGCATTAAATTGAATTAAATATGATTAGCAGGCATTTCAGTCAGCTGTGTAGCCCCACCAATACAGTTTGGATCACAGTCCCAGCAGGGCGCCCTGAAGCTCATCATTCGTCAAGCACACACGTGAGCACTGATTCTCAAGGCTTAGCACTCCCCCCTCCTGGCTGCAGCTAACATATCAGGGCTAATTAGTGTGCAACCTTCTGTGCAGCAGTACTCCTTTAATGTTAGTTACATATACTAAAGCTCTATCCAGGAAATGGAAGCTTTAATAAATGGCCCCAGTGAAAAGGTAAGACTTAAACCCAAGTTCAAGGTTGAATACAAGATGTGATAAATACTCTTACTAAAAAGGTACATGATGGTCACAAATACTAACATTGTTATGCAATTGCATTGATTTAGGCCCAAAAAAAGAACAAATTGCACTTCAAAAGTAATTACAGTTAACCTCCTATGATGAGATATTAAATAATCATTATGCATACAAGTTCAAAACAAATACTAACGTTGATTGTTCCAACAAAAAAAGAGAAGATAATAATATAATGAATATATCATCTGCCCCTGCATGTTAAATCTGAGATAAATACATTCAAACAAGCCAATAGACCTCAGTGTTATAGAGTTAAATATATACAATTAAGAAGCTGTGCCAGTCTCATGGTAATGAGTGCCCAGACAGGATTTACCCCTGTTACTCTTTAACCTTTACTCCCTGTCACATAATTTGCAGGGAGGTCACAGTGAGGATCACAGGCAGGGAATTTAAATAGAACCAAAAGAAGCAGCCTTGACTTTTAAACACACACAAACCTTTACACTATCCTGCAGTAGCAGGCTCAAGCTCTGGACAAATCCTATTATACTTAAAGAGAACTCCTGGGAATACTGAAAATGTCTGGTTTTATTTATGCATTTGTTGTTTTGTTTTATTATTTCTAAGCAGCACAAGGTTTGGGGTTTAGCTAAACAGATGTAACAGATTTAGAGCTGCAACGATTAGTCAATCAACACCAAAAGTAATCTCCAACCGTTTTTATAATTTATTAATTATTGAAGATAATGTTTCATGCAAGAATTACAGAAAAGGTTGTTTTCAGCCTCTAAAATATTGCATGCTTTTTTCTGTTTAATCATATTTAACTCAATATCTTTTGGATTTTGGACTGACAAAACAATATTTTTCAAGACGTTATACTTGGACAATTAATCAATTAATATAGAACATAATCACCAGATTTATTGATAATGAAAACAATCAAATTATTGTTTTCCACATGTGTTTCCTTATGTAATTAAGTTGATGTCAAAGGTTAATTGACAAACTTGCTCCATACCACCACCATATCACAAAAAGCAACACTGTGTTAGTATGTAGTATTATACTTAGTATCAAAGTGTGCGTCTGCATATGTGTGTACCTGTGTGTGCACAACTGCCATGTCTTTCTTAATACATCAATACTCCAGTCAAACACTTACCATAATTATCTTTACAATAAAGTAATATTCATCAAATATGCAAACCTTTTTATTGACAGCCCTTAATTGTATGTTGTATAACAAGGACTAGAAGACCTAATTTTACAGAAGTCCTAATATTCTTTAAACACAAAAACCATAAGTCTGTCAGACGTGGGATTCTAACTCACGCCTCGAGGGGAGAGTGCAACCTGAGCACGCTCTACCTGAATCAGGCGAGGCCAGCAAAAGCCATTGTCATTGTGTATTGTAATTGTAATAAATATATAAGCCAATAAAGTAATATTCATCATAAATGAAATGTAATCATCAATGCATTTAGCACAAAAAAAAGTTATCTGTCAGAAGTGGGATTCGAACCCACGCCTCCAGGGGAGACTGCGACCTGAACGCAGCGCCTTAGACCGCTCGGC
This sequence comes from Myoxocephalus aenaeus, assembly GCA_038501785.1. Taxonomy (NCBI): domain Eukaryota; kingdom Metazoa; phylum Chordata; class Actinopteri; order Perciformes; family Cottidae; genus Myoxocephalus; species Myoxocephalus aenaeus. Next base: position 2,529,573 of record JBAMJR010000091.1, read on the forward strand.
CATCCTGACTGCTGACGAAATAATATATTAAGATTTATAATCTATATACTGATGCTCTCCATACTTAGGACGTCATAGTATTTGTAATTACAATATTTTAAGATAGACGAAAAGGGAATAACGAGCATGATTGTAGCTCAAGAAAGATAACGTCAGCCCTGAATCTCAAATCCCTGAATTTCCAGTGCAATGACAGGAAACCTACAGTTCTGAAAATAAAATATGGGACAGGAAATGTCTGCGTTCGGAAAAAGTCAGCAACACAGTACCTTAGTAGCTCAGTGGTGAGTCATGCAGAAGGACTGCATGACTCACCACTGAGCTACTAAGGTGTGGGCTGCAGCGTCTCTCATGGCCACTAGATGCTCACCCGCAGTAAACTACATCAATTCAATGGAAGAATCCTGCAACTTCTTTATTAGTCCCCTCCCCATGTATAACTTTTTCATATTTTCTTTAAAAATCTGTATTACAAATGGCTTAAATTATAGATCTTCTTTAAGGTTTACTTTATCACATAAACACAGAAAACTGCACAATAAAATACTTGTATATACTTTACTGTGCTTTTTTATTTTGGTACAAATGCTCAATTTGCACGGCCACAGTGCAAATTAATCAACTTCTTCAAGAACTTAAAATCATTACAGTAACTACTCAAAATATACTTAGTACTGTGTTTAGACAAAGTTAAACTCTCTCTAATTATTAGAAAGATCTATGCCTGCATTGTTTTTTTTGTTTTTTTTTTACCATATTCATCATTTAGCCTACTGTGTGTGCTTGAACTAACTTCCTCCCTGTTAGTTAGAGAAATTTTCTTTTTTTCAGGAAGTAACATATTTTTTGTAGTAAACTCAAATGACGGATAGGGTGAGCATGAACTTTCTCTCATGTCTGCCTGTTACATTATGTTAATCTGCTCGTCACACTCTTAAAGAGTTTGCATGTTTTCCCTGTGTCAATGTGGGTTCCCTTCGAGTTCTCCGGCTTACTCCCACAGCCCCAAAACAGGCATATCACTCTAAATTGCCCATAAGTGTGAATGTGAATGTGAGCGTCTTGCCATGGAGACTTGTCCAGGCTGTACCCTGCCTTCGCCCAATGTCAGCTGCTCCAGGCCCCCCGCAACCCTGAAAAGCGGTTCAGATAATAAATGGATGGATGGATGGATGGAAATGTTGCTTCTTAACAGGACTGAGCCAGGAGTCAAACCAAACTAACGAATGCTTTTGAATTGTTCAAAAGTCAGTAGCAAAGCTTAAAGTGACATGTTATGGCAGCCAATCAACACAAGTAATTTGAGCCATTCAAAATGTTGCTTGAAAACATCTGAGCCAAGACCAGCATTGTGGGAAATATTGTACACATTTAATTGATGGTGGTTGTAGGATAATTTAATAGCGTAGCCTACATATCGTGTCCTATATGTTTGATTTATATGTATATGAGTATGTGTTGTATTCAGTCAATCATTACATACAAAACAATAAGCAAAGCCACAATCTAATATATAAAAAAGAACGACTGATTCATATGTCTGAGAGGTACTCTTGCCTCTAGAATTATTATCCTACTAAGCAGAAATTGGTCAGTTTATAGATGGCATAAGTTAGCCTATAAGGTCATGGGCTATTGTAATTAATGGGTTTTTATAGATTCTTAGTTCCAAACACCTTGGGAAAACTGTCTCGTGAAAGTGCACGCTGTGTCAGCACAATTAACCAAACTCAAAACTTGCAGTAAGTACATTCTGCTTAAAAAGAGTTTTGATTCAGGAAAATGTTTTGAAATGTACCCACATGATGTACTTCGGTTTACGGAGTGAAGAAGTATTTGAAGTGTCCAGGGAGCCTAAACATAAAATTTGTGGACCCTATATGTCTGACTCCGTCTTATGTAATATGGTAGCGTCTGTGTTGGAAAATAAATTGCGCTGTAAGTCGAGACCAATGGTTTGTGAGTTCATGCTTGTGGATACGTGACTGTCGCTGCTTTATTTGCTTATCAAAGCTTTCAGCTATCAATGCTCTTAAGTAGTCCGCCATCTGTAATAAACACAGACCTATCCAGCTCATATCCTGTTTTGAACTTGTCAACATGGTACTTTGGTTGAAGTGTCTGAACTCTGGGGACAACTGTGTGAGTCATTTCCACGTATCTCATTTTTGATGTTGGGTCTTTAAGGAAACTGCGCTGAGCACCCAGCAGGAAGGGATTCCTATGAGCTCAGACATCAACAACATCCCAAATATTGGACCCACAACGTAAAGGTCAGAGGAATGGGAGTGAGCGTGGAAATGATGCTATAGAGTGACCCATTGCCAAGGTCATACAGGAGTGCTCTTACCCAGATATTCTGAGTGTAAACAGTGCACATCAAGGCAGCGGAAATGCTGCGTGTCCTGACTGACGCATGTTATCTCTGAATAAGCAGCTATAAGGGGGTTTGTTGTTCCTGTGGCCTGTAGGAACTTGCATCACTGGTCAGTCATCTTACATCTTCAGGTCCCTGGGTAATTATTGCATCCAGACATGTGGCCAGGATATCGTTGTGTATATAGAGCTTCTTTTTTTTTCTGCCAATAAATACTAATAAATATGAATTAGGGCTAACAAATAATTTAACTATCAATCAACCTGCTGATTATTTTCTTGACTATCAATCAAGAATGATTTAAAAGGACAAAAAAGAAATTACCAACCACAATTTCCTCGAGCATCAAAGGGGGCATCTTCAAATTGCTTTATTTGTCTGACCAAAAGTCTGACACCCAAATCATTTCAGTTTAAAAATAGGAATCCGCAATTTTTTTGGCATTTGTGCTTGAAAAAAATCTGAAATTATTAATTGATTTTTAAAAGACATTTATCGGTTACAAGACCTCGTGGCTTGGAAGCTCAGCATCTAGGATAAATCCACGCTTAACTTCTGTCGGCCATCAAATCTGGAGAAGAGATTTTGACTGTTCTGTGAAGGACATTTGCTGGTTATCAGTGAGGCCGCATTATGATGATGATTGTAATCCATGATCACGCTGCGATCATGGATTACAATCTCCCTGTTGATTTTCTCTTTATTTCAACTCAAGGTACTGTGTATTGTTGGTTTTTGTTTGTGCCCTTGTTAAAAGAAAAGGAGAAAAAAAGTTGATAACAAAAAAGATCAGATGTCATTGCTACCCGTTTTATAATAATATTTATTCATTTCAAATTCATGCCTATCAAGCAAATCATTATTTGAATTTTAACATTTCTATTTGAATAAAACTTTATAAGTCCTATTCATTTAGATTTTTATGATATATATGTTAATATATTTATAATTTAGGCACACTCAGAATGTCTCACAAGCTGTCACCAGTCACCCTGTTTTGCTTTGTCTATCCTCCTCAGTAGCTGGTAAAAGAGTCTCTCTCCCAACGCTGAACTTATAACATCACTCATCTAAATCATTAGTGCGTCTGCTTTTCAGGATGTACGCTGAGTAAACTCTGTTGGTGCAGGACAACAGGTCCAGAACCATGATGGAAGTTTGTGGGCCAACTAAAATAGAAAAGATGGAGAGTTACTTAAGACATGCAGCTCTTGTGATCAAAGACATGCAGCCCTTGCCTTTTTAAAGAGCATTGTCCAAATTAACTTAATGTGATTGTATATAAAGTCAAAACAATATAAGCTTTCCTAAATTTGCAGGAATTAGCCATATCCTTTACAGTTTCACTGCATGTATCATCCCAGTCTTGATTGAACAAAGTTCACAAAAAACACTGCACTAAGTATTATAACTATATCAATCAAAGCAATCAATCACAAATAGGTAATGCCTCTTCCAGTTTTTTCTACGATATGGGATCACACGCAGAACAGATAAGGACGTTCTACCTCTTAAATGGAACAACCACATTGCAATTAGGAAGCACAATAGGAACATCCTCCTCCACATTGAGGTGAAGAGTTACAGCACCCCTGGGAGAATCTGCAGCAGTCCAACAACAAGCCAGATAGTGCTGCACCAGATACACCAGTGATATTAGAGAGAGAAAGAGGGACCAATGCGGGCCTGATGGTAAAAATAGGACATGAACTGCAATTTTGCATCACTTGTTTAAAAAAAAAAGAATACATCTGTGCTTGTAAGTATTTATATCCCTTGACTTTTCAGTGCGGTTTCTAATTTGATTAAAACGTTCTAATACACAACCACAAATATCTTATTAAAGTGGGGAGTTTACTCAAATGCATATAGTTTTGGAGGACATTTCTAAATCCTTTTTCCGTGCATCCTGCAGTACTGCACAAGCTTTACCGCCTGTGCCGATTTGGTAATCAGGCCGTGCTTATGGGTAAATGGAAATCTAGCCTTCTCCTTCCCTGGGTTGGCAGCCATGTGCTGGCCTCCCTCTGTGCTTTTGCTGGTAGCCTGTATCTGCTTAGAACAGGTGCCGGATCCCGTTCAGCTGCAGCATTCACAGCACAGGTACGGGTGGGAGGCCCTTGGCTGCTCGTACAGTCCCCCAAGTTTTCCAGGGGTCCCCATCTGTGTCCCCGCACATCCTCTGCCACATGGCACCTGTCCCTCGACGGGTCTGGTCCATTCTTCGTCCGGCGACGTACACGCCTGCATGCCACCCCACACTCTGCCTGTTGTTGAGCCACAATGAGATGAAGAATAGCTGCACCCATAATCCCTTGCTGTGAGATGTGTGTGTGTTTTTTTCCTCCTCCTTCCAGATTTAGGGCCAAGTACAAATTGTAAACAGGTTATTATGCGGCTGTAACACACTCCAACTGGAAATGCACTCCGACAACATTTAGTGTTTACTGATGTAAGTGTGTCTTTATCCATCGCACAGAAAATTTTAATTTGGTGTGAAGTTCACTGCATTTACTGTTATGAGGATATGGTAATGGGTATGTTGTTTTCTTTTTGCAAGGCTTAACAGGAAAGGAATGATTATCCCCCCAGAATCACTCTGAATGATAAAGCAATGTTGCTTTATCCAACTGCAAATAACTACTTACAATGTGCAATTGCATAATAAGTTATACAACTTTAGAGCAAGCCAAAAGTCTTCATGCACCAACAAGACAAGAACTCAAACACATGTTGACATGTGTTTGAGTTCAACCTATAATAAGTAGGTTTAAAGTGCATCTTAGTCTCAAGCATTAACATAACATAGTCACGTAGTCCAAATCAAATCCAAATTCCCTCTGGATCTACAGTTAATACAACAATTCACATCATATAGCACAAATAGTCGACTTCCAAATGTGACGTGATTGGACGCTCCCTCACTGGCGACACAATGGAGGCTGGACCAACCAGACAGTCAGCCTCCTCCTCGCCTCTGGAGGACATGATATTTAAAGTGATCACTGTGCACCTCGGCCCCAGCCGATGGATAATACTTTACACAGCTGTGTAAAGTATTATCTACTCTCTGCGCCCCATCCACACACACAGAGCCTTACGTTGTTACCTTGACAGTTGGTGTTGAAGGTTGAAGGTTGAAGGTTTTTTATTTTGCCATTTGTGCCTAGACCAACAGTCCAGACACATTGGAATGTTTTGTGAAGGGCTCCCTGAGTCAGTTTTGAAAATAAAAACACACTATAATAAGAAAGAGAAAAAATATATAAAATGTGAAAACACTATACATACATATGAAAAACACTATACATACGGTATATGTATATGTTGAGTTTAAAGCGCAGAGTTGTTTGTTTGCCCAGGGAAGTGACATGACGGCAGAGGAGGAAATAGGAAACATAACAGAGTACCTGACAGACTCATTCCACAGGCTTGACCTGAGTTTGGAACTGAGCCAGTCAGCAATCAGAGAGAAATAACAAGAGGTGTTTTGTTTGTTCAGCCTATATCCTTATGTTTGCAAATATTGTAAATCTTGTGAACCTGCAAATGTGTGGAAGATTCAATTAGTCAAATTAAATAGATGTGCTCACTCCTCACAGAAGAAGGGGCTTTAAAATACGTCTTGCAAGTGCCTGTATGTATAAGGAGTCCCGTTTATGCAGTTCACAACAATGTCATGCCAGTGTTTGTCGACACATCATTTTCTATTTCCTTTCTTGTTGATTTATTGCAGCTAAAACAGCAGCAATGGCTGTCTCAGGTTTTCAACAGAAGCCTCTGACTAAAGGATGACAAGTTGAGTGTTTTGCCCTTTCCCAAATGTAAAAGTCACTGGATCCACAAATCTCGGTATAAACTCCCATCGAGCGCTTCTGGGCATTTACACACACACACACACACATATATATATATATATATATATGCATATAAATATATATATACATATGTATATAGACATACACTGTGTGTGTGTATATATATATATATATATATATATATATATATATATATATATATATATATGGTAGCCAGTCAAAACATTTTATTTGAAAAAGTACACTAGCTGAATAGACGTTTTTTTAAACAGCATTGGATTATCACCAAAATAAAAACTGGGCTTGATTTCTTCATCTTGCTTATACTTTTATTTCTTACCTAAAACTCTACTCTCTTATTAACATTTTTCGTTTGGATGTGAAACATTAAAATAAAAAGCGTTAGAGAATAATATGATATATTGATAAAAAAAATTAAAAAAAGCTTTATTCTGCAATTTGTGCTGAAGTTCTGTCTTCCCGTGTGCACAAGTCTGAGTCGAATGTGATGATGCTTTTAGACGCTTGCGTCTTTGTCCTTGTTCCTGTTACATTGTCCTACCCTGAGGTGGTGGATGTGATTGTTGAGACATTGCAGGGCGTCTTTACCAAGGGAGTCTGTAGCCGCACCGTGAGCTGACCCTAACTCTGGGGCCGATGGCGCACCAAAGACTGCTTCTCACATCGTATGCCTGCGGCTCTTCTGGCACCCCGTCCAAAATCCAGTCAAACTCAAATGGACCCTCCTCAGAGTTTTGAAGCCCTGTAGGCACAAAGGGTAATGATCTAACCCTGAAGAAATGAACATGACATCAGCAGGATGCAAACCCTGGTGTTTGATGAATGTTGTCATTTTGGTCAGTTTAATCACAAGGCGTGTCAAAAGCACACACTCATGTTTGAGTAGAGGAAGAAAGGTCATTTTAGTTACATATTTACCCGAGTGTTCTGGTATGAAGTGTTGTTTTTATGGTTTCAGAGTAAGAGACCAGCTCATTGCTGTATGGATGTTTGTGGTGTGCCTGTGGTCACGGTACGACAGGCCAGGCTGACAAAGCCTCTCATGAAAAATGGTGGGTAAGTAAAGACGGGTTAGTAAGATGCTAATCAGCACGGCAGTGTTTCCTCCCGCTTGCTGAACAGTGGGTTCCCGTCCCTCTCTTTGGCTCTTTAATGCAGGGCCCAGCCGGGCCCAAACATCCTGACGGAGAGAGGCTTTTCCCTTATCAGTCAGGAAACACCGCTCCTCCGCCACATCCTCTTTACAAGAAGCACGACTCAACCGTTCCCAAAAAAATGCAGGAAGAACAGCCAGACTCCAGGATTTGTTAAAAGCCCCCTGAATTCCTTTTATCGAAAAAGAAAAATTCAAGAGAACAGAGAGGGTGAGAGTGGGGGAGGCGTGGAGAGGAGAGGGGGGTAGAAAATAAAAAAGAGAGGAAAATTAGAAAAATGAGGAGGGTGTAAAACAGTCAACGAAGCCCTGGGATTTATTATTTTATTTATTCTGCACAGATTACGAAAGGTCTGCATCAGCAAGATAGAACACGGGTGAGGGGGTGGGGGTGGAAGTGGGGTCCGGAGTGCCTAAGAATGGCACCCAGAATAAGACTCCGGGAAAACAAAGGACGGTGGAGATGGAGGCGGGTGGCGACGGCTGTGCCTGTTTTACACTAATCCTCTGTAGCGGGATGAAATGAAAGCGAGAGGAGACGGATGGAGAAGGATGATGTGATGGAGGGTGGAAAAAGCAAAGGGGGAGAGAGAGTGGGTGTCAGAATGGGCCACTTGCAGTACAACAGCTAGATTAGATAGAAGAATACGTGGCGTGACACGGAATTCAAAGATGGTTTTCAGGCCCCCCCATTTGTGTCTGAAAACCTATAACGTGAATACTTTTCTTTTATTGTTTTAATTGAGGATTCTGATTGCATTATTTCGGTGATATGTATGAGTGGAATGTGTTTCATCCGCCATTGCAAAATTCCTTTCAAGTGTATCAGTTATTACCAATACTTCATACTACATAATGATTTTGTTGTGGTATGTTTTCTGTGGGCACATCATCAAAGTAGCAACTGCGTTGTATAAAAATGAAACTTTATTTTTAAATTATTGTCTTTCACAAACTTAAATCAGCATACATTTATAGTTACCATTATTATTTTCCATGGTAGAGGTTATGATTATATATTATTAAGTACTTGAGAAGAAGTATAAACGCCTTTTTTCTTCATTATACACCGTATTGTTAAATTGCATAAGAAATGTCCAACTAAAACCTCATTCAATTACAACTACTGAGGTAAGACTCCCAAACTTATGAGAGAGAGAGAGAGAGAGAGAGAGAGAGAGAGAGAGAGAGAGAGAGAGAGAGAGAGAGAGAGAGAACATATAGTACAAACATTCGAATGGAAAGCGTCGATAATAGCAATACATTTAGCATTTATGCAAAACATCAAAGGACTTAAATTAGTCTAAAGAGCATCTGTACATGCCGCACTGGCAACAGTAACTGGTGACATTTACAAGTGGATAACAAGTCTTTATGATTGTTCTTCTGGTTTAGAAATGTCATGACAACTGGAGGTGGCATACTATAGTATTGCGTGTCTGCATCCCTGAGGTGTCCATCTCCCTTTCTTCATATTCCTCCAATTGCTCTTTGTTCTTTCCTCGGCTCCAGACAATCATTTTGCTCAGTAATCAGTTCAGGTTCAAATCATGGTGGGTTTTGCTCAGATATGCTAATATGGGACTTGAATTTACAGATCAAAGCACAGACATTGTTTTCCCCTTACTGGCACACAGATGCAACATCACCCCAATGCCTTCACCAATTGTAAACCCCTGCAGTGTCTCTGATCAGCAACAAGTGTGATGGGTGCTTACGAGATGCCGTAGTTGTTGTAGTAGGCCGCCGTTGCGTCCGCGAGCACCGAAATGAGGCTGGATTCTGTGGTGCTGCTGGGACATGCAGAGGCAGTAGCCGCAGACGCGACCTGGATGTGTCCTGTGACGGTCATGCTGCCGCCCTGCTCGGGATGGAACCCGGTCCCAGTGGAGTTCAGGTACTGGTCAAACTCATTGCGGTCGACCTCACCCAGAAGCTCTGCCTGGCTCAGCTGGTCTAGAGTCTCCAGGTGACCCTGTGTCTCTGGCGGGGGGGACAGCTGACCCAGGTGGCCGTGGTGGAGCCCGTGGTGAATCTGGGGGAAAGATGAGGTACTGTAGTAAGACATCGGAGGGCCGGGCATCAGTCCACCACCAGTTTGGGACATGTGAGAGATGTGACCTATGTGTGTGCCCCCACAATGGATTTGGGTCTGAGTGTAGTCAGTGTGGTAAGGGGGCGGGCTGCCCATGTGCGTCTGATTCTGGTGGTGCTCATCAGGGCAGGAGGAAGAGCAGGAGGAGCTACCAGATGTTGAATAATAAGAAGGGGGTACATGCTCGTGGTCCATGGCATCTAAAGGGGACATCTCAGGAGGGGTGGGGAGGCCGTAGGGGTAGAGGTCAAAGCTGCTGTTTGAGCCAGCCGGGTCCCTGAAGCTTCTGACGCTGGGCAGGGCCGGGCTGGGGCTGGAGAAGCCGCTCCTGAGACCATTAGGGCTGCCCTCGTCTTTGTCGTGGGGGTGACAGAGGACTCGCTGGTCGGGCAGGGCATTCTGATCAGGGGCCAGCCCACTCAGCAGGAAGCCAGGGTCCACTCGCTTGCAGATGCGTTTCAGCTGTTTCTTCCGGCGAGGCCGATACTTATAGTTGGGGTAGTCCTGCATGTGCTGCACCCGAAGCCTCTCTGCTTCCTCCACATAGGGCCTCTTATCAGGGGGAGTCAGGGCCTTCCAGGACTTGCCTGCGAGAAGAAATTACAGAATTTAGTGTGTTTAATTTTAACTATAGATTATCTCGCCATTTATTTTTGCACCTTTTTTAAATTTATATTTAAAGTCTGTTATGCCAACACTAAATTAGAATCACTCGCACACTATCAATCTTCTACAACTTGTCAAATATACATACTTATATTCTAAATAGTTTTTAAAGTTTTAGGCTTAAACTCCTTCATCAAATGATTAAGATTTGAAATTCCCTGCGAATAATGGTGGGATTAAAACTCTGTTAAAACAAAAGTTAAATAGCACTATAAAACAGACATCACAAAAACATTAAAATAAGTATTCCTTCACTTTAAAACAAAAACTCGTAATTATCAACAGAAAAAAAACATTTGAATTAAAACTTTCACCAAACCTCAGAATTCTGCTTCCCTTTAAGTTCTTAATCGTTTTAAGGCTTTGCTTCAAGTTATGAATGTCCTATTTAAGATAACCATAAGTGCCATATTTACCATTCATAATGACATCATATTTACATGTATTGTTATTTTGGAATTTTGGATTTCATTTGTGTGAGAGTGCCAGATTTTGAGCTTAACATTAAACACTAATCTAAGTGGCCTAAATCCAACGCAAAATCATACATTTCTGTCTTTTTCTATGTCCATGGTCTTAACGAATTACTACGTTATTAAAGAGACATAACCTTTTACATGTAAAGGCGTTGGGCAACGCGCTTCTTACTAAAATAGCTGTGAAGTTAAATTAATATTTTATTAAACATGTGATTAAACATGTCTATTTCTTTTCTTTTCTTCTCAAACACCATTAATAGTTGAAAACTTTCGTAAAACAGCCGAGGCCCACGGAAATTATACGTATGTGGATGGTTTTGTTTTTAGTTTGTTTTTAAAGCAGTCATATTAATTACAATAATTATAATCCGTAGATCAATAACCCACTTTAATTAATAGAACTTAAAACAACTTCATCTCACCCAACATTTTGCTGAGCTCGGCATTGTGCAGGTCTGGGTTCTGAACCGCCAGCCGCTTGCGCTCATCTTTGGCCCACACCATGAACGCGTTCATGGGCCGTCTGATGCGCGGCTCCGGCGCCTTGTCCACGGGGGTCCTGTGCGGGCCGTGTCCGTCGGGCGCGTCCCCGTCTCCTGGAGGACACTCGAAGGACTCTGGCCACGACGAGTACGCGCTGATGAGGGCTGCCATCTGCGCGCTTTCTCCTCTCCAAAACCTAAGATGCGCTTCTCCCGCTGTCGCTCTGACAAGTTGAGATACACTGGCGGCTGATTCAAAAGCTGAAAAACTACTAAAAACAGTTGGGGGTTTTAAATAAATCCAGCGGTGTCTCACACACTCACTAGATCACTAAGAGCTACAGGCTACAATCAGATGTCAGTAGAAGTTTAAGGCGAAACCAGAGGTATATGCTCAGGCAGCGTCTCCTCCTTGTGAATTATGATTCAGTCTTTCCTGGTGGATGGGGAGAGCGCTTTATATTTGAGGAGCAGGTTCCAGGAGAAGCCCCGGAGGACTCTCGGCTCCTCCTTGATTGCAAGTTGAGCCCCGTGAAAGGGAAACGAGAGAGAGAGAGAGAGAGAGAGAGAGAGAGAGAGAGAAGCATTTCAACACCACTGACTACTTAAACTGGCCTTACAACAAAACAACACTTTCCACTGACAGATAACGAACAAACTCATAGTCGTTAAAATAAGTCACTGTGTGGTCATGGTTATTTCAGCATTTTTTTTGTATTTTTTACATTTGGTACGTGGGGTTAAATTCACACGGGACCAAAGTTGGTCATTTTCGTTTCAGCCATTAGAGGAAACCGATTTCTAATTGTACATGTACGGTAATGCTGCTGTGATGACAGAGGGATTTGGCAACTCGTCAACAAGGAAACCCTGACTTGTCCAACTTATCTAACCTGTTCGGCAGTTTATACTCAAACATCAAACTGGCGATTTTAGAATTCCACTGAACTTCTGAACGGGCAGGAGCTGCATGGTCACAACACTACGATATAAAAATGGAAGAACAACTGTACTTTTGTTTCCATAGTAAGCTGCACTCAACAGAATTTTTTCCAGCTTTCTAAATATATTTCCCAACATAATTCCTCTTAAACATCTAAATGCAGAATTCCCCCAGAGGAGGAAAAGGTCCTCTTATTTTTACAGTTTGGGTGCAGATCCACGTGGAACCTCTAAACACATCTGTGGGTGACAAAAGAGATAAAACCACTGAACACACTACAAATAAATCAGTTTCCTTCTGTGGCCAGAGGCGGGTGCATATCAAATCCTTGAGTTCCTGTTGACAGGATACTCTTGGGCTGCAGCCGTGGAGTAGTTCACACTCACAAACAAGGCCACACACACACACACACACACACACAGCCTGAGCACAGCTACTGTTGACCAGAGGTCAGATGGTGTCTTGGTTTGTAGTATTTATGAGGGAGGGAGTAACCTGACAGATACTGTGGATTTAACTCTTTAACTTCCTTCCTCCAGACTTAATCCACAGGCAACATGAATCTTAATCGTAATACACATCTTTTGGTTGGTCATGCCTCCTCAGCCATCGAACTGAAGTGTCAGCTCTAGTTTTGTGTGAAACTCCCCCCCCCCCCCCCCACCACACACACACACACACACACACACACAGGAACAGGATACGGCACCTGAAGCCACAGATAGTGGAGCAGGCACATCAGTGATATATAGGGCCACGCTGTTCTGACGAGGGCCACGTGAAGTGAAGCCAGTGTGCTGGTAGAAGACCTTTCACAACCAGTGTGAGCTGATGAGGACACAGGAGTGAGTGCAAGTGCACGTACAGACAGACAGCAGACAGACTGGCAATGGGGACGGACTAAAGTTTCACATCATATTTGCACATTTGGGGTTTCTCAAATGACTAATGGCTCTATGTGTTAGTTGCTGTGTGGGTGGAAGCTGTATCAGCCTGCTGCTGTTCACTCAGCGTAAAAGACATGTGGCTACTGGAGACTGAGGAAGGGGTTTGTCTCCATGTACACGTGCTCTATATAGAAATGTCTCTATGGCAACGTATTTCAAGCAAGTACACATTCAAATCAGTTAATAGGCGAAACGTTGGACAGACCTAGTTTCCGTTTTCCTTTTGACTTCTATCCACTCTCGTTGCTGGAGAAGACTGGCTTGTTGATATTTCGACTTGGAAGCCCAAGGAAAAGATTTCGTAACCCCATAAATCATATTTGGAAGTGGAAAGGGGGATCCATCCATCTGTGTTTGGAGGTGTACATCCCTGTTTTCAGATTACCTTTACAGCTGATCAGCTCATATACTCGCTGCTCGACTGAAGTCAAACTATTTCTCCTCACCACTGTTTTCTTAATAAATTCATCAACATTTCACTCCACCTATGAAGGGGGGAAAAAAAACACACACATGCAATGCTATTTAGATTTATTCAAAAAGGGAATTGATTTTTTACAAAATTGACAAAAAAAATGCATACAGTCACTTTCAATTCATGATATTCATTGTCTGAAGAACTGGAATTAGTTGGTGAAAACTAATTGTTGGCAAGAAAATAAAATCTTCAGTGAAGGCTAAATGAATAGTAATGCTCATTCATATGAGATGGTAAGACAAACAATGTTTTTTGAAGATCAATGCAACTGATGTCTGTCCGTTAAATCTGAAGCTATGGCTGGATATCTTAGCTTGGCATTAAGGCTGGAAACGGGGAAACCTTTGAACAATTTTATCATTCAACACAATAATGTACATCTAAAAAGGCCATCAGTACAAGGGTGCGGTTTTACTGGGCAGCTTCACGTTTTCTTTTCATAGCTAATAAGACAGTATCTGTACAGGATATTTGAATTGTTAAGAAAAGGCAATTACTCGGTACTTGTCCTATTATAAACATCATGGGGACCTGTATAAAGTCCCCCTAAAGTCTAAAAACGGGCGTCATTAAGGGCTTATCCTATAAATTTCATCCTATTCTCTGTTTCTTTTTCTTGTCCTTTTTGGATTTCTTTTCTACCAGCTCCTCCTCCTCCTCCTCCTCTTTTGCTACATCATCTAGCTCCACTCGGTGTTGTTTCTTCTTTTTGAGAGCAACCTCAGGTTCTACAGTTTGATCCTCAGTTGGCCCGTGTCCATTTCGGATCTCGGTTTCCTCATGGCGTTTTTTAAGCTTCTTCTTCTTCTTCTTCTTGGAAGGAGGCAGCTCCTCACAGACCTGGTCCACACCAGAGGTGGAGCCACAGTTCTCCTTTGTAGCCCCTTCTCTTTCTACTACTTTCCTCTTTATCTTCTTTTGACCAGAACACTCCTGCAGTTTGTCCTCATCGTCCTCTATTAAGATGATAGGAACGGCAGTACTGTTCTCTTCTACCACTTCCAGGTCATCTGTTAACTTTTTGCTCCTCTTCTTCTTCTTTTTGGGCTCTTCCGAGTCGTCGTCGATGAGGATGGAACTGGGTTCATCAGATGGACCGGATGTCTCGTCGGTCTCCATTGAGGGTGCTGTGCTCTGCGCCTCTCCATGACCCTTCTTATTAAACTGAGCCAGTCGCTGTGCAAAATACTCCTGCGTAGTGAGAGTACTTTTCACAGTGTTGGTGATGGACTCTGTATCCAGTTTAAAGGCAGCAGGAGTAAAAGCTGTACTCTGCGCCTGTCCACGGCCCTTATTATTAAACTGAGCCAGTCGCTGTGCAAAATACTCCTGCATAGTGAGAGTACTTTTCACAGTGTTGGTGATGGACTCTGTATCCAGTTTAAAGGCAGCAGGAGTAAAAGTCTCCTTCGTCTCACCCGGAGAATCACTGCTGTTACTCTCCTAGACCAAAAACACACATGAGAAAGACAGTTAAGATTTAATGCAACATTTTGAGAATCTACACAAAAATACACACAGATGCACACAATGGGGTGTCCAAGGAGCTTAAGTGATCGTCAATCATCATGCATAGATTAACCAGGCAGATTTTCGTGAAAGAGCCCAAAATAGGATGTCGAAGTAACAATAGGTGTTAAAGGATCATCTTAAAATAAGCATCACTGGACCCAATTGTCACACGTGACATTTATCATCATCTTCTCACTACACAATGTAGCTTCACACACATGCAGCTGTGTGTCCTTGCACAGTCCCTAACAGCCATCTCTCTCTGACCAAAAACAGTACTTATTTAAAAAAGAAACCACAAGTGTTGACAGTGTAGTTTTCTTTTTTTTTGGTCACATTGCAACACTACAGAACTGCTCCAACATCAAATAAAATGCATACCACTGAAAGCAATCATTTCACACTGTTTAAAAATATATGCACATATTAATTATGTTAATTATTATTAAACATGTTAATTATACTGTATACATTGAAATTGATTTGATAAAAGTGACTAAAAGCTACTTTTTATATCGGACAGTCACATCAGATACTTGGGCATATATTAGGCTCATTTAATATAAATGGTGAATTGAATTAGAACGTTAACACTGACAACAGTCCATACTTTAAACACCTTTTACACAACATCATAATTGTGCAGATCAATTCTTTGGTGATTTTCGAGGACTTTTTGTATGTGTCAGTGGAAGCTGCTCAGAGCAAAAAAGGCTCCTACTGGTTCCAGTGAGACAGAAGGTGAACCCTTTGCCAAAAAACACTGACAGTAGTTGTTTAAAAGGAGGAAAGAGCAAGTACTCATTCATTTGTTTCGGTTAAACTGTCTCCAATCTCAGTCAGTCTGGCCACGGACTCGTCTGTCCAGCCTTTGGGCCACATTATTAAACAGGGAACACTTTTCAGCCGAGCGGTACAACACAGTCTAGATTTTAACTCTACAGCAGGAACAATTTGTCACTTCACCCTGCGGCCCATTTGTCTTCATTTTCCTAATGGCCTACTCAATGCATAATGATTTGTCCAGAAGAATACAAGAGCTCCTCCTGAGAGTCGCACTAAACAATGCTGCCGCTTTGTGTATTGCCTCAGAGATGGGGAAGCGGACGGCATTTTTCAAACACTACAGATTAGAGATGAACTGAAAACACTGTTGGAGTCACCTCATGGATGGGCCTTTAAGCGTTTACATTCAGATTACACTACTGATGGAGATGGACAAGATAACGGATGGGCTGATAAAAAATGTGGATGTAGATAAGAACAGGTCTTGTGGGACCTAAATAGAGTGAAATGCAGACGTTGATACTTATGCACTGGGCTTCCTCGTATACTGTAAATAAATAAATATATATATATATATATATATATTTTTTTTTTTTTAAAGGATTACCAAATGTGCCAAACCAGCCACCCGGGACTTCAGTGAAACCCCACAAGCCATTTGTCTTAACTCACTAGAAGGCTCTTCATATTCAATATATTTCCATAAGGGAAATGACCATCGTTTTTTGTGGCGTAATATATATGGATTAATATGGAAATAAATGATTTCTCTGCAAATATACCCTTGTTCAATATGTTTGTAAGGCTATATATTATGCATGTAACATCATGATTTGATAAAGTGTAACACACTTGAGTATCTCTTGAGTTACTGCATATTCTGTGTACTGTATTCCATCTTAACGTACTGGATTCAGAAACCTCAAAGTCATGAACATATGATTGAGGCTAAAAGACAAGCCAGGTGTTCAAAGTTGTCTGCCACCTCAGACCTCGACTAGAAAGAACCCCAACTTCTAACAAGGGGGGGATAAGGCCCTTCAGGTGAGGGGCCATTACACAAAACTTTCCAACTTCCCGGGAAAAAAATCTATACTCCCCGTTACTGCACAATGGCATCCTCTCTGCTTGGGAGAGACGAGATGTGGCTTAGAGCTGACACCGCCAAACAACATGTAACTGGGATTAGGGAAGATGGCTGGGGGCCACTTTAGAACTGCCTGTGAAATTACTCTCGAGAGGGAGTGGGTGAATGAGCGAGGGGAAAAAAAGAGAGAGGAGAGTGACTGAGAGAAACTCCTTCATCAGGCCAAGTAGCAGGAACTTAGTCCTATGTCCTCCCTGCCTGGGGATCTCCATTAGACCCTGATCCAGTGGGACAAACATACCAACAGTAGGGATATAAACCAGATACAGTCAGCATTACTGGCAGCCCTGGAGACTTTTGTTGGCGGGTGCTGAGGGCAACATGTTACTAAGAAACAACTCTGCAGTAATGTTTGAGTTCTTCTTTCCTTATTTCCAGGTATGTGTTGTTTTCTCTCGGCTGTTATTGTCATTCAACATTTCTGTGCAAGTGTAGCCGGCGAAACTCTCAGAGCAGAATACATCTTTCCTGATAAAAGCTCCACGACAAAACAAAAACAGTACAACAAGTCACAAAAAGCCACTTCATGGATTTATAATACCAAAATGTAAGCAGAGCATTAGCACCACTGTGCTCCGCTTAATTTCTTTAAAGTGCGGGTAAAGCAAAAATGTTGTGCGTTTGTTAGACCACTGAAAAATGTGTTAACAACCCAGCCAAGAGACATCTGTCGGCCCATCCGGCTAACTTCCGGTTTCACCTTATGCCAACTTAAGTGAGGGAAATGTATTAAATCGTGCAGCTTTTCTAGACTTTCCGAATGTTATCAGACATTAAAACAGTCTCCTTCTTTAAGACGTAGAAGATGTCAATGTATTTATTAAAGAATATTGAATAAAAAGGCTGCAGTACTAATTTACTTATCTGAATTGTTAATGGCCAGTTAACACATGCTGAATGTCTTTAGTTGTAGTCAATGGTAACTCAATGCAGTATATTTTTCAGCAGAGGTTTGCAGTCCCTTTCTATATTTTGTTTGTCAAACTATTTTTACTCATTGAACTGACGCACAACAGAATATACTTAAATGCATAGCGGATAAGTAAAACTTTTTTATGTCCCAAGGTATTAACTCCATAGTGGTTTAAATTTGTCATGCTGATCCTTAAAAAGAAAAAAAAGTAACAACTTGTTTTACTATTTTAATGCTAAACCAAATTTTTAACAGCAAAGTATATTTCCAATGGGATTTGTTCAAGAAGGAAGACAACCATTTTAAATGTATGAAATCTGTTTAGATAATTGCTGGAACTACAGAAGAATGATTGAAAAGGTAGTCCCTAGCTATAACACAGTGGGGTTGGAGAACACACCTATATCCAGTCGTGTCTACTCCTCCTCCTCCTCCTCCCAGACCCAGAACCCCAGGAAAAGGATGCGCTCAGTGCACTGTGTGCAGTTCTGAGATAAGGCTCCTTCGGCAGAGGAGCGGTCTGGCTGGCTATCGGGCCCTTCCTGCTCCACTCTCTCCCCTGGCGGGGGCTGGGGCTGGGCAGGGAACACAGGGAGGGCCCGTAGAGGGTCCCAGAGAAAAGGAGAGGGTGGGAAGACATTCACCAGGCCGCCTCCTTCAAGACACTCCAGTCCTATCTCTCCCTGCTAATGTAGCCGATGGAAAGCCAATGGCAAGAATGTGCCAAGGTACGGAATTACGGAGGCCAACATATTCAGGAGGAGAGTCAATCAAGCCAGCAGAGGGACGGTAGAAAAGGTTCACTAGAGTACATGTGAAACTTTTTTTGACTCAGAGCGGCAGAGAATTTTACTCGACTTCTCACTTGATCTGAAACCTTTACGTAGCAAGTAAAGCTATTTTATGTCTACCTTTTTCTAAAGAGAGAATATAATTCCAGAACCCATACTTTGAGGCTATGATCCAATCCAAAATCTTTTAAAACTTTGCTAATACAGAGAAAAAGGGTTGTAATCCTTCCCTTACAATGTTTAGCTTCAGAGGGCACAAATAAAGTAAAAAAATCAAAGTAGTCTCACCTACATCAGTTTTCTGTGAGAGCTGAATGACTCTACATTTAGAAAATGTTGCCCTTCAGCGTTTCTATAGTTTTATATATCATCTGTAGATAGATGAGTGCTGTGGTGGATCTGTTGTGGCAGGATGGTTTGGACAGAAATTGACGCGCAAAATGTCCCTGAACTTTCATTAACTGAACATTACTGAACGTTTTTATGAAAGGAAGTTTGCTAAAAATGATGTGGCAAAGCACAACATTTTGGCTGCACAGTAAAACTAGTGAATGCGGTAAACTGGAAGTAGATTTGTATGCATTACCCAACTGACATTACCTTTTGTGGTTAACAATTTAAGGGAAAAGATGATCATAACTATTAATTTCTTATTAAAATAAAGAAATTATGAAAAATGGTGACAGTCAGAAAAATAAATATCATGCAAATAAATATCATGCAAACTGAAGATTCGAACGCAAGGTTGAGAAGTTTACTCATTAGATTTACAAAAAAAACAACCTTCAAGATAAATATGTCTCACTAATTAGCTTTTCAAAAAGGTATTAAGTCCACTTCTGGCTCATATCTTAATTAGCATTTGACAAAGCTGCAGTCGCCTATTTATTTTCTTAAGAAACTGCCTGTTTGCATTACTTGCCGTTTTTTCTTCTTCAATATTTTCTAGCCAATATTGGTTTGGACTGTAATTGCGAGAGTGTGCCCTCATTGTCCTGCCACAATAATAAATTTGGCGATACTCAAGGTCTATGGATCAGGCCCTGATTAGCCAGCTGTCTCTCCCTGATGAGCACACGAGTCCAGCAGCCCATCCTTCATGGGCCTGATGTGGGCGGACAGAAAAACAGGTGGATGCCTTATTCTTCGGTAAATAAGCGAACCCTTCGGTTGACATCAATATTTTCATAAATAATGTCACTGACCCCAATGTGATGCAAATATTTTACTTGTACTATATTTTCACAAAATAACAAAAGTTAAAAAGTATAAAATGATGTGGCGTAAGTACATTAAACGCCACACATGGAAGCTTCCCCCAAAGCCGTACTTTTGCTAAAGGCATACTTTCCGTGTGTAGTGAAGACAAAACACACAAAAAATAGGGTTTGAAAAATTGCACTTTGTGGCCGGTGCAAGAACGTTTATCATAAGTAACAAATGAAGACAACATTATGCATGCAGCATGACTGCCCTGTGCTTGTTCAACATTGCAAACGCTTGCCGACAATGCCCCCCTCAGGTGCATAGGGTACCCCCACTCCAACCCCGGAGAGGGAAGATACAGTGATTATTTTCCACAGCTGTGATTTATTAGATTAAAGAGTCAGTGATTAAATGGTAGTCGGTGGCTGTAAACAGCCGAGAGGGCTGGAAATCTTTGGGCGGTTAGTTTCACCAGGCGGTAATTACCCTGGCCCCATGTATTCTAGCTTAGGCCCGTAACTAAGAGACAGACGCCCTCTTTTTCTTTTTTGTCCTGCGCTAATCTGTAAGTGTCAGCGAGCTGGCATGCCAGGAGGGAGCAGTCCACAGAACTGCCAGGGAGGTAGCTGGTAAATGTGTGTATGTGTGTATGTGTGTGTCTTTGCAGCAGGGGGTGGAGTAAGAGAGAGGGGGGGGGGGGGTCGCTTGGCGGGTCTTGATATTTTTTCGGCGGTAGACGCAAAAGGGCCTGTCAACAACCACGCTGAAGAAAGGTAAAGCTTCTGCGTGAAGCAATTAGATGTTATCTGAGAATGAATTAGAGCTCTTCAGCTTCACAATAAAGCCTTCACCCTGCATGAGTGCACTGGCCCATTCAAACTGCGCCAACCACAATACGACAACACACGTTTACACTGGCAACCGCTTTCAACAGATGTGTGACGAGGTTGATGAACTGAGCCGAAAAGAAACTCTGCTTTGGTGTATTTCTATTAATACTAGTGTCAATTATTAAATGCAGCGGAACTTAGAATATGAAGTAAAAGTAAATAAAGAATAACCCAGTTAATGTGTCGCAAAAATATACTGTTAGTGTTGAGGAATACATGTTAATACAACAGCTTGAAACAAATGTGAAGAATACAAATAACAGAAATGGAAGAAACTGTAAAACACCTGTCAATCTTCTTACTTATGAAAAGTTAAGATGCAATCAAACTCATGTCTTAGTCTTAAATGATAACTAAAGATATGTTAATAACAAAAGTGTATGCCTCATCTACAATAACCAGCCCAGTTTTAACAATGTTCAGACGCTTTCAAAACCACAATTCGACATTACCTCACTTCACTGTTCACAGGCCTAAGCAGTAACCTGTGAAACCCGAGTTGAAGATGAAAAAGACATTTTGCCTCTGCGTTGTCAGCAAAGTTTCGCCGCTCGACTCCGCCCACCGGCTCCCTGGCGCCTTGCCGACACATCTGCCAAACGCTCGAGCCCCCAAACTGTGCTGCCCCTGCCCCATATTCCTTAAGATGGTGGTATCGGGGGAGCCCCCCGCTGACGTGCGATCCTTCATGCGGACGACGCGTAGGCAGGAAAAACTTGCAACAGGTGCCACCCGATGAGGCCGGATCCTCGGCCCTTTGTGCCTGAGCGTGAGTGGGAGTGGGAGAGGCCGCAAAGGTCACGCTGACCCAAAAGCAGGGTGAGCCATACCGAATGTCTGACTGGAGGATTCAGACGTCAAAACAAGCCTTGTACCAAATTATACTCAAACCATTTTTCTTCCCTGACATTTTTTAAGGAGTACAGAACTAACATACTGGTCGATGTAACAATTTTGAGGTTTACAATATCGCCGTATCTATTGACCGTAAAACGTGATTAGTTATAGAAATTTATGAAAAAAAATTAAGAGACTTATTAAGAGGCTGAATCGTAAGCTGAAAATTACATTTTGGGATTCCTCACAAAAATAAATATCTGGAAGACTAAATGAGCTAAGTTCTAAATCATGGCATTTTACAGTCATATTTGTCATTAGTGTATATATATTTATTTTTTTATTATTATAACAAAGATAAAATAGAATTTCTTTTTCAACCCCCGCCCCCCAAAGAAAAAAAGAAATGTAGAAGCAAATGTAGGTAGAAAAATAAAACTATGGCTGGTTTCCACTTTCATCCGAGCTGGCGGCTTTAAAAAATGACTAACTTTTGTTGATATATGAATCGGCGGGGAGTCTATTTATCAGCAGGCCCTCTGCGGTCGCCCGCTTGGGTCCCTCAAGTCACAAGCCGCGTCGCTCCCCTTTGACTGATTAATTAGCCAATCAGAGGACATTTTTCACTGGGCGGCAGAATGGTTTATTTCAGCTAATGCCGGGCTTTCGAGCTGAGGCCCGTTGGAGCCTCGTCGGCTCTTTCGGCCTGCCTGAGTGGTCGGGCAGAGGGGCAAGGGAGATAAATCAAGCCGGGCTGGCCCTCCATGTGGCTCCCCTAACTAAACCCCCTGAGGAGGGCACGGTGGTGGAGAAGGTGGAGGAAAGAGAGGGGGACGCAGCACGGCCAGGGGCACTGCGCGTCCGCCGATAAGCACGGGGAGCACAGGGCTGCCAAAGTGCCTTCATTTAGAAGTGGCCGGGGCTTTTTGATATCTCGGCAGAGAGAGCCTGTCGTTTGTCATGCTGTGAGTAATTGTGTTGAGGGGCACAAGAGGAGGCAGGAGATGGTGGGGGCTCGCAAGCGTGGGATGGGTGATGGATAACAGAGCCGTGTAGATGGACAGGTGCTCCACCACAACTTGATAACCCTCATTGGTCAGGGAGTGTAAATAATGGTCTTAAGCATACATTTTCAAGTGGCTACACCGTATGGTGGAATGAGGTTGTAGGTGAAATGGTGGTCATCCATTTATCCTTTCGATCATGAGTTAAAATGTGTATATTCAGTTATATGTTTATTACTACTGTCATAGTTGTGGCGGTATGTTTAAAACATGTTGTGCTCCTATTTACATGCACGAGGGGTGCAGAATATCATCTGCACGGCCCTCAATAAAATGGCACTTTGTGGCAGAACAGTTGTATTGGATTGCATTAGCTTGTATAGGTGTACCTAATAAAGTGGACACAGTATGTTTAGTATGCTTTTAATACTTGCAGCTTTGTCAAATGATGTACTAACGTGTTTTCATCATTGATTAGTGTAGTATTCAAAGTTGCAATATATTTGTATCAGATGTCTGAATCATATATCTCTGAATATGTTTAAAAATATGTGTTTACGCCTATTGAAGAGTCAACATGGACATTTTATGTTTTCATATCACACGGCTTGAATACTTTCAATTTAAAATTGTATTTTTCCTCAAGCATCCAAGTGCATTTATGGTTATGTAAGAATTCGTGACATTCTTAAATAAAATATATAAAATGTGAAATGTCACAAATGTGAAAGTCAGCTTTTAAAATTAAAAAGGGGAGGAGTTTAACCTAACATACAGCTGAACGGTTAGGCCGAGAGGTTTACACCAAAACACTTAAAAACAAAGTAGCTCAGGTGACACTCGATAGTCAATGAAACTTAGTGGCCAACTGTTTAGGATCAATTAATATGAGGGGGTTGATAATCTGTCCCATGTGCTCATTTGGTCTTTTCAACACATCGAATCCTGCCTTTGATGAACAGGGACATGTGGGACAGCTGAGTGTGTGTGCACGTCCGTCTGTCTGCATTTCAGGGAGCGTTGTGAGCAGCGATAAGAGGCCAGCAGGAAGCACATCACTGCGGAGGAAGGAAAACCCCAGCAGCGTGGGACTGGTGGAAGGGAGGCTGGAGAGACAGCAGTGGGTGGTGAGCAAAGAGCTGGGAGATTCATGAGCGGGAAGGAGAGCATTTCTGGAGAAGCCGAACCAGATTTGGTCGGGTCTCCTGGCCTCACCTTGTCAGGATGCAGATATGTGATAATGCGACTGGCGCAAACCCCTGCCAATCCATTTCACCACTAAATCTGTGCCCCTGACGTTGACATAGTCACTACTTCGGAATACAACTCTTTTGGGTACTGAGCTTATTGCATGTGTGTATAATGCAGAGCGTATTTTGCGCTGTAACAGTGGATTACTGTAAGCGCAGATCAGAGTGCACTAAGGGTCACTGGCAGTGTCACGGACACTCGCAG
Organism: Myoxocephalus aenaeus; assembly: GCA_038501785.1. Classification (NCBI taxonomy): domain Eukaryota; kingdom Metazoa; phylum Chordata; class Actinopteri; order Perciformes; family Cottidae; genus Myoxocephalus; species Myoxocephalus aenaeus. The sequence goes on from JBAMJR010000091.1 coordinate 2,553,573, forward strand.
GAGATTCTGGACAATGCCGAGAGCTTGATTGGTCCATCACCCTCTTTACCTCATCCCAGCAACCTCAGACGTTGCAACACAAGGCCTCATGGGATGCCATTGTAATTGTGTTCAGTGTTTTCGATATGGTCAATGGTGTCCCTCCTGGCTGAAAAATAACAACCCATAACCAAACGATTAGGGAGAAAATGGTGGTGTATATTGCTTGCATTTCCAATGTTAATCAGCAAAGGGAGCAGCAGCCATTGTGATGTTATGGCTCGGCACCTGCGCGGGAATAGAAAAGGTTTTTCCTCGTGCAATTTATGGATTTTAAGATGCCAATTTCTTCAAGCCAAATGCTTGAGATAAACAGAGGAAGCCAACAAGAGGCTTTTCTGTATCTCTGCATACAAAAGCAACATTTGTCTTTGTCCTGCTGGCTCTGTATGGAGTCAGCAAAACTTGTCACAAAAAAATACCAGTTTTATAAAAGATTTATTAAACCATAAATACATAGAAGTTCTGTGTCTGCTTGTGTCAATTCTTATGTCTTTGTAGTAATAATAATTCCAGTTTATTTTCATGCAAAGTCAGAAATAAGTGCCATCTGTTAGCACTCAAACCATTTAATATCTGAAAAAGTATTTTCAAATCTTATTGGCGGGACTATTGCAATGTTATGCTAATACTTATGTGCCTAGTTATTCAACATGATGATTTTATTTATCAGTATTTATGAATAAATACAACTGTGCCTTTGGAACACAAGTTCCATTAGCAGATACTTGCGTTTAATTTCTAATAACTCAAGCTCCGTTTTTTATTTCAAGGCAGCTGACTAAAAAGACCATAAAATGGAACAGACTAAACGCAAGTTAATTCACAAGTAAAGTAGGGTTTTGTTTTTCAGAAGTAAGCCAAAGGAACTTACTGAGCCTTGGAATGCAACTTGAACCTGTGAGCTATGTTTCAAAAAGCACCAGCACCAGCATAACGCCACATGGCACGGTGGCGTTTGAAGTGACCAACCACCAATGCCAAAAGCAAAAAGAGAACTTTTTTGCAAGCGTCATCATTTCACATTTCCGCTCGCCTCATCCCAATTTTTGAATTGCCTTTAATAATGCCCTATGGCATTAGAGCTACGTGATGTGAGCGCTTCAAGACAGAAGTAGAGAAGAGAGCGATTGCGGAGAGGGGAGTAGGGGGTAAGAGTGCAAATCCCTTAACTGGATTTAGGTGCTCTTGCCGCCATCAATGGCCTGGTGGCGGTGTTAAAGCTGCACGATGTGACATGGCTAATCTAGGGCCACAGGCTGTTCAGGAGCTGGGCCACGTTGAAGCACATGGATCACATGAGACTGCAGCGATGATTGAGGCATCAGCACCAATGCTCACACGTAATTATCAAGACAAGAGGCAAATAAGATGGAGCCACCTGGCTCCTCCCCTCGTTCACACTTGACATTGACGGGGTTAAGACAGATCACAGGCCTGCACTCTCAGTTTAGAAAATTACTGTTTCACAGCCAAAAGAGTAATTTGTACCTTATAAAAATCCCTGTATTAATGTCATATTACAGCCTTTAGTCATGATAATATTTCCTATTTCGGATATAATTAATACACAAAAGACAGAAGTGTGTATGATCGTAAACTGACAGGGAAAGCCAGTTCACTAACACATTTTGGAAATATGTTTATTTTAACTTAAGATTTTTTTGGGGTGATTGTTTGGAGTGTTTTTTTCCTGTGGTTTTCATTACAGAAATGAAACCATTTCGTTTTGTTTTTATGCTTTTGCCTTCGTTTGCATGTTATTCAAATAAAACCATGACAAAATATACATTTTTGATGGACATTAGGAAAATTACTGCCCAAATGAATCTTTAAAAAGGCAAGTGAGAATGTTATATCTAATTGTGGATAATCTTATCTTGATGCCTTTTACCTGCTCTGGTTTAGCAGGTTTTCCTCTCTTCCCAAAGATGCAGTTGAGGTCTGTTTCACTACGAGACGACAGATCTTTTCCTAAATAGGAAAAAAACAAAAACATAATTAAAAATCATACAGCAACTTAAAACTCTGTCTAAAACCAATGGATCTTTTTTTTTTTTTTAAAGGCATATAGAAAATTTAAACAGGATACAATTTCACAGAAACTGCTAATGTACAAAACAAAACAATTATTACAGGCATAAACTAGTGGGTTTGTACATTTTCTCACACACACCCAACAAATAAATAAATACATCTCAAGTGAGGACATCTAAAAAGGGAAACCTGTAATGGTTGCAGTTGAAAGAATGAGTATGTTTGTGTGTCTATAGGTGTGTGTGTTGGGGGTAGAAGGTAGGGGGAGGTGATATCTTGAGCAAAGAAAGGGGAGGCTTGAGGGGTTTGCGTCTGCTCCAGGGATAAAACGGCAAAGAAAAATAAACCAACGACAAGGTCTGCCACGCCACGCCTCCGGATTCCCATTTTCAAGGGAGGCCTCAAAGACTTCTGGAGCACACAGTCGCCTGTCTCAAGCCCAGGTCCTGTTCGTACAGCTGCATCCTCTTCCTTCAGTGGGGCTCTGATAACATTTGGTTATTTATTGCTTTTGAACCTCTATCTTCCCTACTCTTGACTTTGAAAGTCACTGCACATGCAGGTCTAAGAAGTAAAACCAAGAAAGTATGTTGAAAACTAAAAGAAATGAGGGGGGGCCTGTGGTGTTTGTCATCTAGTGAACTCAGGTCAAATGTAAAATTATGCCCAATCTGACCTTTCTGCTGTTTGGAGGAGGAAGTACCTGTCAAACTGCTCAGGCTTTCAGGTGAAAGTGCAAATAACGATGTTCTGAGAAAAGAGGAGCTGAAACGCTTAAAAGGTGGCTGAATGCCATCACGTAGGATGAAGCATGTGCGCTTCTGTCGTGCAAAGGAACGTGTTAGTGAATACATGCTGGTTTCCAAGGACACGGTTGAAACAACAACTGTCAGTACAGATAACTAGCCAAACCAGACCAACAGATCACTGGGGCTCTGCAGAATAATACACAAACTTGACAAATCAAAATTTGACAAATTCCCCCCCAAAAGCATAATATGATTAATTTAAAATAAATGTGACCAGTATTGACCATTGATCTGTAGGTCTTGACTTGACTTTATTTGATGTGGACATCACAATGGCATTAGCATTTCTAGCACACATATGCACAAAGAAAAAAACAGATGCACTGTGTTAAGTGTATATAGTGAATGCTAATTTCCAACAGGAGGCTTTTTTTTTTTTTTAGATGGGATGTTTCTGGAGCACAACGTAATACCTGTAGCCCTCAGCTCGGTGTTATGCTGGAGTGTATTTGGTCAGTCATGCTTTCTCAAAACCTTTTAGTTTACGGGCTCATAACGGCTGAAACGCAAAAAAAAAGTTTGATTTTTTTTAAAGCCCAAAGACTGTGATAAAGCCAACCACATAGAGCAACGGATGGAGAGCTGTAGTTGCATTCTGCATCAACCACCCTTGCTGCCGTGACAGATGATAGATGGAGGTAGCAATTAAAACTGGGTTACTGGTTTATGCTGTGGGTCCCGGACCTAAGCAGCGGAGATTTTGGTGCCTTTCCCCACAAACAAAGGCCATCAATCCTCAGCGCTGGCAGTGAGGGAACCAGCCTGAACAGGATATCAATAAAAAAGCAGGAGAGAGTAAGGAGGAGGCCTGCGGTTCTGCGGAGAGGAAGATGTTAGGAAGGTTCTCAGGTGCTTCTGTAGCCACAACAATGTTTTTATAGACTTCATAATAATTTAACCGATCAATTAATAAATTACTAGGCAAGACTAGTATTTAAAGAAGCAATGCAATGAATGTAGTACTACGTTGTAGATTTACATACTAATAGTTTTGATGACATGAAATCGGGTTATTAAACAGCAGATTACATGCTTGACTTTTTCCAGCTTCTCGTGTAACAAGCTGAGGAACATTAAATCTATTACTAAGCCTTTACTTGTCAACAGCTTCACAGGGAGGGGAACCAGCTTCGGAGAAGTCAGTGGAGGAATGCTAACAGGCGTGTCTGGTTATAGGTTGTTAGGTCACTTTTTGGTTTCCCATGCTGATTCAGAGTACAGTTGGACACAACAAGGCAATGGCAACAGAAGGCGATGAATGGAAAATGTTTTAAAAAACAATTAATAAAATAGTTCAGGTAGCAGTCCAATATAACTGAGGACCATAAATACTTCCCAACATAAAGACATCCATTTCCAACAGTTGACAGTTTCATGGTCAAACTGTACTGACAGTTTATGCCCGTCAGACCACTTGTAGCAGGCGGAACACTGCCAATCAAGTTATGAATCGTTTATGGAGAAACAAGTAAAGCCTGCGTCCTTTTCGTTGCATGACAACAGCTGCCGCCTCTTTTTAGTGGAAACAAGTTAAAGTGGTGTCATGTTGCTATCGTCGTGACTAATGCCTACAGAGCAACAAACTGGCTCAAGATTAAATTACAGTGAAAACATTCCCACCTGCATTTTCCCTAAACTGCCTCCTGTTCTGCTTTCTGAAAGTCTGAGAAAATAAAAGATACTAAAGAGAGTGGATCTCAAATGTCTTAATGTAACAAACAGTCAAAGTGTCAGGTGCTACGTGCTCTTTAATAAATAAATTAGAATATAAGGTCCTGAGGAATCAGACTTATTTAGTTGACGACAGGCTGCAGTACAAGTGTATCCTAATGCAAAGAGGCCCAAGTTCACAGTCAACACAAATGTCCTGTCATAAACAACAGACAAATGTGGCTGTCAAAATGTCAGAAGCACTTGAGGGTTTGTTTTCGGAGCTTTTCATGGGGTCATTGAGGCTATTACCTTTTTTTTTTTACGAAAAAGGATTTTAGTGCACAATGCAAATAGCATCATGCTCATCATTCCTTGATGATATTCTCTCATTATGAAAAACTTTCAAACACAAAAACCATAGTTTGTCACAAATCCAAATTTCCAATGCAAACAAACATTTAACAATAAATCTTTTTTTTTTAAGACGGTAAGTGATTCATAATCAAAGCTGGATGCAAACTCGGAATATGGGACACCATCTAAGGCAAAGGTGCCTCTGCACTAATCAGAAAAGTCTCACATCGAGCATAAATTAACCGTTAGAATGAGATGTATGACTTCGATAAAGTAAGTATAGAGAGTGAGGGCAGAATCACACCATTAATATCTGTGCTTCGTGTCTTAAGTGTGTATGGTGGATCCAATCCACCGGGGACAAAGTCTTTTTCTGGCCGCTGCCAAATTAAGATCACAAAAACAGGGTGAGAGGGTCTGGGGAAGAGACGGAGGCCACATTTTATCTGGCAGGGTCATCTAATGGGTCACACAGCCTCTGGGAGGTGTTGTTTTTGGGGTCCAGTAAATGGACATGCCAGATGCCCCAAACAGGAAACAGGAAGTTGCTATTGAATGACGTAAAATATAAAAGGCTCTTCCAGGTGAGGCAAAAGTTGAGATTTTGTTTTCCCATGATTGCTGACCTGAAGAGGTACATTTGAACCCAATAACAAAAACGCTTATAGAACAATTACTTGAACACATGTTATTTGATGACCTTGCACTACTTTTCTGCAAAAGGACTTGTAGAATTACTACAATAACAATTCATTCCATTAATATCAGCTTAGTATTGCACGTTTGCAAGTTCAACATCAAAACACCATGACTAATGAATACCTTGCCAATCTTATTAAGAAAGTGTGCTTGTAATCAGTCAACTATGCTCCATGCTTTAGCAAGGCAGCTCAGCAGTAAACTATGAGTTAGTGGTTATTCATTTCGGTCTCCAGTGGTCCTGAACACCAAATTCCTCCTCGTGCCTATCAGTGCACTGGCCTTGACCAGCCAATTTTGGCTTCCTGACTTGTAAAGGAGTAATGAAAGTAGAAGGAAGAGTTATTAATAACCTCCCCGTGCACTGACCGGGCCAAGTGACCCAGCACAGCCTGACAGTGCTCTGATCAGCAACTGTGATCCGAGCCAAGTGCACATGGCTCAACGAATGGCTAAGGAGGCTGTCTGTCTGGCTGTCTGTCTGGGTGGATTGTATGGAAAGTGAAAAAAAAATAAGTAGAAGCACGCAATTTAGCAGTTGCTTAAAAAAAAAAAAAGGTGCCACGCTTAAATCAGTAGACGGTTGACCTGAAACCATTAAATAAATAAAAATACAGATACAGTTTCAGGGCAGAAATTTGACTATGCGATGAACAGTTGATCCACTCTGGCCAAGTTTGTTACATGATACTACAGAAGCAGTTTTCAGGTAATCAATGTAATGGCTGTTGAGAATTTTTTTTTTTTTTAAGAAACCACTGTGTGCACAGAGGGATACAAACAGCATCTTCTTGAGCTATTTGTATCCCTCTGAGCTCTGTCCGATGCCAAAAGATAAACTCACCTTTAGCAAACTTCATGTAATGGACTCTCTTTTTTGAGGTCTTGGACTTCTCTTCCAAGCTGAAGGCCTTGTGTTCCTCTGGTGGTGGAGCTTCTATAGATAATGAAACAAATACAATAATAATATAGTCACCAGTAGTTACAATTTTAAGATGATAATTCAGTGTCATTGCATTTCTTTACCACCTCATAAAATGTGCTTTGTCTCCCAGAACAGTGATAATGAAGATGTGCATTGTATGACAGTGACTATCGAAATGTTTTCTCTCCTAAATGTTGCAGTGCAGCACCCTCTACTGTCCAATAGATGGACCAGAGATACAGAAATAGCTGCACTTTCATGTAGTTTGAAATAGAGCCAAAGTTGGAAGGTTACCATTAAGACTAAGTATATACATAATGTGTCAAATCTAGATAATGCAGTACCAGTGTGGGTCATATGTCATAAGTGCATGACCTATTTCTAGATTACTACCCACAAATGACATAGACAAATAAATCTAATCACAAACACATATGCAATTACAATATCTTTGGCCAGATATGATTTAACAATAGTAACTTTGATTAGGGATGTACTGATGTGACTTTATCATACCTGATAGAACAACAGATACCTGGGCTTTGGGTATCGGCCAATAAAGAGCACAGATACGATTTGTTTAATTAATAAGAATGTGTTTATGTGTAAAGCAACATCATGGTTGACTTAAATATTGCTTTCTTAATTCTGTTAAACCAAATGTAACAAAGAAATGTGAGCTATGATGTGGCAAGGGGCATATGGACCTTGTTTTTGTCTAATCAACCAACACATTTTCTTTAATGCAACAGGTATAATTTGTTGATCCCATGAAGCCGACCACCTCAACCTGTTTGTTAACAGTGATACACATTTTCCATCTTAACACTGCCGTTTGTACATACCAGCGCTGCCGCTTTGTCCATGGCAGTTGTTCAGTTGAGCAAGAAGCTCGTTGAAATCATCTTGGTGTGCGATCCAGTTGTCCTGTGAAAACAGATTTCAACACAGACTTCTGTTTAACAATAACATATCTTTATAGCCCCGCTATAATCATCCCTTCGTGAAAATGGTGAAAAATGTATAAAGCAACTAAAATATTTTATTCAAGTATTATGTCAAAAAGTGATAAATATGCTCACCTCATAGCTGCGACTGGTTCCAAGACCAAGTTGGTCGTTTTTAACTTTGACTTTGATATTGTCAATTGTGCCTTGCTCACTTCGGCCCAGGCCCTTAACGTGAAAAGAGAAGACAGAACACAGCACATCAAACCACTGTCAAATGTCTTAAGCAATCACCACAGTTGATCCAACAAGAAAGATCCAGCTCACCTTGCCCTTGGACCAGCCCATTCGCTCCATCAGCTTCTGGCCAATTCTGGAGTCATCTTTACTCCAGTTGTTGTTCCTTGGGTCAAGAGACCACTTCTTTTTCTTCCGGGCTGAAAAGAGAGCAGCATCATCATCGTTACATAACAGCCATCCAACAAAACATTACATGAACTAGCAGGACGAGCCACACGCACTCAAAGGAGACGCTGACCACACAAAAACATGTTACTGTGCAGATTCAAGAGAGGACAAATACTGCGTTTTTACGCGCTGCATAGTCGGTTTCTGTTAACATACAGATACACATCAGAAGTAGACAGTGCCTTATGTCATTAAAATACACAGGTCATATACTTCCTTTTTATTTTTTTTGGTATTCTGATCTTATTTAGGCAATGAACCAGGTTTTGGCACAGATAATAATCGGTGTCATATGCATGCAAGTTAGCGTTAGGGCCATAAGCAAGGCTTTACACGCCAACGTAAGACCATGCTATGAGAGAACCATCTGCCATCTCTTACAACACGTTTAATAGAAAGAAGGAACACAAAAAAGACTCGACCATTAAGGACAACACAGTTAGCTAAACTAAGCAAATGACAAGTTACTGCAGAAATAGATGCAGATGCAGAAACACGTGTTGGTTTACACAGACTGCTGTGGTAATGCTAATGCTAGCTACTCGAATAGTTGGACAAGTACGAAATACGGAATACTTTCGGAACAAAGCCTCTCGACAGTGGGTATCAGTGGTTTTAAGCGAACACAAAACACAAACATACATGTTGTTATTTTTAAAGAAAAGGGAAAATATCCCTCAAAAGTCTAACAAAAATGTACATACGCTCAGCAAGCATGGACATCTTGGGGTCCTTAAACAGCTTGACGTAAGCCGCGTAGGGTTCCCAGGAAATGCCGGAAGAGAAAAGCACACTGGTTGTTTGCGTAAACATATCCCGATAAGAGATTTATTGTGAGTCGTATTCCATACGGATGAAAGCATTTGAATCAGTTGTTTATTGTAACAATGTATAATATAATATAATAATATCACTGCAAGTGGTTATCTTCGCCAACAGAGAGCGCCACAGCCACAAAACTACAGCATAAAAACATCCTACGTGTACTGGGTCATCCGGGTTCAATTAACCAAAATAAGCCCAATAATTATACAGTATACCATATAAAAGAATGTAATTTTTGTATTCACCAGAAATGTAACAATTGTATGTATACATAACAAATAGGCCTACCACAACATATATTATATTATATATTATCCTTTTTTGCTCCCCGTTGCTGTGTCTACGGTGTATGAGAATAAGTCACTTTGGATAACATTTGGATGCAAATTACAAATATTTAATGACTTAATATCTTCCAGGATACAGGATATGCCTGTACCAATATACGTAGACATATTTTGTGATGAGCCAATATCAGCTGATATAAGCCCAATAATTTAGTCCCCAAGTTCCAGCCAAAACAAACTATGATTTGCGAACTCAAACAAGCATTGCTTAAAGTGCCCTTGGAGACATGTCATACTGTTTGTACTGATGCATGTGATGCACTAAACTTCAGCTGTACAAGATCACATTTTCAAAAGTTTTTGGGCATAGAGCTGCTTCTCGTAGGCCTAAAGACCGAAATATCACAACAAATGAAGTTCAATTATATTACATTTATTTTGTAATGCCGGAAAAATCACAAATGCAACATCCTCTGTCCTAGGACCCTTATATTGGAACAGGAACTGTAACGGGTATAGAAAAAAAGGACAAAACCTTAGGAAGAGCAACAGAGGAACAACTTTAGTCTTATACATGGTGTTGCCAGTTTTTATGTGACAATAATGTTTATTTATGCTAAAAAGCCCCAGGAATGTTTGTTTTTATAACAGCACAGTCTGCTGTTATAAAAACTAATAATTCCTGAAGGTGAACCAAGTCGGTTCACCTTCAGGAATTATGAGCCTTAGAAAAGAGCTAATGTTTAAAACGTTGAAACTTGTTTCCCCCATAGTCTCCATGGTAAACAATCACAAATCACAAATTGTACAACATACGACATCCTCTGTCCCAGGACCCTTATACACGAACACTCGCCAAATAAAAAAAAAAGTAAACAAAAAGGAATTATACATTAATGAAAGTAATAAGCAAAACAATGATGAAACATTACTACTTATAATAACAGCAGTGTGGATATAACAATAATGATGTTAACAAAAGCATTAATGGTAGCAGTAATATGAATGTGACTAATAATAATAATAGTAGCAGTGTATGTCAGCAGGGCCATGGCAGGAGGCACAACCACGGTCCAGATAACCACGATCCATGGAAACCGGCAATGAACATCTCAATACAGTGCAGAGATTTAAGAATCTGCTTTAAATTATGGGAACAAAGAAGCAGACACTCTGTCCTCTCTGAACACAACTTCATACTCATTTGAAAAAGAAAAACTATATTTGTTGTTGTTTAGATCTCTTTTGCTACCAACAAAAACACGTACACTCTGAAACAAGAGCTAGCACTTCAAACTGGTTCGACATGCATATTCAAATCCTCTTATGTCCTCTTGTCATCAACATTTCAGACAACATATTACCAAGACCTTGGAGAAAGCTACAGCTGCCGGATTAAGGACAGTAACATTAGTAGCAGTGGTAGTTTCTAGAAAGGTACATGGTGGTTACGTCTGTGTCCCTTAGAGTTGCTATTAGGGTGTTAAAGTATGGAGCCGGATGTTCTTACAGCTTCAGTTTATTAACTGATTACAATGAAATACTGTAAAAGTGAGTGTCCTTGAGCTACTTATGAGTTATAAAAGCTTTCTAGGGACCCTTATAAGCCCTATCGAAAGGAACAACTTTAGTCTTGATATGGTGTTGCCAGTTTGTACATGCCTTGTGTGCCAATACGGACACAAGGCATGTCAGTAATATTGATTTATGCTAATAAGCCCCAGAAGTTGTTTGTTTTTTAAACGGCTGACTTGGTTCACCTTCAGGAGTTGTTAGCCTGAGAAAGGAGCCAATGTTTATCAAAAAGTTGAACTAATTTCCCCCATAGTCCCCATGTGAGGTGAAGAATTTATTTCTGTTAAAAAGTAAGATTGAGAAAGTTTTATATGCGATATCTGCAGGGAAAGACAACTGCAAAAACTAAACATTAATGTGTCTCAGTGACACATTTATTCTTAGAAACTGAAACAAACTCTGTAATACAGTGTCCTGTCCTGAGATGTATGAGAGATTTTGAGGTGATATTATTTTTATGGCGGCATTGTACAACAGCAACAACTGTATTGCACCACATTAAATGAGCATGTTCACTGGATATGTCCACTTTTACTTTGCGTTTATTTAATCTAGATCTGAGTCTTATCAACACATTTCAAAATAAAATATATATGTAATATGGTCAATCCATATTCTTGAGTTTATTAGCTAGATGTTGGATCTTAATCCTAATTATTTTTGCTTTGGAGTGTGTTAGTTTTAAATTGTAATGTTTCCAAACATAGCTTAAATAAATAAATAAAATAATATATATATATATGTATATATATATATATATATATATATATATATATATACATATATATATATATATCTCCTTGGTTCACATAAAGTTACAACATCCACAAAATAAGGTCAGACAATCATATACGCCGCAGCATCTTGTCCCAATTGCACATCTTTCCCTGTTAAAATAAACAAGATCATCACATCATGCTGTTAAAGAGTCAGACCTTAGTTTATTACTAGAATGGTTAAGGCTGAGTCGTGGGAAACTCTAATCTGACCCCAAATCTGCAGTTAAAGTTATCCCCTCAAGCGTAGGGTTAGGGCTAGGTTGTGTAACTGTGTCCGGAGCCTGAAAGGGATCAGTGACAGCAACAAAGAGGCGTCTGCTACAAAGACGCTGATAATAGGAATCATGATACTGTGCAGTATCACTGCACCTGATCTTTCCCCTCAGGTTTTTTCTTCTTCGTTTTTCAACTAACCTTGAAAGAGTTCTCTGTATGTTACGGCCATTATGTCCTGCTTTCAAATGATTTCAGAAAGGTTTTACTAGTGACCTCGTAAGGTTTAGGTCAGATCAGGTCAAAAAATGTCATTCAAAATGTGTAGGTCATGGATCATTATATCATAGAGCTCATGAATGTGGCCATGATCTCAAAGTCAACATGGATTGTCTGGCCCTGTTCCAGGCTAGCAGAGAAAATGAAATTAAAATGGTTTGCAAAACCAATAAAAGTGCAACAAATGTTGTTTCTTGATGTGGTCATTTCTGTTTGTTAGTGAAATATATCTCAAATAGGAAATACAGAAGGCACAAGACTGAACTGTTTTGACTCAGCTGACTAACAGCCTGTAACTGTAAGGGAGGGACATACAGTCGGCCTTTACATTTCTCTTGAGGCTTGAGGGTTGAGAGGAAGGTGGTGGTGGGGTCTTGGGCTCTATTACCATGGCAACAGGTCTCCATGTGGAATAACAGCTGCGGCACAGAGTGTTATGGTGTTTCTGGCCCACTGCCCAGCAGCTCCCTCCGTCAGCCTTCTTTATGTCTCGTCCTTCACTTTCTGCCCGGGTCCAACGTAAGCCGATGCACACTGAATCTTATTACATGATGACGAACAAAACACTGGGGCCCCGGGAGACCGAGGAAGCCTCCTGATTGGCCGGTTGAAGGCGGGCCTGCAAGCTTGTGTGCACACCCAGGGAGACTGTCTTACATAAGAGACAAGGTTTCCATTACTAGAAAGAGGACAAGAAGTAGCAGTGAAGCCCCTTTGTTTCTGTTTCTTCCACAACCCTCCAATTGAAAGCTTCTTCTGTGAGGAACACACAAACACATGTTCAGTCAAAGGCATGCAAAACATAATTTGTATGCAGGAATGTGTTGCCTTAGAACATGCCCATACTATACATTTGCTTGCAAAATTCGGTAAACTGCATGTTGATTTTACAGTCCTGCATCATCCACTTTAGGCGACCCATAATTCTTGCAGAGCTTCTCAAACTCACAGCTAATTGTCAGGCTAAAGATACTCTGTTCCTTCTGGCATGAAATTACTAAATTATAATCATAGGGTTTGGTTCCCTGTTCTCTGATTTGTGAACTGAAACCCTCTTATGATGAACAAAAGATCCCCCCAAAAAATGCTGCTATTTTGTTGTTTGCCAGTAAGTATGATTAAGGACTCGAGGGTCCAGTTCCATGAGGTGTTAACATTGTTATGTCTTCCCACGTTATACAAGCTGTAAAATCTGAGGACAACAAAGATCATATTATCTGCAGAATTTCTGCTGAATGTGAGAACAGTGTGAAATCATTCCTAGTTACAAGGATGTGCGATAAAGCATGCATAGGTTTGTTGAGATTTGTGATGAGTAAATTATAATTTTTCAATCCAAACCAGAGAGCATACCTGCAGCTTTATTGACAGGCATCCACAGAGGAAAGGTGCTGATTAGGGAGAGAGCTTGTTTGGCGTTTGGTTGAGTTGAACGCCTGCGAGCTCTTCAGTCTGAGTGGTTTGTGATTAAGACCAAATGGAGAACCTTAGCATTTAATTCAGTTTAAAATATTAAATCCCTCATTGCACTCAGCAGCTTGTCTCCCTCTGTGCTCTTTTCTCTCTGCAGCACAACCGCAAAACCAACAAGGTCACCCGGAACAGCTCCAATTACCGACAAAGAGAAATTGAAGAAAGTCAAGCGTATAGTGAAGGACTTTGTTGTCTTCAGGGTTACAGTTTATGGCCCCGTGAAGAAAATGCAGCTGCAGTTTATTGCATTTATTGATGTGCTGAGGAAGACACCTTTCTCATCCGGATTAGTTTTTTGTGCCTTCTGAAAATAAGGTAATAGGAAGAAGAAGAAAAAAAGATAAAATAGCTATAACTTTGTGATTCTGTTTAGGCCAGCAGAGAAGGCTTACCACTGGTACATTTACAGCTGCACCGTTTCAGAAAGATGAGTAAAGTGGGTTTGGTTGGTCTAAAACGGTTTCTTGACAGCTGGGTGTGTTTTCTTAAATTTCCACGTATGCACGTCTTGGATTACTCAAGTCGTACGATGCTTTGAACCACTTTTAAGTTGGACTCAGAAAGTTGTTTCTAGGTTATAATTATAGGTTTGAACCTGCCAAAAAGCTCAAACCTTTGCACCATGCACTGAAAAATCTTCCTGCATATTTTCTCATTTATGCAAGCAGACAAGGCAGGTTTAAACCAGTCTTGTTGGATTAAAGAGATTTTTGCCGACTGTTCTAATAGTCAATAAAGGTTGAATGTGAGGTAAATCTAAAAACAGTGTTTTCTGTTGAGATGTCCTGCATATAAAGCTTTACTCTACATAAAGCCCAACAAGATCACTCAATTCATGCGCCAATGCAAGTAGTGCTGAAAGTCATAACCATTTCATGCTCCGCAGCCTGCATAACTTACAATCAAATACCGGTAGAACTTGGCATCTGTATACTGCTTTAAACCTAAAGGAAATACATCACGTTCAAATTGAGTGTTCTCTGAGAACATTTTGTACTCAAATGATTGCCACGGTATGTGAGCCACCACCCAGAGGGCTGGAACTGAGGCAGCACTGCCTGTGGTACATTTATGTGAGACAGTCTTGATGAACTTGTTGTGAAGGAGTGACAAATGCCAGATACAGGTCAAGGAGTGTGGAAAAAAGGTTTTATTGTCAAAGCTTGTTGTGATTGAAAGAACAGACAGATTTCACATGGAAATCAATTACAGCATTTCTCAAAACAAACTGTTGAAATACAGAAACCACCAAATGTGGCAGACAGAGTCACATTTCTCTTCCGTCGCAAGATAATCCCACAAAGTTGATGAAAAACCTCAAACTTAAAAGTGGACAGGAATACTTGGAAACAGTGTTAAGAAAGGCTTTCACTCTATGGAGCGCCCACACATTTAACACCAATAGACAGAATAAATAATCGCACATGGAATAAAAAGAAGAATTCTTAAGATTTTCGCTTCACACTGCTCGAAATACAGATGCACTTTATCAGAAATTGACCCCCGCAGGTGATTGTACTCATTTACTTTAAAATAAAATAAAAAGTATGAATCTGTCTAAAGGGCATCAAAGGACACAACTTTAGCCCCAGGAGCTTTAGAGCCAGAACATCTGGATTTTGACCACACTTTGAAATTTAGCAGGAAAACTAAACCCTGATCGATTTGCAAAAAAATTTAATTGATGGTAATGTTAACAAATACACAATGCAACAATCCAAACAAGTTTCCACAGGCCACGAGGTTGTCCCTGATGGCAATCTTCCACTGACACACTGCTCTTCACCACAGATCTCCAAGCAGAAAGAAACGAGGAAAGAAAAAAGAAGAGCACAGCGGGAGTAGCTAGACAGGAGCGGGGAGGATTGTCAAGCCCGTACTGACCTTCACATTCTGAAGACGCGGTAGCCTTGTGCCAGGCATGCAGAGCCCTTCTGATTTCACAGAGAGACGCGAGAGAATGACTATGTACAGGTAAAGTTTCTCTACTCTCTTTGGGGAGTCTTTACATTATGTACAAAGAATACTCTATACTCAAGATGTTGTGAGCCCTCAGTTAGCACCAGCCATGCGCGACTCTGCGTCGAAGAAGTTAAGCATCGTCTGGACGAGCTCTGGCAGGTCGCAGTCGTGCTTCCAGCCCCAGTCTTTTCGTGCATTGGAATCGTCGAAGTTCATTGGCCAACTGTCAGCTGTAAAGAAACAGATGAGAACGCTTTGATTTACAGTCCGCATCAGTTTCTGATTAACGTCAGCCTCTTTACTGTGAAGCCAGATTATTCAACTTTTGAAACAAGAAACACAATCTTCCTCTGGAGAAGAATTCAGCGGAAATAAAAATGCATCGGAGCTCAGCTTAATGCACTCAGAGGTTTGGCTGCTACAGCCTTACTTGGTCTGGTGGGACCTGTAGTGTATGGTGGCGAATGGTAGCTAACTTTAAATAGAAACGGCTGTGTAACTGACATCAGTTTTTTGACTTCGTACTCTACATTTCAAGTCAGTTGAGAATCTTAAGAAACGAAGGTAAACTATGTGCAATCGTCTTGCATCTGGCACTAGTGGCCACATCGGTCAGCATGCAACAACATGAGACTTACCGATGGCCTGCCGTACGTGGTCAACGTCATACGTGACCTCCAGCTCGGGCATCTGCTTCTGGAGCTCCTGGGCCAGTTCCTCGGGGCTGAAGCTCATGGCGTTGATGTTGTAGGTCCTCATGCTCAGCGTGTCAACTGGCGCCTCCATTACCTCCAGCGTGGCGCGCAAGCAGTCGTCAATGTACATCATGGGCAGCCGCGTGTCGGGTCTCAGGTTGCACTCAAACTTGCTACTCTTGATGGCATCGTGGAAAATCTGGACAGCGTAGTCTGGTCAGAGAGAGAAACAAAACAAAAACTATTAAAATTCTGCTGAACTATAGTGTAAAAAGGACAAAAGCTCAGTCAGAAATCTTTAACGATGCTTATCAAAACTGAGTTTAGGTGTGAAAGGGTGTGGTAGCTTTACCGACAAGTAAAAATGGGACGAGAAATCTGCTGCCCTAAATAAACAAGCTTCAACAACTCTCTGGAATAAGTCAGTTGCATAACAAACTTGTGACATGACAGGAGCGGTACAGGAATAGACGAACATTAATGTTGAAACCTTATCTCAACTGCATCGCTCTCACCTGTTGTGCCGCCGCCTGGCATGGAGTCAGCAGAGATGATTCCTGGGTAACGGAGACAGCGGAAGTCCAGGCCGTAGCGGTGGTGGTAGTACTGCCGAAGAAAAGAGAGGAATCCATTATTGATAAATAATTGAAAATATGAAATGGGTTCTCACATCAGATACCGGCATGCTACATTAAATGTAACAATGGGAAGAGAACAATAATACCAGTATAGCCAGAGGAGTGTAGGGCTGGTCATGTTTTGGAACGACAAAAAAGAAAAGAAAGAAATCTGAGATCGAACCTCTCCCATCAGCTCAGCGTGGACTTTGGAGACACCGTAGATGGTGCGCGGTCTCTGCACACAGAGATCTGGTGTAGGGTTGCGGGGAGAAGTGGGACCAAAGGCCCCGATGGTGCTGGGGACGAACAGACGCAGGCCGTGCTCCGCCGCAATGTCCAAGATGTTGTGAAGCCCTGAGGAACACACAGAGAACCATCCCATCAGGACATCACCGACGTGAGAGAGCTTTTACCTCTTAATTATTGTGACCAAAGTGCTTACCGGTGATGTTTACAGAGCGCGCCAGGGCAACGTTGGCCTCTCCCACAGCACTGAGGAGGGCGCTGTAGTGAACCAGCCAAGTGATGCGGTTGTTCACCACAATTTCCCGCAGGTTCTTGTAGTCCAAGATGTCGGAGTAGATGAAAGGGCCTGGCGGTGATAAAGGTGATTGAAGAATTTATAAGTCAGCGGTTCAATTCTTGGTATATAGTATTTATGTAGAAGTGATTGTGTTCTTGTGAAGCAGAAGTCAATGTGCCACTTGTGTTTCAGGGCCATTGCCAGCTTGTAATAGATTGCTCATCTGTCCTTCCCCTTTCTTGGAAACACTTCTCAAACAATAATCCAGCTCTGAAGGTGTTAACGAATATTTATTTTGTGTTACATACATCCCAGTTCAATTTGGTTCACAGCTAGAAGCCGTAACATTCATTACGTCTTTGGACAGCTCAATACTGGATATTAGCAGAACAAAGTCACCATGCGTCACATATTGATTTCAGGGAATTTATCAACATAACAGGAAAATGTGACTTCCTCTTACGCATGAACGAAAGAAAATCAATAAGAACTAGACATACTTTGTTTGCCAACACTATTGGCAAACAAACACATTTGGCAATACAGCGATGACAGTCGTAACACATTAACAACCTTCATTTCCAAATGGTTGAATTTTGAAAGGGTTGTGGAATTAGTCATGGCTACGGTCACCAGAGGATCTCAACTTTGTGCATGCTGATGTGATGAAAGATTTTCTAGACACCAAAGAAATATAATTCAATGTTTCTGTTCTCGGGCTGAATGCACTTGAAGGGATGTAGTCTGACACAGCCTCCTGCCATCTGGTCTTGAAAGCAAAAAGTTACTGAATCTGATTATTTTAAACTACAGATTCTAATACAGTCCAGTATACGAGTTGACTCACCGCTGTGGAAAACGCTGCTTGGAGGTTTTCTGATGTCGGACAGAATGACGTTGTTCTTACCAAACCGCTTTCTGTGAAGCAGGAAGTCATCGTTATACAACTTGAAAATCAGAAATGGTTCTCACATTGATACAATCTAATTGGCCATTTGCTAGCTGTCAGCTAACTATGTGTGATGTTTGCCAAACAACCCAATTAGAAATCTTACCTCAATAATTTGGCAAGCCCCACCCCGAGCTGTCCCAGGCCACCTGCATATAAGAAAGAAAGAAAGAAAGAAAGACTAAGTGTCATCACACTGCACAAATCACCAGCAGCTAATAATCATCAGTGCTGGTCTCCATGGAGACTGAACTAACTAAGAAGGAGAGTGGGCCATAAGAAGAAGAAGAAGAAAACGGGTCAGAGGATCAGATGCCTACACTTTGTTTTTAACCTTCATTCCCAAACTTGTAAAACAAATCCTGATGGTCTTGAATCTCTGCAGAGCAGACATATATTTATCTTACCTTCCATTTGTGAATTTTTTTTAACTGGACCTCTTGTATAAAAGGACTGTGCTCTACGATGTTTAACAGGTGTTATAAAACAGCCCAAAAAACAGATGCCTACCTGTAATGAGCACCTTGGGGTGGTCCGTTTCTGAGAAGGACACGGAGTGGAAGCTGGCATCAGATGTCACCTGCCGAGGGGAGAAGCTGATGTTCCGTACAGCTACTGTTAGGGGCTGGCAGCCGCACCCTTGGGTGCTGAGCAGGACCTGCTTGGCCACCTTGCTGAGGGTTCTGATAACAGGCATGCTGGTACCTACAGTGGGGAAGAAAAAGTTCACACTTCAGGGTGAAATCTGTCAAATTTCACAGGCCTGAGTGAGGGAAATTCTCTTCATGTCACCCCACAAAATCAATTGAAGCCACATTTTGTAATATGTTTGACTGCGGTGGCCTGCTTTTTTTGTGTGGCCAAGGCATGGCACTCCAGACCTCAGGCGCGGAGAGACAGACAGTCAGGGACGTGTCCTCCCTGCCAGCAGGGAGGACACGTATGCTTCAGTTAAACAGACAGGCTGTTCCCAAAGACGCGCAGCGGAGCACTCGAGCGCATAGCAACACCAAACGTGTTAATCGAGAGCGCACTCAGCGTTTCTGTATGGTACATTACTCAAAAAATAAATATATAATCATGCATTTAACTTTTTAGAGAGTCACACCCGATGGAAAACTGAGTCAGCACATTGAAAGCAGCTTTCTAAAGTGTATCCTTCCATCATTTAAAGAAGTTAACAGCGCAGACGGTTTACATATATATATATATATATTTTTTTTTTTAAACGTAAAACCCTTTCATAAATTTGCCTCGACTTTTGTACAACACATAATTTCAAAAGTGGACTTACCGAGAGAGCCGCGAGCTTCCCAACAACAAAAAAAAGGAAGGAAGAGTAGAACTTAAGCGTATTTATACGACCCTGCCTTCAACGAGAGCCAATCAGGGAGAGAGGGCGGACAGCAGCGAAGGAAAACAGTGCCAAAAACAGGTCGACGAGGATTTGGAAATATTATTTTTCGAAACAATTTGAAGGAACTTTTGTGCTGGACACTTTATAGAATAATCCTCATTTGGGGTAAAATTACATCATGCGATATGTACAATATTCTTCTTAAAATAAGGGATATCATAAATGAGGCATCAACAGCAGAACTTAATGACTATTTTTGCGCAAAATAAAATCGCCCTAGTTCCGCCTCCTAATATGTGCAATCCATTGTTGTGCCAACAAGGTGTTACGTGCATGTAAGCCGTTGTGTAAAAGGAGTCTCGAGCTGATCCCCTCTGGCACGAGGTGCGGCCCGTCTCTTATAGTTCCTTAACAGAGGGTTGCTGGTCTCCTTTTCCACGTGGACTACGTGAGGCGATGAGCAGCCCACGTCAACGTGACGCATATTTTTTGAATGGGGGACCACCACCACTGTTTGAGATACAAAGCATCTTTAAAATGGGGATATGAGAGACGCAGTCAGCCGTCCAGACAGCTGAAACGCGGCCAGCGCGCCGGCGTGGAGCCTCCTGGCACACAGCCTGAGCACAATAAGTCAGAAGTCTACTAATATAATTAGGAAGCAATATTTGCTTTGCCCCCCCCAAAAAAAACAATTGTAGGGGGCGGGGGCCATATTAATAAAAGCATCACGTGATCGCGGTATGGACACATTACATATATGATTTTATATATTAATACATCAGGTTAAGATTATTTAAGAGACATTTAAATCTCTACTCTAAGCGGACTAATACAGGAAACGTAACTGGAGCGGTTTACTCACCGGTTAATCTTCAGGACTAGAAACAGAAAACTCGTGCGTGAAGAATAAGAGATGCTGCTGTGAGCCACTCGAGAGATGCTGCTCGTGTTATCTCCGGCCGGTGTTGCATCAGCTTCGCCATCTAGCTATATATCAGCGGCCATCTGCTTTCAGGGGAAGCCGGCTTTCTCTCTGATTGGTGGATTGGCGGAGGTGCGGTCCTCCCTCACCAGACCACGCCCACGAGGCAGCGACTCCCAGCTCCCTGCATGGGCTCCGTGTTTTAGGCGTCGTCTCCAACACCCTGATGTACTAATTGTATAGTGGTGGTTGTGTACCACTATAAAAGGAACAGATCTGAGGATTCAATCAACTAATGGACAAAACCGTGTGTGTTAGTGTGACAGCTTTAAATAGGAGGCTATAAGAAACCCAGCAAATATCCACATCAAGCTGAATCCAGACAACTAATTGCATTTTGCTTAAAAAACAAAACAATGAATCGATTCAAACCGCAGCCGATTATTTTTCTGTGGGTTGATTTATCAATTAATTAACAAATATTACATTCAATGCAGTACAGGATATATATTTTAGTCAATATTTGTTTACGATGTGACTAAACCAGCAGGTTGTGTTTGTATACATCTTAGTTGAAGCCACAAGAATATGAAGTATGTTTCTTCAAGTATCCAGGTATGGCTGACCACTTTGAAAGTACCTTGAGGTGATAAGAGCACCCAGATCCTAAAGTACTGTGGATTTGAACATTTGGCCACACAGTCAGAGTTTATGATGACTGACACATTGATGGGTCTCTTTAAAAACACACTTTAAAGTAATTATTTTACTTTTTATCTGCTGTAAAAAGCACACGCTGTGATATGTGTATGGCATCCAGTGATTCTACTATGGGACAAAATCTCAACATAGTGCAACAGAAGCCTTCTCAAGAGCAGGCGTTGGTGGAATGAGTACATTATCTCAAGTATTTGAGGTACTTTACTTGTACGACTTTACTAGTATTTCCATCTTGTGCAATGTTACTTCTTCTCTAATCTCAAAAGGTAAATATCGTACTTTTCCCTCGTAAACGTTTGTCTGACACCTTTGTTTACTTTTCAGATTACACATTTCCACACCCTTCCTGTCTGGTGAAAACAAAGTATCTCCAAATTTGGTGATTTAAATTTGTTCTGATAAACTGAAGGATTACACGTTCTTTTATAGGTGAGGGAAATGCTCCTACTTCTTAATTATTACCCTCCTGAAATAGCTGTAAAATGCATCGTCACAAACCTGAAAACATGGCTGCTTTTGTTATAGAATATGATGCATTGCTGTGGATTACACTACCGACAGTATATAAAGGAGTTACAGTTAGCACAACCTTAAACAACTACAGCAGTTAAATGCAACATACACATTAATGCAGCAGTAAAATTAATCCAAAACATAAAATGGAATTTCTTCACTGCAGAATGATTACTTTTACTTTTCAGGATCTGAGTACTTTCACCACTGAGTGTCAGAAAAACAAAAATTATCTCACGTGTCTATACAAATACTGACATAAAAGTCAATGAGTAATTTAAACGTATACTGGACTACACATGAAGCAAAACAAAGGAAAAACCTGATGCATCCTTGTGATAGAACAATGATGAGCAAACTACATTGTTTGTAAAAGCACACCACATCATTGTGGCTGCTTGTACCCTCGCAGGATAAAGAGGGTGCCTCCTTTGAATGAAACTAAATCCATTCATGTTTATCAAGGCAAGAGTATGACGCATGCACACAGTCCGTTTGACTTTGAGGGTTGTTTGCAGTAGATAGAGGAGGCCGGGCTAACGGGGGTTGACGAGCAATGGGTGGGTTTACGATCTGTGCTGGCTTGTGAGTGGTGGAAGGGTGCACACCCCCGCGCCTGTCATCACCTCGAGGAAAACAATTTAATCTGTAAATTGACGTACTTTTGCTGAAAAACAAAACAAAGATCACAGACATATGATGACATTAAGTTCTCCACTCTGCATTCCCATGAAAAATAAGAGGAAATTGATACTTGAGAGACTGTAAGATGACGTTTTATTTTTGGTGTAACGGTGAAACATCTGGGCAGCAAAGACAAAACACTATTTCCACTTGCCCTTTAAGGGTCACACAGTCCTCCATTAGAGGCTATCAAGGCGTTCAGCCATGAGTTCAGAGTTGTGACTGACCCAAGAGAATCGGTGGCTGCACAGTAAACATCGGCTGCTATCGGATGACTCCGTAAAGCACCTGACCCCTGGCTATTTATTCCGTCACCTCATCAGATGACAATTTCATTGCGTCACAGCGTTAGCTACCTATTTAGGGAGCTGTCTGGCATGCTGTTTACTAATTATTGGACAAGCCACAATGGGACGGTGTGGGACATTTTAATTGTGAGTCACCTGCCATTACAGTGGAAACATGCTCCTTCGTCACTGAGCCGTGGCTGACATGACCAGGGCCCCGGCAATGAAGTGAGACATTACAAGTCATTACAGACATTATATATGTAAACCTGATATAGTTTGTTGTTTTGAAAAAAAAATTAAATAGATCCCAATGCTTTGGAAAGCAGGAATTATGTTATTGCGATATCTATAGACAATTTGAAGAAAAAAAAAAAAAAAGTTTATGAATTGTGAGTTTTGTCTCTTTCAAATTATACTCAAAATACTAGTGTGTGCGTGTGTGTCGGGGAAAATAAACAGAAATTATTTACACAATATTATCATATGTGTAGTATTAACATGATATCAATATTTTCAATATTTTACTTTTTGTAAAATTGCGACACCCCTTGCAGGAATACTTGGAATTGGCGACTTGGGAGCATGAACAACATTGACATATTATCACCTTATCGAGTTGTATCTGACTTATCAACTGCTAAACGCTATACTGTGTTCACTTTGACTGTTTGCTGTTTCATAAGAACAGCTGCATGCTGGGACGACAAAATGTGTTGCTGAGAGTAGCAAATATGGTGACTGAAACAAAATAAACTGTTTATTACTAAAATCTTGGTGTGAGATAAAAAAAAAAAAAACATTAAATAATTACAAATTAAAACTTCTTTTGTGCTATAATTTTTAATGGCTTGAAATTTAAAAAAAAAACATTTAATCTTTTTAACAATAATATAATTTTACAGAAACAGTGCTAAAAGTAGATAAAAGTACATTTTGAATTATGATCTTGCAGTAAGGCATTGCACAAACACCATAAAGTTGTTGACTTTGACAAAGCAACATCATTTTAAGGGATAACATTAAGCATAACACAAGCATAGGGAATTTGCACAATTGTAAATCAAACCATTACCTCGATATAATGCATTATTCCATTCATGCACACACACAAAAAGCAACGGTAGGTACAGTGTCTTTTTCTTTTGGCAAAAGGAAAACATGCATATAGTGCAGCTATAAACAACTTTCCCTTTTATAAAGCATTTTAATGTAGTTGCTGGAATCAGTTCAGCATAGTGTTAATCAAATCCTTCAGATTAAATGTATCGAGATGACATGGACACAAGTCAAGAAAATGCTCATTCTTACTGGCAAAACAAACAAAGCTGGCCATGGAGAACCACTGTGGATTTAATTTAACCTCCAAACTGCCATTTTGTATTTTAAAGTGCAGCATATCGCTTTCTCAATAGTATTATGCGAATGGTAACTACCTTCGCCCGTGGACAGCCATTAAAAGATGAGAGCTTTAATGTCACTTTTCAGATTTATCTGCTTCTCCAATTAGTGGGTTTGGAGGAAACAACAGTGTATTAATGAGGCTTTCCTGGTCACAGACTACAGTATGGTGAAAATAATCACATCAAATAGTTTGGGTCATGTTTAGTCTAATAGCTTGAGTTTATGTTTGTCGATTTATTGGCATGTTTTAACATTTAATGTTACGTCATATTGTCTAATATGGCGACAGCTGGTAACCACAAAAAGTATGCTACAAGAATTATCATTATATCTTCCTGATATTGTATAATGCCTTTCACACAAAGTGCATCAGTTTTGGATCTTAAACTAGAAAACAGCAGATATGCATTTTGTTTAATAATTATCGGATGACTTTAATTATCCAAATATAAATTGGTCTTTAAAGCAATATCTCACATAAATATAATGTTTTCACTTCATAAGCAGGGCTCTGTGTCATCAATCATATGACCAACATGGCCAATGTTACTGTGGGATCAAGACACTCTTTTTTTTTCTGGATCACACTCAAACGTATTTCACTACATTGTTATTATGCTTAATACGATTGGGGGAAGAAACAACAAAAACAAACACACAACCAGGTAAGCTAAGATGTATAAGGTTGTGTGTGGAGTACCTCCAGCTGGAATGTCAAGTAATGATCAGATAAACATACAAGCTATTTAGTTCGGGTCCCTATTAAAAAAGCCTCCGCTTTCATTGTACAGCACAGAAGGTGATGACCTTGCCCACGCTTATTATATCATCTCATCGTGCAGCAAAGTCACATGCTGCCTTATATCATCTTATATGTTGCCATAGTTACTCTGCAGTGCTTCAGTGGCATATACATTCAGCAGGATGTTTTGGTGAAAACCGGAACAACACCTATTGTAGTACATTCCCTACTGAACACGATCCATTCCCAAAAATATGGGAGTGCTCTATTAAAACACATTTAGAGGAAAGGGACTCAGTCACTGAATGTTCAGACGTGTGTGTCAGCGAGTGTGAGACGTGGGAGTTTGAGGAGGCTGCTGCGAAGTTTTTTTTTCTTCACACACAGGAAGGAAGCAATTAACAATTATATTCATTATCATTTAATCTGACGATTTAAACATTTTGAAATGGTTTTTGAAATGTCAAACTTGTTTTAGTTTTTATGAATCAAGGCACTCTTGAAGCCCATTCAGTCATATAAACTGTGTGAAAGATAACTGGAGGAATGGAAAATTTAATCGAGTGATTTATTTTTAAATTAATCTGGGTTTAGTGCCTTTCAATGTCATTTTTTTATCTGTGTGGGAAACCAAAATGTTTCATCGATGATGCAAAACAAAACAAAAAATTAAAACAGTTTGAATTATATGTTCTCAAGTATCTGAGAAGAAACTAACCGAAGCCTAAAGCTGGGACATTGATTCATTCATGTATTTAGTTATATTTTCACATTTGTTTACCTCTTTCTTCCATCAGGCTTCCTTTCACAGCTCTCTCTCTCTCTCTCTCTCTCTCTCATTCTCTCGCTCACTCTCTCTCTCTCTCTTTATGGCGTCTGCAGCAGAGGATCGTCAGTTTCCAGCTGGGCCAGCTGCCTGCGCAGGCTGTTAACTTTGTTCTGAAGCTCCTTGTTGTATTCGATTATATGTACCATTTCCTCGTAGGCCTCGTCCAAACACTTGGAGGAGCGGTTCCAACGAAGGAACACCCCTGTAATAGAAGAGAGAGTAGAGCACTGTGAGTACTATATAAAGAACAACACCTATTAGGAGAAAGTGGTTTCTCATCTTCCTTTCATGGTCAAACAAGACTTACTAGTCTGCAGACAACAACCATTCTGCCGGCTCCGCTTTGATCTAAATCACAAGTAGTCTCACCGTCACAGTTTAGCATATCGGCACTGAGCGTAATAAACACACATCAACGTTCTTGAGGCTGACCGTCAAATAGTGTTGAAGAGAAAACCACGAACTGTGTGTAAACTACCTTTCCTTCACTTGTCTTGATGTTGGTGGGTGGGGGACTTTGGTGGAAGAACTCGTGGGACTGAGATACCAGAAACACTAGGGTGACTGGAATGTTCACCACAGCGAGGAGGTGACTCGTCGGTTATTATGAGAGCGAGCGTGGCAAAGTGACCTGGTTACGTGGTAAATACTAGATAACACACGACTGTAGCTTAAGATTCCCGCGAATCGAGCATGGAGCCCTCTACGTTTTCAGTCCAAACTCAAACCTCATTCCAAATTCAAACAAGCCACACCAACGATTTCCATTGAAGCACAGCAAGTGCGCCCTCAGAAATAGTATGCGATTGTTGTTCTATGACGCGCACCATCAGTCCCCATTAGTGTTAGCAGTTGGAGCTACGGGGGTCTTTTAAGTTTGCCCGGGAGTATGCACCATTCACTATGAAAGGGTTGCATAAGCAGGATGTCTGTTGCATTTCCCGTGATTCAGTAGTTCTCATAGTTCATATAGAATGAGGGAGGGGCTCTGAGGCTTTAGGCAGGAAGGGGGCCCCTCACACAGGTTCGCCTGAACCTAATGACTCCTCATCTGTCCAGAGCCCCTCCCCTTACTTTTCTTCTTGAATGGCGTTTGCTTTGGGCTGAGTGGAGATTCAGCAATTTCAAACATAGGCTCCGCTGGGACTTTTTTTAAATAATAAACCCCCAACCCTCCCCCAAAAAACTGGACCCACAATTATTGAAATCAACTCAGTCCTACTAATTTAAACAATTTCAAAAGAGAAAATACATTTTTATCCCCATCATTATGTTTTTGATGGGAAAACCCAAGCTCTTTGCAAACCAAGCTCCTTGAAATATAGTCAGAAGTGTTTGTTAAATTAAAAGATCCCAGAATTCGTGAAATGTTGGAAAACGTATTTAAATACTTACGGTGGCATCTTATTAATTCCATGTAATACTTGATTCCTAACTACTATAAATGACAAGATAACCATCTGAAATCGCGAGAAAGGCATTGCTCTGCTTCGAAAAGACGCACGACTGATACAATTTCAGTCTCACGGAAGTTTAGATTCTTCAAGGGCACCGAGAGAGGAAAGAGCGGTACGCAGTCACTTCACCCACGCAGATTGTCTTCAGCATCACGGAACCTGTTTCACTGGTTGTTCATTTTGTTTACCACCATTCGATGCTTTGAAACTCAACATCAAGTTAAAAAGAAGGCAGAATTTGTTTTAAAAATAGTTTACAGCTTAAACTAAAATTAAGTGATCAAGTACAGTTTACGAACAGTTATCGAGTCACTTTGATATCTTGTGGGCAATATAAGCCTTAAATTCATTAATTAACGATACAAGATTGCTATACAGACAAGCAGAAAGGTGTGCCAAAAGTATATAAGCTTGCGCATGACTGGTAACTAGTAGTAAACCGCCACTGTGCTCAGATGTCAGTGTCCATGCAACCTATATTAAGATAAACGAGCAAGCCGAACACATCATCCAGATGCCTGCGAAGCAATCTGAGCAATGTCAAAAATGTAAAGATGCTAGAAGCCAAATGGGGGTAAAAAAGGAAATATGAGCTAAACGGCCACATGGAGAGTTTGACCTCTTCATGTAACATGGTTCACTAATACTGCAAAATGGGTGTTGCAGGTATTTATAGTGGCTCACGGGGTCACTCAGTTTATCAGCAGTGAAAATGGTGAAATCAATGGCGCCCCCTTCTGGTGGGATTACAGAATGTCTGTCGGAGCAAAAATGTAATACGGGATGAGACGATGGGAACAATTTATGGGAGTTTAGCTATCACAGCAGTTTTTACAGCCATCGCTGACGCAGGGCTCCTCTCTTTTCTAGGGATCATTTTTCAGGACTTTACCAGACATTTTTAGGGATGATCTGACCGACGGGGATCGTGAAATAGAAAAATGTTCCTCTTTGTGGAAGTCTGATTTAAAAGACTTCCAGTCTATGGCCTAACTATAACAATGGCACCAAAAAAAAAAAAGTACTGTTAGCCACATACAGACTGGCATTAATTATTATCCAACTCTCTACAACGTTCAACACACATATGAAACCATTGCTCCAACCGAATCAAACATGCTCACCAATTTAACATTATTCAACCGTTGGGAAGAAAGTAACCCGGTGTAAAGTCATCCACCCTGCATGTGTCATCATGTGACGTGATTTGAGTGTGTTCACCGCGTTTCCACAGCATAACCGAGAGCCGCTTATTCAAAAATGCTCTCGTCGATAAACCACTTGAGCATTATTATGAGCCTGAACACAACTTAGCCCTTTCAGATGGCATCCATTTCGGGAAGCTCTGATAACTCAAAAATAGTCAAATATTTTCCAGTGTGTGTGGGAACACTGTAACAATTGTTTCAGGTACTAGTCAAGGGTTTCCACTGTTAACTAAGACAGACTTGCTTTCGGGCCTTGCCTGTGCTTAAACAAACAGCATGAGTCAATCACACAATGTCACGGGAAAACAAAACTTGCCACGCTGGATGTGCAGAGCATGCAGTTTTACTGGTTGATGTACACAGAAACAGAAACTTTCTGTCTGTTAAACCAGACTATCAGTTACTACTCTCTCAAATGTACATCCACAAAACTTCAATTGTGTAAACAGCCACTAGTTTTTAGCCCTTAACCTTTGTGGGTGTTTTCCCTTCTGTGTCTGCTCATCTATCAAATATTTGATATTATGGGATGATTGTCTCTGAAAAGCCAGAACCTTTTAGGTCACCTCTTGTACATAATCTCAGTCACTGCATGTGTTTTGTGTTTACCTTCCCACAGCAGCAGACTCTGAGGGGCAACAGAGGGCCAGATCACAAGACTGTTGGCCTCATAGAGCGGGTTGGTCAGACGCTCCAGTTCTTGGGGCCGGTTCACCCACGACCAAAGGGACACCGTCTTCTCAGGCAGAGACAGCTTGGTTCTATGAAAAGGATGAGAGGGTGTTCACCAATGGTTAACCACTAAGAACAGTGTTTGCCTATGTACAGTAACACGTCTCTGGATGAACAAGGAAAAGAAAAAGAAAAATCACTGAAATGTGAAGGAAACGCGTCATGACATATTTTTTTCATCAAAGTCAAGAATGGGACAATATGCAAAAAGTTTTATAAACTCTGTATATTGTATTTGATTGCGTGAGATCATATACGAGTAAAACAAAGCATATGGCGAACATAAGCTGGTAGACCAACCACAACAGACTTCAGACTCACCTCTCAGCTGTACTGTTGCCCAGGAAGGTGCCAAACTGAGAAGCATAGGCGTGTTCAAAGACCAGCACCAGGAAGCTCTCGCTGAATTCAAAGGAACATGGAAACTGGCGAAGGATCTGCCACACACAGTCCAAGAAGAGAAGGAAGGTGGGAGCCTCTTGACGAGGCTTGCTGTTGGAGAAGGCCGACTGGGCGCAGCGCTGGTGGAATGGGTGACCCGCCTGAGACAGATGGTCAAAGAGGTGAGCGGGGGTCATGAGGAAAAATGCAAAAGACCATGTCCATCTTGATTATGGGACCGGATTATACTGCACGGAAAGGTTTCACACCAGTTTATGTGACGTGATGAAGGTTTCCGGAACCAAATACGTGTCAATATTGTTGCTTGTATGTCCAACGTATAAATATTAAACAAAATGCATGTCATTTCGAGGCGTTAAAATGGAAATATGTGATATGATATGATGTACACAATTGGATCAAAAGGGTAAAAACGACGTTGGCAGCGCTTCAAAAGGTCAGATAACTTTACCTGGAGCCACTCTCGCTCCACCAGGCCCTGGAAGCCTCTGATGGTCCTGCAGGCCGGATCAAGGATGATCTGAGCCAAGGAGGTCACCTGCAGGGTGGAATCTGTCCCCTCTGTGCCGTGAACGAGGACTGACGCTCCCTCCCTGAGACCAACACACACGATAACAGTTTGTCATTGCCACCTGCTTCTCTACTGTACAAAGACAAGTAGCAAAGATTCAAAACTGAACACTGGGGATTTCTAACTTCAGCATGTTTAGGGCAGATACACCTACTGCCTATTGCTTAGTGTGTACTGGCCCAGGATTAGTATTACAAGGAAATCAATCGTTCTCTGACCTGTCGATACACTGGGCAGCCAGGCAGGCGGTGGTGAGGATCTCCTTGACATGAGTCTGCCAGTTGGAAGCCTCGAGCTTGCTTAACCAGCGGTCCATACTGTGGGACTGGTCATTACACGCTTCTACCAGCTTTATCAGGCTCTCCTGGAGGATGTTAGACCTGGAAATGACATTTGAATTTGTCACGATTCATAATTCTTATTAATTAACTAATTAATATAGAGAGAGCATAAATATCAGTCATATGGATGTTGAAAAACACATATCGGTGCCTTGTTGAACTCAACACAAAGGTTATTACTTTATGGATTCACCGTAGCCCTGACTGACCACTCACCTTTCGATTGCCTTGTGAATCCTCCTCCATTGGGGGTAGTTAGCCTCAGACTCAAATCCTCCACCTCGAGCTTTGGCCTGCTGGGCAACATTGATGGTGCG
Organism: Myoxocephalus aenaeus; assembly: GCA_038501785.1. Classification (NCBI taxonomy): domain Eukaryota; kingdom Metazoa; phylum Chordata; class Actinopteri; order Perciformes; family Cottidae; genus Myoxocephalus; species Myoxocephalus aenaeus. Next base: position 2,584,173 of record JBAMJR010000091.1, read on the forward strand.
AGTGTCGATGACGTAGCCACGTTTTCCTGGTCGCAGTGTGGCATTGATCAGCTTCTCGTCTTCCTTACACCGTCGCCCATTGGTGCCTGTCAGAGGCTGCCCTGCTCGCATCATCACCTGAAAGTGGAGATGATTTGAGGGGATTTTCTCGAATTAAACATTCCATAAAAATAGAACTAAACCATGCCTACAGACAGACAGTACATCCAAAAAGAATACTTTGCAGCAGAGGAGTCATAATGATTTAAACTCCGATTCCCAGGTGCTCACCATGCCATTCTTCTTGTGGTAGTAGCTAAGTACTGGAAAACGGCCACTGTGACGGAAGGTGGCTACTTTCCTCAGTGTGTCATCATCGACATCTTTGGGCACTGCCACTAAAGGGGGGTATGATGGACATACAGTGAAGTCCTTGTTGACTTCACTCAGTCTCCATTCATCGGTCTGATAAAAGAGATGGTGAAGGGTTAAAAGAAAGGCGTTAAGCATGTACAACAGAGGGCTTGGAGAATGTTAGGTACAAACATTTGATGGTCACTTATCCTGTCCATACCATGGTCTCTAAATCTTTAAAGGCATCCTCTGGAAGAAATGAATTCCAGCCATCTTCTATGACTTCAAACATGGGCCGGTAGAAGAAAGGGTACATCAGGGAGAGTATGTCAAGCGTGGACAGAGCCTTGAACGTAAAACAAATTATCTGCATTAGCTAATGTAGAATCTCATTTGACATTTAAAATAGGACAATCTTTCAGATAGTAAAAGTGAGCATTATGCACAGTTTGGGGTTTTGTTTTACCTCAACAGAACTGGCAATGTTGAGACACTCCTCCATGCCAGGAATGTCGAGCTGGATCACCCTCAGGTCTTTGCATTTGACTATGATGCTTCCCAGGGAGCCCACAAATCTGAAAGGGAAGATCGAAGAAAGGTGAGCTTAAAAAATCCAAATGAAAATGACAGAATGACCCTGCGTGAAACACTGTGGCCTTTCTGGAGATCGCATGTTCTCCTCATGTTGGGTTTCCTCCTGGCACTCTGAGTTTCCCCGTACTAAAACACATTCAAGTTGGCTATTAGGAATACTCCTGCCTGCATTTGGTCAAGGCACAAGCCTCAGAGCAAGAGTTGGTCCCCAGCAGCTGCTCCTAGGAGGGACAGTTTGTTTGCGTGTCATTTTTTATAGCCAATATGAAATCCTCAATGCTGTTTACCGCTCCCCAAACCTTCTCAACCATACAAAATGTAGAAAACGCTGCAGTGACAGCCCACAGTCAGACTCAAACTTCCTGTCACAGTTTCAGATCCTCTCTCCACTGTAAAAGTGAAGCGTAAGCGCGTAAGCGCGCACACACACACACACACACACACACACACACACACAAATATAGCAGTTAAATGTTCAGATCTGGTGCATGCAATGAAGAGACAGGTGTAACTGCAGACAAACACAATTATACCCTCACTGAGTTTCCTCTCTTGTCACTCAATGTCCCACAATGACATTGCGCAACATCCCCCCTTTTCATGTGACCTCTTTCTAAACATAACTACCGGTAATGCCACTGCAATGTGAGAGGTGGAAAAAAAGGTGGAAAAATCCTCACATCAGCAAGCTAGAAGCTCCTCACCTTTTCTCGATGGAGTCGATATTTGAGTGAAGCAGCCACAGCTCCTCAGTGTTGTCCTGTCTGGAGGAGAGGATCAGGTGATGACCAGTCAAGCACAGGGTCCCCTCCACAGTGGGCAGGAAAGGCCGATGGAGGATAACCCCGTCCACCCTGGGTGTCTTTATCAACTCTGCAAACTCCATGGCCCGACCTGAAGAAAAGACAGCAAAGAGATACAGAGGAAAGAAAGAGGATGAGGGTGTGGGGTTGTTTTTAATAAGGTTATATGGACAATGCTACTGATGAGCGAAAGTCACTACTGCTCAGACATAACAACTCAATAACGGCTGTGCACCTTTTAAAGAAACATATCGAGGAAAGCCATGTCAATTAACACGACACCAATAAACGCTCAGCTAAGCTTCGCTTAAGTTGCCTTGATTCAGGAAATGAAGGGGCTAACGTCGGCTAGCTAGCTAACCGTGACAGGCCGTGTGAATTGTCCGTCAATTTTATATTTACGTCTAAATGTAAACACCGCACTGTAAACGTACAGAGCAAAATAAACCTTTTTCATTGACGCTAAAGGGAGTTGTCGTACAGTTACCTGCTTATCTTGTCCTTCTATTTGTTGTCGGGCGAGACTGGTACGTGCACATAAACAAGCCGACTGGAAACAAGTGACCCCGAGAAAGAAATGTGCTTCAGGACAATTTGCGTCGGACATTCCCAAATTGTTCTTGAAGAAAAGGAGGGGAAAAAATACTTTTACAATGATTTTTATTATGATCGTGACAGTGTGTGTTCATAACGTCAACTCGAGACTCAATGGACAAGTGAGATATGATATATAAATGTATGTAACTATGTAGTTTCGTCCCATTCATCCACAGTATGTCAAGTCGAAAATTAATTTACCAAAGACTGGAAATGAAATTACCTTCTAGAGTAGACTTATGGTAAAGAGGTTGATCATTTCAGAGCAGTACTTCAGTTTAAGGAGAAATTGGTACAAATGATTTGCCATCAAAATAAATTAAAACCCAGCCAACAGATTTCCTTCATGGCAATGGCACAATGCATACAGTATTTTCCCATTCCCATTGTGTAGACTATGTCAGGCTGCTTTTGTTTTTAAGGTTAATCCTTATATTGTCTATCCTTCCCCTGCTAAATGAAACAGTATCAAAAAGGTACACTAGGTGGTGACATTGAAAGTGTTTTTTGACGGGATAAAGTAAGTCCAATGAAACAAGTCCAGTGTCAGCTCATCCCTAAATGATACATGATTGGCTTGACTTTAGCCATGATTTCATCTTGAATAAAAAAAAACCTCTAAGCTCTATATAACTTAGTACTGAGCTCCAAAAGTATTTGGCTTTCATAGAGAAACTCAGTAGATCTGATCAGAGGGCTATTGAATCATAGAGGGTCCTAACAGCTATAGACGATGTGCTCCATCAACTAGACTCCACTATTGCCAAGCTAGTGAATTTTTCTGTGTCAACCTCAAGTCCGGATAAATCTGGATTAATAGAAAGCGCTTCACATTCATAGAAAAAAATGATATAAAATACAATTTGGGCCTAGATTTGAAGATCTGGGAGCCGGCTTTCCGAACAGCAGCTGGGAGTTTAGGAAAAAACTGTTGATGGAGGATTTCGTCTTTAGTTTTTAGGATGGCGGAGAGGCCGGTCTGCTGCGATTCCAAAGCACACGCCAACCTTGAATGGGAGACTCCCTAAAGTTGTGAACACTTTTGGCGAGGGAAGAAGAAGAAGAGCAGATGGGCCTGTTTGTTTCACACACATCGTTGTCAGGGCAGTGTGGGTTTATGTGTACTTGTGTGATGTATTGTAAATCAGCACCGTATTTGCTTCAGTTGCAGTCTGTCTGGGCTCCACAATAGATGGTTTGCTCTGGGCCTTTCCAGCCATAGTCTCAGAGAACGCATGTACAGACGCCAGGGATTAATTGAATGTGAAACCCGGTGTTGCTTTACAAACCAAATAACTGCCCTTCCTCTGAGGAAAAGATGCTTTGCTGTTGCTTTTTACATTTTTTTTTAAAGAAGATCAAAAATAGCTTTCAAAGCAAATATTCAGTTCACGGACCGACGCAGGATACAAAAGAAACCTCAGTTTTATTTACCGGATGCTTTGACAAATGCATCTGCAGAAGCAGATGATTTACTTTAACATTCTGTTGTAAAAGGTTTCCCGATAGAAATGCTAACTTTTATCTCAGCAGCTAAATGTTTAAACAGTTAACACTAAATGATTGTTGCTCACCGTGCCTCGGAGGATGTCAGGGAAAAATATTAATAAACATGTTCCATCAAAAGTACATTGGATAAGTAACTACAACCAGTAGCTGTCAAACTGTGATTAAGTGGTTATCTCTCAGTCTCCAAATGTAAATGCTCACTCACGTCACGCAGATCAGAGTTTGACATTTTCTGACGAGCTCTGAGCATTTTGGAACATCATCCCGCACAATTTTAAGGATTGACAGTTTGTGCCCACACACCTACACCATTACTCACCCAAGCTTTTCATTCAGTTTCTTCAAAAGACAATGTCTCATCCAACCTTCTGTTCTGAATGGATTGCTTGGTGTTTGTTCTGTGCTGTTATTTTGGGTACGTCAAGTGAATCACAGCAGTCTGTCATGGGCCGGAGAATGATAACTTAAACATTGGTGCTAAAACCAAAATGAGTTGTGTAAGCTCTGTGAGAAATGTCTTTATTTCTTCACTCTAAGTACTAACAATAGCCATATTGCCTCTGGGAGTTTGGTTTGTCAGGTTTATGAAAATAATAGTAGAACACTAACATTTGTTCGTTGTGGTTTTTTGTTCCGATCTTCATTTGAATGTAGCTGTATTGGTTGTGGTACTGATAATGTGTTGTACTCCAAGTCGTGACCAAGACTTTGAGACGTTGAAACGGAGTCAAGACCGAGACCAGACCAATGCGAGTCTCACGCTGCATGACACACATGGGATGAAATGTAAAACATGCAAACCAGAGGACCCTCCTTAAATTTATCTGAAAGATCCACAATCCCATAAAAAAATAAAACAAATGGCAGAAAACAAATGAAGATTCCTCTTAATTCACCTCTTTAATGCCCATATACATACAGTATACTTTACGTGTCCCTGTATAAGTACACCATGAGAAATGTCTTGATAAAATAATGAAAAGGCTTTGCAGAGATGAATTTTCCTTTGTTTTCAATGAGCAAACACAGACATGTTGTTTACAAATGATTCAGACATTGCACATGTAATTTTGTGAAATTGCCAGTGGTTGTGATCTTGACCGGTCCTCTTTGTCTGAGACTGAAACAAGACCGAGTAGAAATGTGATCGATTCCAAGAACAATCTATACTTCCTCTTTCTTTTCTTCCTTTTTTGTAAATTTAAATAATTGCTCGGCCAGGTTTGTTCAGTCATGTCGATGTCACATGAAATACGTTTGCATCGCGACATTTACAGCCGCAGTAATCAGCTCACACCCTCACCATCACGTGTTATGTGTTTTGAGAGTTCATTTTCTTTTCTTTCTGCCTTTCTTTCTTCTTGAATAGCACCCCTGGTTTATAATACCTTTGGTGCAGAAGAACAGACATCACTTTTAGGCACACTGTCACTGTCAATTTGGGCACCCTGATGAGATTTGACATGAGCGCTAACCTGATGAATATTATTTAGTACAGCATCGGTGCCCCTATTTTAAATGCCTCTACAGTTTAGGAATGCAGAAAATCTCTAGTAAGTTTCAGTAAAAATTCCACCAACATGGAAGCTCGTACAAATACATGACATTGCTTGTTTTATACTTTACATTATTTTGTACTGTGGTTAGTCTATAGTGACCTAAACAAGCCTCTGCAGCAGGAACACTCACACAAAGATTTGTCATCGGCTTCTCATTGCTACTTGTATTGATTCACACCTCTGAAGTACAAAACATTAAATCGCCTTGCCCACAATGCATCATTGATTTGCTCCACCTGAGCACTTCGCTCACAGGATGCAGGATTTGCATTAGAAGTACAGCTGAGTAGAAAGTGCTATTCTCTCTGCAGGTTCCTTGTGTGGAAATCATACACATACACACACACACACATGCGCGAGCATGCACACACACACACACACACACACACGCACACACACGCACGCACACACACGCACACACACACACACACACGCACACACACACACACACACACACACACACACACACACACACACACACACACACACACACACACACACACACACACACACACTATCTGATTTATTCATCTCTTCCTCGAGAGGCCTCTGAGTTTTTTCTCTCTACTCTTGCCTTGTATTCTTTTAAAGTCTGCTTTTATATTCACCCACTCCATCTGCCTCACACACACACACTCGTGTTAGGCCTGTGGTTTGTTTTGGTTTTAAATGACTAATGCCTGTGTGTTGCCCTGTGAGGCGGTTTGTGACAAATTGGTTAATTTGAATTATGATTTGAATTGATGTCATCTGATTTGATATTTGTTTTTTATTATTATTGCTGCGAGACGTTTGCTGCATTAAACTGCCTGCCATGTCTTGTGGATATTAAAGCTGAGTGTGCATCTAGTGTGCTGCTCAAAAGGCATTCTGTAGACCTAAAGGACCTAAGGAAGAAGGAAAAAATGAAGGCTACTCAGATGAAACGGGATACCATCCTCTCTTGTGTGCATTCACACAAGTGTATTCACAGCATTGAATAATTTCTTCCAAGTTATGTCTGGCCTGAAGGAACAGCTTTAGCTGATTCTTTTCATGCACCATCACTGGGACTTTTCCTGCACTTCTAAAACAAAGGACTTCCCTCTCCCTCTGCTCGCCTGAAAAGGTACCAAATTCACCAAGACAAGGGGTATTAAAAGTATGAAACTTAGCCAACCATATATTATGTATTTGGACGTATTGGAACATAACACATTTTAGCAGATGATGGTAATTCCTTTGATGGTTTTCTTTTTTTAACACTTTATTTTTTGCCTTTTCACGGCGAACAGAAAAGATATATACAGAAATGAAAAACAAACAATAATAACTACAACAAAAAGGGTATGGTTTGCTCTGTCCTCTCAAAAACATGACAAATCCTGAGAAACATTCAAGTGTTCTTATCTTGTTCTATTGTTGACGTGTAAAAATCGTCCATTTCTCCCACTTTCAACCATCCATCTTGTGATGGTGGTTCTATTTTGTGCCATCTCTTTGTAATAGCCTTTTTACTAGCACTTTTTACAGCATTTTCAGCAGATATCAGCAGTCTTCCCTTAGCACATCTGATGTCATATTACCAAAGTAATCTGATGGTTTTCAATAATGACTAAAGAGCAGAGCAAATATATTGTAACTTATATAAATGACACAAAAAGTGTTCTTGGTGTATTGTAAGGTATACGGGTTCTGAACATTTTTTTATTTAAGGCTCCCTTCTGATTGTTGAAAAATGTCCAAAGACCACCTTCCCAAATAAATTGAGAAAAAAACACATCTTGACATAACCTGATAATGTGTCGTAATTAGTGTGGTGATATTCAAATATAACTGTTCATTGAAATTCTGCTTTGTTTGAATTACTATATGTTTTTTATTTATGTGAATCATTGAGCACATTGAGCTATAAAACCAACTAGCTCTGTAGATTACCAGAAACGTTGTATGTTTTCATTTACTGACTATTTGGCAGTGGTTGAGAATAGCTGTTGTAAGGTATATCATAATGGTAGAAAACATATGGGTGTTTTGGTGTGAAACCAGAGAAGGCCTGGTCCGATGAACCCAATCAGAAATAATTAAGTCAGTTAATGTAGCTCTGGGCTCCATCTCACTGGTCCAATGGAATCTCTTGCCCTGGCAGTGCAGAGAGAGAGAGAGAAAAGCTTGCAAACTAGTCATGCTTCTCCTCTCTGTAATGTGTTGACATTTTGCTCCAATGTGATTTGTCATTAGTCACAAAACCAGCAGAGGTGAACATGATGATAATATTAAGGTCTCCCGCCGCTCAAAAATGTGTTTTGTTTGTCATTGACTTCCCTTGGATGTTGAAAAGTGTCACGGTGCAGAATGAATGTTTGACACAAGAAGACTGTTTTTACGTTCATCTAAACATACTTTTTGATGGAAAAAAATGTAGAAGGCAAAATAAATCAGTATTCAAGACTCAGCAGAGTCTTTTTATTTGTCTGGAGGGGATTAGCGAGACAACTCAGGCAAACATCTTATTAGTATGCACCTGAGATTTTGGGATAATTTGCTTCCATTACATATCTTCTTTCAGATTAGTGGAAAGAAAGCATCCAAAATACACATTTAGGTGATTATTTTACTACTTTGTCTATTTGTTTCATGATGTTTTTGATCTCATTCTCTCCACTTAGGACATATATACACCACACTTTCTAGTATAATTCCTATCCATATTCTAAAGGTGTTTACAGAAGAGGAGGGGAGACTAGAGAGATGTCCCGGGTTCAGCACTACTTCAGCACTGGACAGCTTCGGTCAGATCCTACGTCCAAACAGGCGAGCAGATCAGATCAGCAGGGGGTGAAGCGGACATGAGCCAATCAGACTCGCATTGGACATGACCCCGCATGGCGGCTCAGTCTAATCATGTTGTTGAGCCTGGAGTCACCGGCGCTTTACATACAGGAGGGGGGGAAAGCGTCACTTTTCAGGAAATACATAACGCCACGACTGCAGCTGAAAGAAAATGCTGCAAAAAAGGTTTTAGCAACCATTTTTTCAAAGCTTCACCGATAGATAAATTACGTTTTCGACCTGAGGACATGCAGGAGGACAGGTGTAGAAGCTGCCTATAGATTGCTCTAGTATAACTTCCAACGTCAACTTCCAAGTGTTCCTTCATGCAGGAAGAAATATGTATGCTCTTTAGAAAATATAATATCATTTTACAAGTATATTGACATCATAGTACCAGGAGACATAATAAAAAGCACTTTAGAATTTTTTTAGAGCATTGTGGAGTGCTTTTTTTTTTCATCAGTAGGAGAGATTTTGTGTGTTTGTTCCTCCTTCCTCTCGACAAAGAGTGACCCCACACTGTGTCATTGTGTGAAAATGTTCAAATAACATTAAAGACTATTGGTGGCGATGAGGCATATTGCATTACATAATGCAGTCCTCTATTTGGGGGCTTCAAACGAGACACTAGATGGCAACCACGCTGGGAGTGTGTGTGTGTGTGTGTGTGTGTGTGTGTGCGTGTGTGCGTGTGTGTGTGAGGCAGAGAGAGAGAGAGAGAGAGAGAGAGAGAGAGAGAGAGAGAGAGAGAGAGAGAGAGAGAGAGAGGTGGGGGGATGAATAACGTCGGGGTGGCACAGTGGAGGGACGGTCTGCTCATGGCACTCAGCTTGCAGCTGGAGTAGAGCTGCAGAGAGGAAACAACTGCGCAGCAGGGAATGAGATTGATACACAGGTACAAATTGGTCGACCACAGTTGGATGCACGAGTTCCACATTAAATTGTTTGAATTTGTAGATTAGATTACTGTTACTGGGAGGGAATAGATCTGCAGTAGAGGGAAAGCAAGGCAAGATGTGCTGCGTCTGTGGCGCCACCGGTGCGCTATCCGAGGACAGAGTGAGCGACGGCGACGCATTGACACCCCGCTTTTAGATGGCTCCAACATTTGGGGTGCAAAACAGGTGTCAGGGAAGTGTCGTCACGAACCCCGGAAGCCGGAGGACGTGGGAACATCATAGGGAAAGATGGCAGCGAAATCCGATGGTCGCGGGGTCGTCACCGGTTTCGCCCAGCTGCACAACCTGGACGAGGTGGTGGGGACGGGAGAGGACGACACTCAGAACAGCAGCTCATTCCACATCTGCCACTGCTGCAACACCTCGTCGTGCTACTGGGGCTGCCGGAGCGCATGTCTGCATTACCTCCGGGAGAAGGGGAAGGGGAGAGATGCGGTGCGGCCACCGCATGAGGAGCGCCTCTGGCTGGACTGCTTGTGGATCATCCTGGCACTGCTGGTCTTTTTCTGGGACGTGGGGACCGACTTGTGGCTGGCCGTCGACTATTACCACAAGCAGGACTTCCTGTGGTCAGGCCTGACCCTGTTCTTCGTTCTGGTTCCCTCGGTTCTGGTCCAGATCCTGAGCTTCAGGTGGTTTGTGCAGGATTACACTGGGGGCGGACTGGGCTCCGTGGAGGGGCTGAGTAGTCGTAGAGCAGCCAGTCTGCAAAGAGACAGGTGCTGTCGCCTCTCTGTCTGGGTCTGGCAGACCGTCATACACATCTTTCAGTTGGGACAAGTGTGGAGGTAAGACAAACTTAAAGTTCTGCCTTTAAAAGAATCAGTTGAAACCTCAAAAGCACAATGTTTCCAACTCCTCTCACTTTCTCCATTCACTCAGCCTTCTCACCTCCTCTTGACTGTCACCTGGTATAACCCGTTGTTGTGGACATGACTGGGGTGAAAATCAGCACCGTGGTGATGCCATTACGCTCGCCCCGCAGTCTCCACTATGTGGTGTCCCACACACACATGCCTCTGCTTTTTCAATATATATTCAATACATTTAAAGCGTTTTGCACGGTGCCCATGCCCTGAGCCAAATACATCCACACCAAACTGCCCAGAAATTGCGGAAACTGTGATTATTTCATCACAGTGCGCCATTGCGCTTGTGTGGGGAGGGAAGAGGGCTATTTGTTCAAAGACGGACAGGTAGTAGCCAAAAGCGTATATACGTGTGCGCGTGTCCGTGTGTGCGCGTCTGAGTGTGTGTCAGGCACGGATCGCCTCAATTCACCCGCTCTCCCTCCCCGCATAAAATACTCAAACTCTGCAACTAGAGGCCAGACGAGCATCTGGTTTCACGGCTCACAAACTACATCTCCCCCCTACAGACATGATGTCATCGATTCCTCTGCGACGCTCGACATCGTTGGTCCCCAAATCCGCCTTTTTGGCCATACAAATTGATGCGTATAGGGGGGCCGCGGGGATACTCAAGGTGTACGTGTCTGCGCGTAATCTGTGACATGTAGCAGCTATGGCGTCGTAAAATGTGACACTGGTGCGTCCAGCTTATTTACACAATTTGGGCTGTTCAGCCGGAGCTTCTGATCAGCGAGTTGTTTTGGTGCAGACAGACGCAGTGGCTGGCATTTAATGGGGAGGGGAGTTGGGGGGGGGGGGGGGGGGGGGGGGGTAACGCATGACGGCTGCTCAGAGAAGACTGCCAGCGGCTGAAAAAAAATGTAAAACAGCCCACTGTAAGACTCAGAGGAAAGGGTCACATCCTTTTCAGTCGACGTTTGCTGCATTTGTTCTTTTTTTTCTTCTTTGACTCCTGGTTCTGTTATTTGTGTTTGACAGCTGTTCGAATATATGTGTCTATGTCATGATTGCGTTTTCAGTCCAATGCATGAGAGCATTAAGTGCCACAGGCTAAATTACTCACATGCGTAAACTAAGAGTAAAATCTGAACTGAAACTCACTGACCCTTTTTTGAGAAAACAAAATGCCATTTCCTTATAGGAAACATGTTTCACCTAGTTTTACCTATTCCCCTTCCTGATTTAGTCTAATTATATGACTGACTTCCCTTCCATGTGGCTGGAAAGAGCATCTGATTCCACTCTTATGTTCAAGTTAAATTGAGTGCATGCCTGTGCATCCCCTGTTAAGATGGGTTTTCCCAGAATGACATTCTGCATTCCTCATCAGACTCCTTTTGAGCTGCACCTGAAGGCTATTATATTGATTCACTGCAGTTGTATTGGCTCAAGTTTATTTACTCTACTGTGGTTCAATTGATTATTTTTGCACATATCTGTAGTGGAAAGAAGATATGGAAAGTGCTGGGAACTGTTGCACATGGTCATTAGTTGTGTTGGTGGTTATAGTGGTTGATGCATATGCATGTAAATTGAGAGCATCTCAAGATGTCTAACCTCTGCTTCACAAATAGGAGACAGCTTTCTGTGGTGTCACTGGACGGGTTGTGTCCAGAGGGAAAACGAGATTACATCTGAGTCACATAATCTAACACATTAGATTTTTGCTCATGTCTCACACCCTTCTTGTATGCATGATGCACTTTATGTCCACCATTTTGCAGTTGAAATTTAAGGCTATAAAAGTAATACCTGTAGATTGTCTACATTGTATCCACTGAGTTCAACATTTGGTAAAATACACAAATTTGCTTTACAGCACATAGTTAGATGACAAAGACTGCTGTCTCATGTCTGTATACGATGAATATGAAGCTGCAGTCAGGAGCAGGTTAACTTAGCTTAGCATAAACACTGGAAACACCAGGAAACAGCTAGCCTGGCTCTATCCAAAAGTCCATCCAGTAACTCCTCTGACCTTCACAAATTAACACACTATATATATCTGGTGTGTTTAATCTGTACAAAAACCGGAGCACAACAACAATAATTCTCAATATTCTCATAAGGGGTCACGTGACTTTTTCTTCCTGGAGTTTTGGTTGGTTGTCTGCCAACTGCTGCCATAACCGTTGGCACATGCGTGTTGTTTTTACCCTTCGGTTTGTGTATGTGTATATTTAAACAAACAGGAAATAAGACAGCAAAATTCCCCTGCCAGGTTCTTTCTTTTTAGAAGAGCAATAGAAAGTGTCCTGACTGGAAACATTACAAAAGGGCTCTGCAGCAAGTTATTAAAACCGCCCAAAACATCATCGGTACCCATCTTCCAAGTGTCAAAATGGCAACAAATGAACATTGAAACCTTAAATAGTGAGTTTTGGAGTTTGAACAGACAGAGGCTACCGGTTTCCCCCTTCGTCTAAAAATAAAATAAAGAAACTAGTGCAATGAAACTCGCATATAAGGAGCTCAAGTAAACATAATGTGTTGGTGTGTATGTTGTGACAGCGTAAAGCCTGGGGCGAAGGATCATTGTCAGGTCACTGTCTCCCTTCGGACTTGATCCGCCTGGTTGCTGGTTCGGGGTCGAGGGTCAAAGCTGCTCTTGTCAGCTTAGTGAGGGTTCACAACCTAAGACCTGCAGGGCTAACACTTGATATGGAGATTATTAGCCCCTGTGAGGCCAAACTGCCAATAGGTAGCATCATGTTATCATGCTACATTGTATTATGGGGAGTGAAGATATAAACAGGACTGTGTTTTGCTTATTTGAGGTTTTAGTGCCATCATACGGTATTAACTGTCTGAATTTGCCATTTCCAGTATGTTGTCATCACGTGGGCAACAAAGTATCCTTTTCCATGACAGGATTTCAAAGCAACTGCCATTCTTCCGCATTCTTAACAAGATGCCACAGTTTCAAATTGTGAAATGTTTTGCCTTCATTAATATAACAACACAAGATGAACCGCTGACAGGAGTCAAAAACACTTCCTCATCATGTCTCATTACTCAATCCTGTTTTCATTTCTACATTCAATTTGCCGCCTTCCCCGCCCCGCCGTGCACCTGAGGACCGAGCCGATGACAGAATCACAGAGCTTGTTTTGCAGTTATCTCCTTGTTAGTTGTTGACAGAATGGGGAGGATCCCTCTCCCATCTGTAATCCCACTCTGTCACTGGCTCTCCGCAGCTCTGTCATGTCGTCCTCCCTGTGAATCACCGGCGCTGCTGACGGTGTCTCCCTAAGCTTTAGAGATTCCGCTCACATGTGCTCAGGCACACAGTGGATCACACATACACAGAGGTCTCTTGGTGGTGCGATGGACAGTTTATTAAGCTTATATCAGCGTAAACCCAAATTAGCATCGGACTGAAAAAGAACTGCATCAGTCTTTGTCCCCCCAAGGAAATCCACGCAGAAGGTTTTGGAAGCTCTTTGTTGTTGGGAAATCCCAGCAGAATTATGCAGGTTTTTGTCTTCTTATTCCCTTTTTAATTTCTTACAGTTGGGGGTGCACTAGGTTATAATAAGGAATTTCCAGTAGCTTCTCATTATACCATATTTTACTTCTCAGAATAAAAAAGGGTGATGGGCTGCAAACCAACCTCGAGATAAATCAGTCACAACATTTTTGAACATGGTTAAACTACAGATTTCTTGTGCTTGGGAATAAAAAAAAAGAAAGTGAGCATTTTAAACTGGGTGTGGAAGAAGTGGACATGTTGGAGGCAGGGAGGTCTAATGAAGACTAATGGCAATGCACGATGGGAATGCATCATGGGAAATGCAGGATCCAGCAGTTTTGGAGCTTGACCAATACTGGAAACTAAAGGTATGGGAATCTCAGCCTCTGCTGATTTGATTTTGAATATGTTTTTAGAAGATATGGGTCATGTTTTGATATTCAGAAATTGGATATTGAGCCTAATATTGTATTCAGTGCACATTTTGACTCTCGCTGTGTAAAGGGAAGGATGGAACAGACCTTAAATCTTAACAGTGTATTTGTCAGCTGATAAAAAATAGCGCTGAAATGTTGCCATTCTTAGTTTGAGTGTATAATTTGAACAACAATGTCCATTAAATTAATAGTGTAGGTAATTGGGTTATTATATATGTTAATTCCTGTTGTTTTTCATGATGTTACGTTGTGTCCATGATAGAGTGTGTGGGTTGTGTTATTGCTTGTTTGACTATAAATGTGATTATCCCCCACGTGTGTTGGAAATTCCCAGTTCTAAAGAAGTTAAATAAGTGGGGAGCGCACCCACCCCATTGCAATTGTACAGTTTGTTTTAACACCAAAAATATGATGCTTGGATTACGCTGTTATCCAGAACATGAGTGGGCTCACCACCGAGCGACACAAAGAAATTGCCTCACGGTTGACATCTGCCTCTGTTTCCTAGCCTGTTAAATATTAATACAGACTGGGAAGGAGTAGACAAAAGCCTCTCTTGGCTGGCTGGGCTGCTTGTAGTTGCCAAGAAGGTTTGTACACGCGGTGAGGCAAGACATTGAGATGATACAATGCAACCAGCTGCCCCGTCAAGGAAAAAAAACTGCTGACAGGGTGAAAGAGGGAAAAGATGAAGGCTCGGATAAATTGGTGACAATCCGTATAATTATGTTTTGTTCGTGGTTTGTTCAATATGGCAAAAGATGAGAACATCCAGTTCCCTCTACCGTCGAAGCATTGGAGTATTTTTGGTGAGAATGAAATAACAGATAGACAGCTTATTCAGTTTGCCGGCAGAGTAAATAAGTCTGTGAATCTCCTTAAAAAAAAAAAAAATCCAATTGTTTCTCTTTGTTTTAGAGGCATATGAAGAAATGTGAGTGTCTTGATGTTCGCACACATTTTTGTTGTTGTTGAGAAACACATTATAATACTTGGAATACAAGTCCCTCGAATGCATTTTATTCTACAGAGAACAAAAAGATGACAAGAGCACACAGGCAGAAAACACTTATCTTTAATAAGCTACACCTCTGACTCTTTTGTGTGTTATTTACAGACAGCACATTAAACTTGTATTGCAGCTCTGGAACATAGCAGTGTAATGCTACTAATTTTCTCATTAGCACTGATAACAGGGGACAACCCTTTAAAGCTAGCACTCCAAGAAAGCCCCCAATTACGTGACGGAGGAGCCGAACAAAATACCGGAGAAGCCGGCTTTCACAGGAACGTTTCAAAGCTGAGGGTAAAGATACAGAAAGCCATGAATGACACAGAAATATGTGCTTCAGTTTTTCAAATCGCACAGGGATCTGAAAAAGGATTCAATTGGTGTTTTGGTTCAGTCATCAGGATTTGAGCTCAAGATGAGTTATTGAATTCGGGAGTATTGCTGGAAAATGTTTGATTCAGCATTGAATACAAATGTTCCACCTCTTAATAAACAGACAGAACACCACAACAGACTGTTGTTGGTGGCCCTTACGTGTCGGTGAAACCCTAATTAAATGAGTAGCTAACGTGTTAGCTGATTGCGATCCTATTTCCACAAGCAATGAAGCCGGCTGTTACTGCAGAGAGCTCTGAAGTCCAGTGCAGGGAGAAGGAATGGGGATAAAGAGCCGATGATGATGATGATGCTTGATTTCACCGCCTCAGGCCTGCCTCCTGAGCAAAACACTATTTTGTAGTAGAAGCCTGAAGGCCTCGACATTACATCCTAGCCGCCTCTCAACACTAGTCAACAGACAGAGACAGGTTGGCACTCATGAAGGCATATTAAACACGCGGGCAGATGGGTTACCAGACAGAGATTTGTATGCAGGTCACAAATATATGTGTACGCGCACATACAGAAACCACACCTCAGGGGAGTTGAGAGTAGCTCTTTTTTTATATACCTCCTTATATGCAGTGTAACATCACGACCTCTCTCTTGCTCACGGACAAACACAAACACACGCACCTTGGCAGAACAAGAAATTTCCATGTCCTGTTTCTTTAGGCACTCGGATCAGAGAGAGGTGGTGCAGCCTGTGGACAATAAACTCCTCCCACCCGGTGCCGGCTCCCTCCTTTAATGAAGAATCATCTCCGCACACTTTCCCTCCGAGTGCACACTTTAAAACTATTAAAAACACATCAGTGAGCCTCACCAGTGACATGTTTGCTCATTATGATAAACATGTGCACTGAAGTTTATTTTGATTAAACCCCACAAACACCATCTTGATGCCAGAGATTCTCACAAGATATTACATGTGTATTAATCCACAGCTGAAAGTTGTCCTCAAAAATCACACTATTTACTCCTGTTTGAGTAATATTTGCTGCAAACTACAGTGCCCAGCTGTTTTATGAAATGACTTAACATTTTTTATGAAGGTATTCATATTTAAAATGTTCTGTTTTTAAGATTTCAGTTTACAGTAGGAACCAATGGGCTTGGGGGTTGAGTGAACATTAAAGGGAAGTTAGAAAGTATTGAGAGAGATTATAACTTGGTTGGTTTTCGTCTTTTCATTCAAATCCTTTAAATCTGACTCACACTTGACTTGATTCAGAGTATTTTTTTCTATTTGCTTCTGTGTATGTTAACATGTTTACACTCTCCATGTAGCTTGCATGCTTATGGAACTTGGCTCACACTGATGTTGGGTTTATTGACTTTGAAGTCTGTTGTGTGTTCACTGTGCCTAGTTCTGGTTGGCAATTATGTTGGCTGCATCAGTTATATTCTCAATCCTCCTGACAGCTGTCGGTTATTTCCATTCTCCTCTCATCAAAAATCAAAATGTTGATTCTGTTGCAACTTTCCCTTTGAGCTTGCACAGAAACACTCAGAGCAAACACATCGTGCATGGTGTGCGTTATATGTTTTCTTTCACATTTGTCTCCTGCATATTCCGCTCAGAGAAAATCATTACCTGGGCTCAGAGGAGATCCAACGCTCGCACACAAAGGTCGTTTTTCAACTGGAAACCCCAGCCTAATAGCTGTGTTCCTAATATATATTCATCTTTCTCCTGAAATAGGTGAGGCCTACACTCCCAGATGTACTATTTGAGATCATCATGCATTCTCCCCGTACACTCTCCCTTTCCATTAGCTCGAACCACCACATTACCATCTGTCCTCCCTGCGAAGTTAACATATGTTTTTATTTTTATCCCTCCCTATCACTTACACCTATTAATGCATGTTCTTAGGCTCCTCATAAAGCCTTTTATCCTCCTCCATCCATCCTGGAGAATACACCACGCTGTGTGTTCCTCTCTGCGGTCTTTTCCTCTCATTTGCTGCAGTTAGAGGGATCAGGCTTTCTACACCGTGAGCTAAAATGCTGTGTCCCTTACCACTAGTTTAAGTCATCATACCTCCCTCTCCTCCATCTTTCTCTTTATGTCTTCGCCTCTCTCCATGTGTTACCTTCACATAAAGCTGCACTTGACCTCCATTTCTGTCAAGGAAACTGGAGCATCTGGCTCCTGCCCCATTACAACTCAACACCTCCTCCTTCCCTTGCTTTTCCTGCCATACCACCCATCTTTTACTCCCTGCAGAGCCCATTTTCAGATCTCCCACGTTCCATTGTCCTTTTTTAGTTCTTCACTTTCTGACAAAACGTCAAATTTTTGGAGGAGACTGTTACACCTCAGTTCATGAGTCTACCTGTGGTTTAGCTCTCCCCTTACACGTCGTGCCATTCATTTGGATTTGCAGCTTTTCTCAGACAATTATTTATGGTCTAGTGAATAGAGTTGCACACAATGGAACGGATCAATACAGTAAAAAAAAGAAATACAATACAAAAATGCTGCAAAGAGGGAGAGGTTATAACCAACATTTGAAGGGTCTTTAAAAGTGCATTAAATACAATTTTGATATGCCCACAGAATCAGCCAGTGGCGCGCGGCTGTCAGCCTCTTTTCAAGTCAAGACAATGTTGCTTCACGTGCAACTGTGTTAAGCTGCACTCAGCCCAGGAGATCACATCAGCTGGTTGTACAGAACCTGCACCAGCATGATGTGGAAGAAAACAAGCGGCAGGTGGAGAAAGTCAGATATTTAGAAAGGGAAAAAGACCCATATGTATTTACTCAGGAGTTGGAGCTCAAACCAAAGGGTTAGGGGTGGATTTATGTAAATAATGATGTGAAACATTTTCTTTTGAAAGTTATAACATGCTCGACAAGGAAAACAAAACAAAGAAACAATCAAATTAAATGCAAATGCAAAGGCAATTGAAGATGCACTTAAACATACAATGAGATTATCAAACAACCAAGGAGTAGCCAGAAAAATAACTCCAATGGGATGCCCTTGATGCTCGGTTTCTGCTGGAGTACGATTGTTTGCGTCTACGGTTTGTGGATGGGAAGCCAGTGAGGGATCACACACTTGTCTTGGCAATGTTGTCTCTTGTTGTTCTATCAGGGCAGAGGGGTGCTGGGTCTTGGGAGGAAGTGTGAGCATAAAACAATGATTGCATAGTTTATAACACACACACACTTTATTTTATTTTACTATGTGTCTCTTGCTGCTGTAATCCTGCAATTTCCCCAATGCAGAACTAACAAAGGATTATCTTATCTTATCTTATCTTACTATAATAATAATAATAATAATAATAATAATAATAATAATAGCTGTGCGATAAAGTTATATATCGTTAATGAATCCTTTACAACATAGTATTACATAGTTGCAGTCATATACAATGAGATAAAGCACTGTTAGTGAGAATCGAATTTAAGTATATATATATTTTTTTTTATTACAAATATTACACTTTTCTCAAAATTCAAATCTGATGAACATCTACACGCAGCCCTTTTTGATGTTGTCAGTGTTTTATTCATATCTGGGATGTGTCTTAGAAGCTGCATCAGCAGTGCTCAGAGAAGACCACCATTGTTTGAGTCTAATCACGGTCGACGCTCCAGGCGTCAGTTTGATAAACAGACAATCTCTGCTTATAAATAATTGAACAGCCCCGTTAGTTCTCTCGCTCTCACAGTGTCACACTCGCAGGGTTTCACAGTTGTCTTTTTCTCAGTTTCGTATTTGCATGGTGATACCCTGTTTAGGGAGCTGTTACACTCAGTGAGAAATGAGCAATATGAAGATATGCTGCATGCAAAGCCAAAAAAGAGCACACTCCTTTGATAAAATATGTGCTGTTGTGCAGAGTGTGCATGCAGTCTCAGCTCATCAAGCAGCGCGTCACCGTGCTAATATGAGAACGAGAAGAAATTATGGCGAAACCATGCAAACACCGTGACAGTGAGAGAGCTGAGTCAAATCCACTGATGTCGCTTTTATTTAGAAAAGCACCACAACTTCTACCTTAAGGAACAATGTCAACAGATTATCAGCTAAAACACATAACGGATATACGGTGAGAGTATTTGTTATTAGTATTAGTTTAGTTTAGTATTAGGTAGGAGTCATATTATGGGCAGAGAACTGGATTTTCCATCATGTTTTAGATTTATTAATTTAGTTTGTGGCACGATTTGAGCTTGCTCCTACTGGGTGGAATTGCACTTATTGTAAGTCGCTTTTTATAAAAGCGTCAGCTAAATGAAATGTAATGTAATGTAACAACATTTAGGCCATCAGTCTGTCTTACAAACTGTACTTGTAAGTGTTTGATTGAAACAATGATGTATTGGGCTAAAAATGGAATACTTATTCTTAAAAAATCCTATGTGATTTCAAAGTGTGTAATATCGTTTTATATGAAAATATTTGACATGTATGATAGTAATTTTCTAAAGGAATGGTTTAACATATTGGAAAATAGCATTGGCTTACTTGCAGAGAGTCTGATGAGAAGATTGAGACCACTTTCTTTGTCTGTCTGTTTAATATAAAGTGACAGTAAAGCTCAGAAGAAGGTTAGCTTAGCATGAAGGCTGACCAAAATAAGTTTCCCACCTATTATACTTAGTTTTTTTGTGTAGATTAAACAAACAAGATATAACATGTTAATTTGTGAATTTAAAAACTGCTAATAGGCAGTTTTTTTAACCTTTGGACACAATCAAGCTATCATGCTTTCCCCCAGTTTCATGCTATCCTAAGCTCCAGCTTCATTGATTGATCTTCTTATCTTACTCATGGCAACAAAGCGAAGAAGCTTATTAAAAAAAAAAAGATGTATATGTTTTTATAGTATGTATAAATCTGCTTGCATCCGAGTGCTTTAAATTCAAGTTGGTCTACGCATGTTTCATTTCCTGTCAGAGAAATCTGATCCGGCCCACATAATGTTAGGGGCCTCATAATATTTAGGACAGCCCCTAGTCAGGCCTTCTGCTCGGCAGTCCATCATTGTCCTTCCTGAGTCCTTCCTGTCTGCCTTATGATTGTGGCTAGGTGGCTTTCTCCTTTCATCAGGTGCAGGTTCAGAGCTAAATTGGGTTCTTGAAGGAGACCTTAGAGCATCACGGTAGAGAGGTCATCGGCTCAGGAGTCCAACAGTGCTCAATGACAGGCCACACCAAGTGGGCTTCAGATGTTGAAACCCAGATCTCTTTTCTTTGCCTCCTGGTTATTTTTTCTGACTCTTGTATCTCTTCTTGTCCCTCTGTCTCTGTTTCTTTTTGTATTTGCTCGCTCCCTACCTTTTATCTCCAGATTCTACTCCCTCTTTGCCTCCATCGCTCTGTCATCGCTTGTTTTTATATATGTATATATATATATATATGTTTCGGGCCCTGCAGGGTATTTACATACACTGCAGTCTGTGTGGTTGTGTGCTCAGGCAAAAGCTACAAGAGCTTACTAATGTCACTCTTCTGTCACTGTATGTATGCAAATGAGTGCAAACGCATACATAGGAGGTGTGAATGTTCCTCTGCCGTATGCTACGATGAGTGTTGAGAAGCACTTGACTCATCTCGTATGGCATAGTGTAAAACATCTGAGGTTTGGCTCTGCAGAAAGTCATGGTGTAACATTGGTAAACAGATTATTACAGATTCAGAGCTTTATTAGTGGAAGCTACTTTGAAAGACAGAATGTAAAAAGCAAGCAAACGTAATTCATAGTGCACTTTTGCAGGGCAGACATGACGCAGTGATTCACAGAAAGAAGAAAAGGGGAAAGAGGGAAAAGGAGACGGCGAAAACAATATATGAACACAGGCAGAATTAAGTGTACGACCCAGAAAATAAAATGTATGAAATAAAGAGAAAGCCCCAACAAAAAAGCAATCAGTTTTACATGCTTTTTGGGAACGGTTGTTCCAGAGCCCGAGGAGCAACAACAGCAACAACAAAATCACAATCTCCTGTTTTCAGTCTTGACCTTGGAACTGCCAGAAGGGCACAACAACTCCTGCAAGTATAGAGGGCCGTGACCATGTTATGCTAAGAGTTTGCTAAGAGAGAAATTATAAAATAATTGCTGATCGGGAGCTGCTAAACTGGAGCAGCCAGAGCCAAGATAGAGAGGATTTACTAAGAAGGGAGGTGAACAAGGCATCACGTAATAAAAGCATGGGTGACTTTTTCCAAATCTTTAGGTTGAAGCATCGGGAAAACTGAAAAAGCCTAGGACTGAACCAGATATCTCAATGGCTTCTGTAACATGTTGTGCATGTGGGCAAATTAGATTGAAATTATTGTGCATAGCAGTATCTAAGTAAAAAAATTACAAAAAAAGTCAAGCTCTAAAACATACAGCTGCATTGTCTGTCGCCAGCAAACAAATTATGTCAAAGGTTTAAATTGCGTGGACAGGACAAGAGAGAACACAGAGAACAGGAGTGGACCTGGACTTGAACCCTGTGGCACACCATTTATTAAAGAGGCTGATGAAGAAACACAATCATTTATGGAGACTGAGAATATTCATTTGGACAGGATTTAAACCACTGCTATGTGGATCCACATCTCCTGATGTCTCTGTTTTAAATACATAAATAGATAAATAAATACAATTATGATTGGACATACACAACTTTGATTGATGGCTTTTAGAGCAAGTGCACAAGTCAAAGCACACACACACACACACACACACACACACACACACACACACACACACACAGTTTCCAATTTCCTCAGTGATCCTATGATAAACAATATATTGCACGTAAACATAACAACCATATAGATTTCTGTAATGCAAGGTACATTTATGAACCATATAGGACGTGGATGCACATTGTTCTACTTTGTACTTAATCTGCAGTGGTTTCAGAATGAAATGGAGTCAGTGAGATATTTTCAGCTACCGTGTCTGAGTGGATTAGTCCAATATTCATTTAAGGGACATAACAGTTTAAAAACTGCTGCTGCATCTCCCTGGCCACCGTATGGTTTACAGGTTTGGGAGAAACAACAACACGCAACCTATAAATATCTCTGTCAAAGCTAGTGCTGTTGATTTTATTTACTTAACACATTTAGATATTATAAATTAAGGAACACATGGTTTGCATCTCAACTTTAATTAGGCCATTTGCTATAACACATTTATCTCTTAGACTGCTCATACTTTGACAAGGACACACAAACCAAACAACCTCACTAACAAATCTTTTGTTTCTCCCCTCTCCGTCTCTTTTTCTCACTCACACATGCAGCACTTCTGATTAGCTATATGGCTATTTACACTCCCCAATGAGAACCGACAGGCTATCTCCTCACACACCGTCTTTACATCGGTGCCATTTTCGACCTGAATGTTTGACGGCAACCGCCCTTTCTATGTCTGCCTCCCCTCACATTTTGCCATAAATGGATTTGTGCTCTATGGAGTTTTATGTAGAACGCGCCAAGATTAACGGGATGTCTAATATGGAGCCTTTTGACATACCGGTAAGCTTATCATTTGGGTATAAGGCGGGGGAAAAAAAAAACAGTATGGGAATTCTTTTCCTCTGTACTGACGAGAGAAGTCCGTGGGAATACAACATCAAGCAGCTGTCATATGTTTCGGTGTCTGTCTATTGACTTATTTGGGACTTGGTTTTAATATTGTGTTTTCCGTGCAGGACTTTGAGGCTGATCCCAAACCATTTATGTCCAACAGAGAGAAGGTTGTTTCTTTATTTTGTTGTCCTCTCTGGCATTTTTACCCTCACTGCCACAAGAGATTCCAGACTCGTCTTTGTCTTTTTTTGTGACTTGGCCGCGCTCTCCTCTCTCTCATCTCCCCACCGGGCACAAATCTCTGCTCTTTGAAGACAAGTGAATGTAATAAAACATAGAGCAATAAGCAGCACTGTCATGCACCACGGCCTCACAGCAGACGTATCTGCTTATTAATGGGATAAACTCCTGTGTTCTGTGTGCACCTGGAGTATTCAAACCCCAAATGAGACCTGAAGGCAGATTCTCATCAAGACTTTAGTTCAGAGGATCATCTACTGCACATGCTGCACCTGTAACCAAGAGGCCGCTCTAACTATACAAATGCATTTGATCTAATTTGTCAGTATAGCTACTAAAGGTGAAAGATAAACCATTTTCTCCATATCTTAGAGTATATTGCTGAAATTTCTTCAATGATTAATGTCTTTATTTAGGCCATAAACCTTGGTTTTAATTAGAGCTAGACACATAAATTATAATAAACCTAATTTCGGCCACTATTAGCTTAATGCAGGTATATCAGCAAACACGACAAACATACACTATTATTCCTGTTTCACAAATTGTTCAAATGTGTTGATTATTGGTATATAGGTGTCAGCCTGTGTAATCCAGTGTCAGTCGAGGTTATTTGCCCAGTTTGATTAGAAAAATAACTGAAGCCTTTTCCATGTAAGGTATTATTATATGTGAGGAAATCATCTTCATAGAACCCAGTAGCCACAGCATAAATGTTCAGTATTTCATATTTTATGAGCATTATCTGAATTCTCCTTCTCATCCATGTTGTCTTTCTTTTTCCAAGGTCAAGAATACTTTCAATGTGAATTTAAGCAGACATGAATGAGAAATCCTTAAAATTGTGACATTGTTTTGGCAAATGTTAATTTTACTTTGTGTATCAAATACGTGATAATTTTCTTTCAATCAATATATTAAACAATTATATGGATAGCATAGGAGGGCTAATCATAACATTTTCACACCTGATTTTCAACAAAAATGTACAAGTTGCTTTAACTCCAACATCCGCCCAAATAAGAGGATACGTATGTGTGTGGAACCAAAAGCCAACCATTTAGCTGTAATTTGCATTTGATTTAAAGACTTACAGTGGGAAGACAGTCCCTCTCTGTGAAGACAAATATTCATGTTAATCATTAATGATTATGATTCATTTATATTATTATGCTGTACTTCATTTAGAATATAAATCTTTGTAAATATTGAACTACACTGAATGAGTCTTTCCTGTCATCTGGAGCGCGGACGGCAATCATTAATTCTGATTTGTGCAGAAGCTCTTGTGCTTATAGAGAACAGTCTTTGGCCATGTATTTCTTGTATATTTGCACGATGACTTATTAAAGCACATATCAAATAAATGGTTGGGTTCTTAACATCTCAAATGGGCATTTTCAGCATTTAGAAAGACTAATTTACAAAGAATATTGTCACATCTTAAAAGTGTCATTTGAACTGTTGCCACTCTATCATCAAATAGATACTACAGATAATCCCTTGAGTCTTATAAATTCTGCCCATTATCCTCCCACCATCTGCGTAGTTGCACATACCTGTTACATTACTGTAATAAACCAAGCCAAATACTGTCAAATAATTGTAACACTTTCACAGCTGTCTGTGTCTGTGTCTGTGTGTGCAGGCTGGCTTGTGTCTCTGTGCGTTCCCCTCCTGGAGTTGGACTGTTTAGGATGATTTGATGTGTCAGGTTTCATTTACACCTGTCCTTGGCAGATACACTCTGTAATTAATTGAGCCAACACATTCATTTGCTTAAAGTTTCTCAAAGAGCAAAAATATCTGTTTTGCGTGTGTGTGTGTGTGTGTGTGTGTGTGTGTGTGTGTGTGTGTGTGTGTGTGTGTGTGTGTGTGTGTGTGTGTGTGTGTGTGTGTGTGTGTGTGTGTCTGTGTGTAATATTGAAGGAGGGCAAGACAAAGACGGAAAAAGGACGAAGAGATCATAGGAAAGTGCTGCAGCGGAAGTTGATTATGAGGTTGTGGAAATGCTTTGTCTGCTGCTTTTTGCCAGAGTCCTGAATTAATTTGTTCTACCGTGAGAATTATTAAATAGATGATCTGACATTACACTAATAATGCAATTAATTATTTGCCGCTGATCTCCCTGTTTTAATTAGCTCTTTGCACAGCATCTGCCAATCAGAATTATAACAAAGAAATCTGACACTTTCATTTGCAAAGTGTTGACGAATGTATCGTGGTGGTGTTGGTGAGGAGCATATACTGTATGTAAATAAAGCGATCCAGATGAAGTCTCATGGATATATAGACATTTTGCGGGATTTATGGGAAAACTGTGGTGAGTTTGGGATGTTTTGCAGCCTATTGTGTTTTGTAACATGTATATTCTCGAAATCCATGTCTGTGCATTAAAATTCCAGTCTGAAAAAAACCAACATATTACAGTTTTTAATGCATCCTCCAAAGTGGCATATCTTTTAAGTGTATTTGTACTTGCAGACTCAAACAGGTTGAGGCTGGAGTGAATTGTCCCTGTCTTCTTGAAACTGTTAAATGGCCTCTATCAATTATTAAATAAAAAGGGACTTAAAGGGTTATTAAGACATGCATTTATTTGAGAAAAGGTGCACAGTAAGAACAAAAATATGATGTGAGGATTCGTTGGCAGCCACATCATTTTACAGGAATAGAAGCTGGTGACGGTGACAGAGTGAACAACAAGCCGAGCTGAAAATCAGAGTGGATGTGATTCCTGATGAGCTCGCTGGAAGGACTCATTGCCCCGGCTGATCCTGATGAAAGCTGGAGGTGGAGGTGGATTGCATCAATCGGTCACTGAAATGCCAGCTGACAAAAGAGGGCTTGGCAAAATCTGATTGGTTTAGGAGAAAATTGTAAATCCCCTCAGTCAGCTGATTGAGTTGGAAGCCGCAAAGGGTGAAACATACATGTGAGAGATAGTCTTCCTGATCAAAGTTGCATTCCTCCAGTTCCCACATATTCTCACAATTGGAGAGTTAACTGTCTTAATACTTATCTGCAGCTGTATAGTCCCAGAGTTCTCCTCTCCACTTTTTTTTACATACATGCTGCGCACACTGTCTATGGCCTGTAGTCAGAGAGCTGTGTGTATCGAGAACTGTTAATGAGGTAATGTCCTGCTGCAAACTGTGACCTAGATTTATAATGGAGGCCAGCATTGACCAGTCAGACCAATGCTGCTGTATGTGGCGGCGCTCCGGCTTTCATCTGAAACACACTCAGCTCCAGCCATGCGTAGATAAAGCAAAACCCCTCTCTATGTCTCATTCTCTCTATCTCGTGTTTTTAAATATATTTCAATATATTGAAATCAGTGGACGTGCAGAACCGTATTTCTTGAGGTTAGAAGTTGACAATTAGTCTCAATGAGAGTCTAAGGCAAGGTAAGGCAAGGCAGCTTTATTTGTATAGCACATTTCAACAACAAGGTGATTCAAGGTGCTTCACATAAAACCACTAAAAGCATCAAAACATAATGCAGAACAAAACAAGATTAAAAACAATTTTGCGCATTCATTAAAAACATAAAAAACAGTCAAGAAGCAAAAAATAGAATAAAAGTTTGCCTCATTAAAAAGTAGGTCATGTGAAGACAGGACAGGATCCCAAAGAATTGAAATGCATATGACTGAGAACCCTCAAAACCTTTCAACGTACCAACAGTAGATTCAAAATAAAAGATATCAGCATATGACTGGCAGGTGATGTATGCATGATGAAGACTAAGACAACATCACATAGCTCACATATCCAGGTGAATAAGTACCTCTTTTTTTACAATGCACTGTGGCGGCACATGTGCACCCTGTTGTGTCCAGTGAGGTAGAACACATTGTCTGCTCAGAGCCATCCACCTGTCTGACCTGCTGACCGTGATGCTACAGCGTGCAGCCTTGTCACAGGATGATCTCGGTGACTCACGGTAGTCTGAGCAGTCTGCCTCTGCAACCCACTCTGCTCCTGCTCGCCCACTGACATAAGTTTTGTCTCACTGTGCTTGCTTCACATTTTTACTGCATTCTCTCCTCTGGGGCCCCTATTCTCTCTCTCTCTCTCTCTCTCTCTCTCTCTCTCTCCCATTCCTCTGCTTCTTTCCCCAGACCTACCCCGGTGTGCCTTGGCGGGCAGCAGGCGCTGACAGTTGTATTAACAGTCGATTGCGAGGTCACTTTTGCTCAGCCCCACTGAGACTCGACTGCACTGTCTGAGCCACGGAAACAAACAGAGGGGAAGATGAGGGGGCAGTAAATGGAAAATATTGAAAAACAAAGATAGTAGGCAGATAGATAGTAGACACACATATATGTTTATGCCAGTTTTATTCCCGGCTGTGTACAAATGTTATTAAATAATCAACTCCTTTAGACATCAGGCTCGGATGGTTTTCATGACCCGAACAGTGAACTCCACCTACATATGTTTATGTGTATTTGCTGCAGTCCTTTCAGCTTGAATACGGGAAGTGTGAGACTGAGTGCCAGAGCATGTGGGTGTAAAATCTAGCCCCACCATCTCTTGATTGACATTTAATCTCCATGGCAACGAGTGGGCTGCAATTGACTGCTCCCCTGAGAGCTTTTAGACGACAGGTTGCAAGAAAGACGGAGACTGAGGACTGTCTAACTGAGCTTCACCACTGTTGCTTTTCAAGTCTACTCTGCACCAGAACTGAACACCCGTACACACTCTAAACCCTATGCAGATGTTCACCCCCCTCTCATCCCCCCCAACCAGATGTTGCCCGCTATTCAAATGCAGCAGCGAGTCATGATTAACTGTCAGATGACCCGGGCTGTCACAGCATTTTGGGTGCTGAGCTCCATCACTGTTCTATCCTCTCTCCGCTTCCAGCTGCATTGTGTTGATTACAAGGTTCTGATATCAGGTTCAGAGGAACAACACGATGACGGCGACGTTCCCTGGCCTCCAGATGGTGTTTGTCTTAGTGTTGTGATCTGACTGTACAGTGTTGACTCATCCCTCCGTCTCCCATTGCCAGAACCTCTCTGCACCCACCTTATCACTGTGTCAATCTCTCTCTCTCTCTCTCTCTCTCTCTCTCTCTCTCTCTCTCTCTCTCTCTCTCTCTCTCTCTCTCTCTCTCGTCTTCTTCAAAGCTTTGCATTACGTGTGGAATCAGTGTGAACTGTTGAGCAAACAGCGATACGAGCAGTCGCTCTCACGTCTGTGGATGGAATCCTGAGTGAGACAGGCGGAGGAGGCGGGAGGACTGTGGGATTCCCTCAGAATCTGAACCGTAATACTGTGTTCGTTTTCTACTTCTGCTGTGTGCAGACCAGCATCTCTCTCGAATAGTATCCCACTCCAGGTATCAGAAGGCTTTTAAAAAAACAGTCACATCCAGTTACCATAGCATCGCTCCCCAACCCCCGCTGAGGTCCAAGTGCGGGGGCGCTTCAAGCCCTCTGCAGATGGTGTCACTCCGCCTCGCCACCTAGCAGGGGTCCACTTAACTTAGTGGAGAGTCTGGGTGGGCGGATTCTTGGGTCACTGTTTTGCAAAAGATGGTTTGTCTTAGCCTGCTCATTCTGCAGGGGGATGAGAGGCCAGAGCCTCCCACGGAGAGCAGCTCTGTCCTCCGCTTGAGGGGGCATAGCTGCTCTGGACAATAACGATCTGTCGTTTTTACGGACTCCTTCGTTTTGCTTCTTCGTAGCCCTTCAAGCTGCTTAACATTATTCAAATGAATCAGTCCAAGCAGGAAAATCCACTCTGGTAGTTAATGAACACATACAAACGTGGGACGAATTGTCACAAATTGGCATTGCTGTCTTTCTAAGGTACACTAAAAAGTTTGAGAAGCACTAGTTTAAGGGATGAACAGGAAGACATTTTTGGGACTGATGTGCCTGAATTGAAACTAGCAGGACTAACAAGGTTAACGTCTTGTTTTGATGTTACCGTTCAGGGAAAAGAATCCAAACATTCTCATTCAGACACCTCTATCTAAATGATAACAGATGAGTCATGTGTCCGCTATAGCTGTCATAAAAATCCTAAATCGATTTGTAAATTCATAAATCACTATTGTGAAAAAGTGTGCGAGATGGCGATGAGAGTAGAATTCATAAAGAGTCATAATGTTAGCTTATTCTGGTTTAATTTGTGACATTTTAAGTGGCCACAGTGGCCTTTTAATGATGCGCCTCCTCTGGATCAAAGCACAGAGGATGACCAGCTGTATTAATAATGGCCTATATAATACATCTCAGCAGCGCAGGCTTATTTCAGTTTTATTTCCTCGAGTACACTGCACCCAGAGCTTATCTTGTGACGGGGCTCCACCCACCATCCCATGGCCTCCCTTTATCTTTTCGCCTGTCAGGTATCGTTCTGGTTACAGGCAGCTCCTCTGAGGATTGGGTAAAGGAGCTGTGTGTAAGGCCTGAGGCGCTGCCGTTCTCCGACTGAGCCGGTTCTCTGCTTCTTCCCGGAAATTACAGTTTCTCTCTCAGACTCTAACTCACACGCAGCCTCGTGGAGGGAAGAGGAAATTGACAAGGGACAGAGGGATCTGGTGTTAGAGGGATGATGGGGGGCTTAAGACTGAAGCTCTGGTACCAGGACGTTTTATTTAGTAAATCCAGCTCGCCCAGTTTAGCCAAATTATTGTGAAATTGCATTGCTTATTATTACACTGATGGAGTTCTTTACATCTAATTGGTGTTGAGATATTTCAGCCTAACGTTGCCATCCATAGATGCCACTTTGTCAGTATTGCTTAAAAGCAATATACAGTAAAAATGTGAATCTTAATTCTTTTTCTCCTTAGCATCTTGCACCACGCTGCACATTTTACATTTTAATGTTGTACACGACATTCAGGGTCCCTGTGACTTTTCATTTAGCGTCACCATGAGGTTGTAGTTTTGAGTCAATGTCAGGACGACCTTTGGATGGATTGACATAAAATGTGGTCCAGACGTTCATGTCCCCCTCAGGATGAACTGTAAAAACTTTGATCCTCTGACTTTCCATCGAGCACCACCAGGTCAACATTTTAAATGATCCGATGCTCGTGGCTGGAC
The DNA here is from genome assembly GCA_038501785.1 of Myoxocephalus aenaeus. NCBI lineage: Eukaryota > Metazoa > Chordata > Actinopteri > Perciformes > Cottidae > Myoxocephalus > Myoxocephalus aenaeus. Next base: position 2,614,386 of record JBAMJR010000091.1, read on the forward strand.
AAATTATGACAAATTATTACAGCTGTAGTTTGCGGGCTATTTACCAGACGTTAGCATGCTGACACTAAAAACTAAAATGGTGAACATGGAAAACATGATACCATGATGTAAGCATGGTGATATTAGCATTCATGTGAAGTGCAGTACAGCCTCAATAAACTGCTAACGTTCCCGTAGACTCTTAGTTTTTTGATAATCCCACTGACCCCTGGCATTTATTGTTAATTCTCTATTTAATCACTACATTCACAGATAAAGAGGATACAAAGTTACACATGGCATACACAAAACAGCACCCATGCACACACAAAAAAGCAGGCAAAAAGATTATTTTAAAGTGAAAACACAACACTTCTACTGAATCAGTGAAGTTGAGACACATGTTATTAATATTAGTCACGATAACAAGAGGCTGCGCTGTGCTGCTGACCTCAGATCTCCATCACATTACTGTTATGTGCACTGTAACTTCAATGCTACACTTCCACAGCATTACAATATTTTGATAAATGTGTTCATTTGAAGTGTTTAACTTCTTTAAAAAGGTTATTGATACAAATTAAGAATAACAAACATAAATCAAACAGAAGCTTCTTGGCTAAACTACACTTGTGTGTGCACCTACAAACACTTTGGCTTTCATCACAGTAATATGTAATCTGACTGCCAAAATAAGGAGGGATATTTGCCAATGCATCACATTATTGAAAAAGAAAGGCCTCAGATGTGTGCCTTCGTTGCTCCATTAAACATGAATGTATTAATGGCGGGACGTGCCTTTACCAGCCCCTTATGTTTGAAGCACTAATTAAAAGTGACTCAACTGTGGTTCTTATTGCCTGCATGAACTGAAAAGTGAAAGCTATGTATTCTTCTCCATTCTCACAATGATTGAATTGTATAGATTTAATACAGGACACAGCTGTACATCTTTGCACAAGCTGAATAGATTACATCCATACAAAGGTTTGCTTATACATACAGTATGTTCGGGATTTCTTATGCCCATGAAATACATATAAATAAAGTGTACTGTTTATGTTTGATCCTTTATTCAGGAAAAAAAGATGAGCATACTGTTCCATCGCTTTTTACACATTAAGAAAACATCAAGGACAGAGGAGCGACAAAGCAGTTTGTCATTGCACTGGCAGGGTTTTTACAGTGTCCTCCATAATTAAAGCCATGCGAACATTGGGTAAAAGGACTGAGTGGAAAGCAAAGAAAGGAACTGTAAAAACACAGACACTAAGGGTCACAACGAGAGGAGCCATGAAAGAGACTTTCTAAAATGTCTCTGTCCATGCATTTTGCATAGAGGTTTTGATCTCAGTCTACAGGCCTCATGAATGCCTACTGATCTTGCTGTGAGTTTTTGCTTTTAAATCTTGCCATCACATCTTTTTTACAATGTCTACACAGCTCGACTTGACCCGGTTAAAGCTATTCCTGTCTTGTTTCTAGTACGAGGTATTTATTTATTTATTTGCTCCATTTCAGGCCTGGAATTGCACTTGTAAGATAGTGAGGACTTCATCGGGGCTAATCTTGTATCGCAAGGTTAGATAATATAGCCCAGCTGGTTAAGGATGTTCCAATGCTTTTCACATGAGTGCTTCTGAGTCAATCTTTACAGAGATTTTAATAGCTTGACCTACTCAGAGGGAAAGTGCCAGACCTCCCAGACTTGAATTTGATACCAATACCACCAATAAGGTTGTTGATAAGACAATATAGAAACCAGTTCTTCAACGTATCCTCCAAGACATTTCTCATTCCCTTTTGTACCTTGGATCTGAAAGGGTGGTATGCTGGTGGTCCACGGTCTGACTCTGGGTCAGTGCACAGCCTCACAAGGTGAACAACTGCCATTAAAGCTTCCACTAATGACTTATTGACCGGGCGCCACTGAGCATGCTCCAACCAGGGTGCTTCAAAGGTTGCAGGGCTGTGATGTGTTGTTTGATAGGACAAGACTGTTTGAAGTCAACTCTGCCTTGTCTTGCACTCAGGCACCGGCAGTATATACAGTAAAAATAGGAAAAGCCAAGGAAACACGAGCCTCTGAGGTTGTACAGAAATCTTCGAGCTGAACATTCTGTCATATAGCTGATGCATGAGGAGAATTTTCCTCAATATTTTGGGCTGCATAAATATTTAACCTTAGACTGTACTGTACGTGCACAGTTTTTGTGTATGTTGAATACATTTTATGTGCGTCTTTTCTTTCAGACTTGGTTCCATTTACATTAGAGCACCTTTTGCCTGTGTGTGTGTGTGTGTGTGTGTGTGTGTGTGTGTGTGTGTGTGTGTGTGTGTGTGTGTGTGTGTGTGTGTGCCGTGTGCTTTATAGTGCTGCTTATATCCCAGCCTGCTTTAGGAACGCAACCCAACCGTGACATATTGAGCCTTTCTGAAGACATTTCTCTCTCTTGTGAGCTTTCTTTGATGGAAGTGTGTCACAGATTTGAGATGCAGCCGTTTGATGTGGTCTGATGTAAATTGGGGAGGTGACCTGGGTGCAAACACAGATAAGCAAGCACACACACACACACGCACAGACTTGCTAATTATCCACCCCCAGATGTTTAGTTTTGGGCTGCGCTCCCACCCTTGCACAGTGGGAATCCATATAACGAGACACCAGAAAGGAAATAAGGTTACAAGAATTAACTAATTTATTAACTGGGCTCCTCTCAGGCCCTCGTTCCTTCTCGTGTCTGTGCATCGTGAACAGTTTAGGACACTAGATGGCCTCGTGTTTGCTGTGTGGTCATTTGATTATTAAACATGATATAGGAATATACAACATATGTGTAGAAACCACATGTGGGCCATTTGGACATTGGTATTCAGCTGATGAATGAGCCAGTGGTTGTGAAACACAAATGAATCAGCTGATGACTGAACTAATGCGTCAGTCCATGTGTGACCAAGACCATCCTGTCCTCGCCAGAAAAATGGCAGTATTGGTCGTTTGGACATTTGAAAAGTTGTGGCTTCAAAATTCTTTGTAATGTCCATCCACATCCGCATCAATCCCGATCCATCGTTCTTTAAGCAAAGCAATTGTAGAAGTCTTGTGATGTCAGTCATATTGACTACTGACTTTGGAAACAAGCTTTTCGGATGCAGAATCTGTAGTATGTGTTATCAGTTATTAATCGCTTCATTTTTGGATGAATCTCCTCCGAAAGTTTCTTCCTTTTTTTTCCCTGTGAAAGTTGTTTCTATTTTTTTGGGGGGGGGGAGTTTTTCCTGATCCGATGTGAGGTCCTGGGACAGGGATGTCGTATGTGTACAGATTGTAAAGCCCTCCGAGGCAAATTTGTAATTTGTGATTATTTGTGAATAAACTGAATTGAATTTTATTTTTGCAGAACAAAAAAACGCTTGAATAAATTAGAGCATAAGTCTTTCAACGCCTGATACATACAAACAGTTGTCTGTGACATAACAGATGACTGCGATAGAAAATGATGACAGACAATTGTATGTAGATTATACTTCGGCATATCCAACAACACAGTGTGTGAATGTGTCTGGTGGATTTAAAGGGTATTGTCTTCTTGGTAGGGAGAAAATCTTTTAATGCGGTCATGCTAAAAATGCTTCGAAACTTCACGGTCAACCAGTTTTAACTCGAAATGTTCTAGCGCAGTAAGCTAGAGGAGCAAAGAGAGAGAGGAGTTTTGTAGCATTGTAACCCTGCATGGCCTCCTGGTTCAACAGAGGTACCAACACACTGGAGCTCTTTTGGTGGAGCTGTCCACTTTAGATATAGATTGACATTCCCTTGTCAGAGACGGGCGCCTAAGCCCACAGCCAGGGAGACAAAGACGTCAGTGTGTCCTCTGTCTCTTTCAGTTTCTCCATCTCTGAAACCGTCTGTCTGTCTATTTCAAGTTTCATGTGCTTCCAGGCCACGGATATTGACAGATTGTTTTTCCCCACAAAGTGCTGAGTTTTCGAGAGACTGTCGCTTCACATTTGCTATTTAATATTTCAGTGCGAGGTGTTTCTGGGTGTTGTTGCTACAGGGTCTGCTACAGGGATTGGGACTTTGGTGACTTGCATAAAAAACAATTTGTGTGCTGTAGAGAGGCTGATGGGGAAAAAGTTTGAATGAAAACTACGTTTTTGATGATAGTTGGGACACAATTACTTCTTTTTTTTGAATCTGCAATATATATGTGAATATGCACTTGAATGCTGCATACAAGATGTTACGCTAAAATGTATGCTGAAGCTGCATGTCCCAGTCATAAGAATCTATCTATAAGACAGTGTTGTTCTGTACTGCAGTGTAGAACTAGTTAAGCTGCATTACAAGACAAATACAGCGTCCAAATGAATGCAGTTCATAGAAGGTTTCTCATCAATTCCACCTTGATCCTTTTCATCGGCAAATCAATTCTACCTAATAATTTACAGCTCTCACCGTGTCTTGATATAGCATGACATTGCTTCCAACAGGAGCTTGTGTGATTTAGATTCCCCTCCTTGATGTTAGAGCATGAGGAGGGTTTGGCCTCCCTTCCCTTTTAGAGAGCGCTGGAGTAATAGCAGCTGCTCAGTCCTGATTAGAGCCACCGTCCTTCCAGAGCCAGGCCCACACATCTCTGTCCTACTTTCTCTCGCTCTCCCCCTCCTCCCGATCTTCCCCTCTCACGAGCTCCCCACCCGATCCAAAAGTCATACTCCAAGCTGCTGCTTAAAAATCACAAAATCACACTGCATATGATATTTTTGTTCCTTGTTGATCCTTTTCTAAAACATTTTGGTGTTGTCCACCCACCCATAACTTCTTATCCTACGGGAAGATCTGCATTATTTTCATCATAAAAATCCACACATACATATGGATCCACATGTGCACTGGCCCACGTAAGGTTATTCTCGTCGAGTCTCATTTGTCTAGATTTGTTTTCCGAAACACCTACACACCCATAGAAATGTACACACAACAGCTATGAGTCATAGCAAATGCTGGAACCGTGGCGAGGTATTTCTGAATCAGAGGATCCCTATCCTGCAATAACAACCAATATATGCTAAAGCCCAGCTGAGAGTTGCACTTTTTTGTTTCTTTTTTTAAATTTTTATCACCAGGCTGTGGCTCCCGCAAAGTAAAAGACCAATTTGAAAGTTTGCTCAGATGCGCTGCGCTTGTATGACCTTAAACATGTCACTGGGGTTGTTGCAAGCTATACATTTTATCTGCATGTGGAGGGTATTTATGAATTAAAGGTTTTCCATATCGCAACCAAAGTGATGTACATTATAGCTGCAGATAAAGGATACAGACACACACATACATATATTTCAATCAGGAGAGACTAGTTACGGAATAAGCATAATTTATTACACCATATAACACAATAGCCTACAATGAATTGTGCAATGTTTTTTGGCGATTAGACTCCATCCTGTACTAGGATAAGCAAGGGGGTAGAGATGCTGACATCTGCGGCAGCAGAATCCCCCCTGGAGTCTAGACACTGGTGGTGGAGAAGAAGAAGAAGAAGAAGCCGAGAGATGTCGAAGCCCCTCTGAGGAATCACGCCGGACCAACTGCTGACTGGTGGTGCCCGGGGTGGAGGAGGGTCGCCTCGGTTAGAGCTGCAAAGACAACTGACAGCCCTGCGGAGAAACCATTTAAAGTAGACACAACGCTGTGATAGGTTTAGGTAAATGCTCTGACAGGTTGGTTCATTCACACCCCCCTAATCAGCTGATGGAGCCACCGCTGCGAGACTACCGCCTGGCTCCTGAATGAACCAGCCCGTAACTCTTGTCTTCCTTACTGAACTTGCGCATGAGCTTCATATAATGCATTTTGCCAAAATGACAAATAGAAGTGATGAAGTAATTCTTCTGACTCAAATTACCACAGGGCCAGGGTGAGTTGAGATACATGAGAGATGGTATGGGATTTTTTTATGAAACATTTAAAACCAATTTTTTTTTCATTTTGGAGAGTCTGCGGTAACTTTAGAAGGATGCAATATTGGAAAACACACCTCAGTAATTTGGTTCAGTTAATTACAGAAGTCACAAAGCCCAGACTGCCGATGGCCAGTCTTTCGGTGGAATTAAATATCTTTAGGGGGAAAAGAATTTGGGAAAAAATGCACTATGTTACATGACTCATATCACACTTGTGGCACATCCACAGTGATGCTACATGAATAAAAGGTTTAATTTTTGCAGAAAATAAAAGGCAGGGAAAGTACCTAGTAAAATAGTAAGAAACAAAGGCGATGAAAAGAGAAGAAAAGAGGATGAAAGCAAGCAAGGAGAAGGAGGAGTGAGAGTAGCTTCCTGTCCCTTTCCCCTGGGCTGAGTACGAGCAGATTGTTCAGCCTGAGGTTGGACATGCTCCGGGGTTTTGTGAATGAAATGGACGCCTTGGCACCGTGCCCATACATTACGCAGCTAGGTTTTCTCCTGTCTTCCTTCCCATCCCTTCTCCGCTGCCCTCTCTCCCTTCTATTCATCAGGAGACTTCCCAGACTGCAACATGTTGGAGTCCAGTTACCATCACTTAGCAACTCCCAGGAGTCACCAGCGCTCTCTGATTTTCTCTCTCTCTCTCTCTCTCTCTCATACACACTCTCATACACACACACACACACACACACACACACACACACACACACACACACACACACACACACATACACACACACTCTCATCCTCTCATCCAAACAACCACAGACCTTCTCTTCTTCCTTCTCTCTCTCCGTCCACCCACTGAACTTAAAGTGCCCTATAGCGGTAATGGCCAACTTGTGTTTCACCATGTCACATGACATGCATAACAAGTCTTAATGGAGCGAAACATGGCTCCAATCAGGTTTACAAGTGCAGGAATTCTTTCAGGTATAAGGTTTGCATGAGTGGAGTGAGTGAAACTGTTACTGTATGTTATCTGAACAAACTGTGTTTAAAGCTTTCCACTGAACTGGAGTGCAGTTAATAAACAAGGCAACTAATGCAGCAACGTATAATATCTTATGAAAAACTACGTAAGTGGCGTTACTTCATTTTGGAAGTTATATGACAAATAAATCAACATTGACTTCAGTCTCCTGGGTGAAAGCTCGTTTTTTGCTTGACCCGTCCACCAGGTTTGAAGGTTTTTGCTGTCTTTATACTTCCTGGTTCATAATTACATGGATTACATAATAAATTGATTTAGTGGGATATGTACAAATTACAGGGCATTCATGTGTGTAGCTACGACCGCTGGATGAGAATAGCCTGCATGCAATGGTGTGTGTACAAGGCGACATTCTGCAAAACTGATTAGGTGCCACCCTGAAATCCTCAGTTATGGCTAATAGCCATTTTTTATGTTTATCTCACGACCAGAAGTCTTGGAAACAGACGACTAAAAGTAAGAAGCACCTCTTCAAACTGGCAAAGATAATCACAACACACACATTTAAATTGACCCTAACCTAAGAATTGAATAGGAAGTGATGAAGCTACACTAAGGAGGCAGTTACCTTAGCTTAGCATAAAGTCTTGTAACAGGTGGAAACAGCTAGCCTGGGTGTGTCTGAGGGTAAAAAAAATCCATCTATAACACTGCTAACCAATTAACTCTTTCTATGTTCAATTTGAATTAAAACCGAGGTGTTAAACATCATGTTATGTTTAAAGTGTGGCATTAATCTTCAATCTTCTGTATTTTCCTCTATCAAGAGGACGTTCATCCCTACGCACTCAAGGAAAACCTCAACCTTTTACCACAAAAACATGAAGTCAACAAATGCACTTATGCAGTCCCTGTAGATGACAAGCAGTCAGTTGGCTATTTTTGCAATTCAGAGGGATTCATATATATATATATATATATATATATATATATATATATATATGTTGATGTTTCAACAATTTAATCTTAAATTGTGGCCAATTCAGCCACAGCTCACAGTCCAGCAGGTTTTATAATACAAACGTACAAGATTTGTACCTGTCAGACAGTGTGTTTTTTTGACATCCTGTTACGATTACACCACTATCTTTCAACTATTTTATGAAAACACTACCTTTCCTCTTGTCAATACATCATACGCATTGCACATCACAGCCCGACCCTTTTTATCCTGAGGGACAGACAAGGAGATATGGCTGCTATCGCACACCGTTTTCTTTTCTGGATACGACAAGTATTACTGCATGAGGGATGTTTGCTCAAACAGCCAATCATTTACCCCCTCGCACTGATAAAGTTCCCGAAGAGGGGTCAGATGCCTAGATCGGGTGTCCGGAGGGGGGCTTAGCCCTGTCAGCATCCGATCTTCCCTGCATAAATTCATGGAAGAATTCCCAGGATACCTTGATCGATCTGGCCCCATCCCCCCTTCCCTTTCTTCCTCATATCCTCCATCTGACCAGCAGCCAAGAAAGGTAGAGCAGACCCAGGAGGGCTCATCTTCGCTGAGCATCTACATGTGTGTTGTGTTCGCTATTCAGTGTGTGCTTGTGTGTGTGTGTGTGTGTGTGTGTGTGTGTGTGTGTGTGTGTGTGTGTGTGTGTGTGTGTGTGTGTGTGTGTGTGTGTGTGTGTGTGTGTGTGTTTAAAGAGCTGGAAAGGCTGACACCATGAATCCAGGCTGCTGTCTCAGGGGATTTATATCATATTGTGTTAGCCGGTGTTTGGGTGAGGAGAGGAAGTTGTTTATGGGGCTGAAACGCTGGAATGGGCAGGAGAGATTTTCCACCACCCCAGCTTGTGTGTGTGTGTGTGTGTGTGTGTGTGTGTGTGTGTGTGTGTGTGTGTGTGTGTGTGTGTGTGTGTGTGTGTGTGTTCCTCCAGGAAACTATGATGACTCTTAATTTTTGTTCTCATTGTCAGTAACTGTATCTCTCTCAGTCTGCTCTGCAGCCCTGCTGCACTGGTGCGTGTCTGTGACCTTACAGTACCCCGCATAGCTAAAGTATCCCTGGATTAGTTGTTATGGTGGCCACTTAATGTGCTTTCTCCCTCTCTGTCTGTCTCTATCTCCGCTTTCCTTCGCCTACCAGGCTGACATTTTGATATGTCACAGCTGGTTTTGCTCAGCGGGCCTGTCAGTGACTCGCAGTTGGGGGCTCACACATATGCTTTCTATCATTGGATCCCCTCAGGTTAACATGGGACTCAGGGCTTTTCCATAGTAACACCGTCTGATGATGTGATGACTATTTGAAATTGTGACTTGTTTGCACACGTGTGCGTATGTCATTTTTGTTAGTTGAGACATATTTGCGCAAGTGTTTTTTGGTATATGTGTTTTATGTGTAACGCATCAGCTGTGTCCGTGTGTGAGTGTGTGTTTCACACATCTTGTGGGGACATGAATCTGTAAACAGTCACATTGTGGTGACTCTCCCTCCTTTTGGGGACAAAATGCTTGTATCATTACATTTTAGGGAGAAGACTGGTTTTAAGGTTAGGGTAAAGGTTAGGATTAGGCTGGTAGCGGTAACGGTTATGGTTATGGTTCACTGATGTGTCTGGTTTTTAAAATTGTACATGGTATGGCTCCGCCTCCGCTTAGTGATTTTATTAAACAACACACTCAAAGTGGCAGACACACTAGATCTGCTTCAAGAGGTGATTGTGTCATTTCACATAGGTCAAGCTCTTTTAGCAAATCTGCATTTTCTATGAATTCAGCAAACTCATGGAATGCTCTTCCATCACACATACGCACAAAAGGAACGTACAAGACATTCAAACATAGCCTTAAGGAATGGTTTGTTGCCAAGCAGGTGTGCAAGCATTAATGTACTGTCTGTCCTGCCTGCTTATTTGGTGTATGTGTGCATTTGTCTTGTTTAGTGTTAATGTATTTTATATGCCTCCAGTGTTTTATATATGCATCTACTGTGGATACACTTTTCTTTGATGTGAATTAGTTTTGTCTATACATTACTGTCTGTCTATCTTAGTTGCATTTTGTTATTGAAAATGTATTTTCAGGCTGCCATAAAAAAAAATCTGGCCAGGGACAGCAGATGAAAATTAGCCTCTCTGGCTAACTCTGGCTCACTTACAGTTGTACTGTTGATTGGTGTGCATTGTCCCTGCAAAATAAACAAATACATAAAAAAAAAAAAAAAATGGTTAGGCAATGTATGGCATTAATGTAAGTCAATGTGAAATTCCCAAAAAACACTACTGTGCGTGTGTGAGAGAGACAAAGAGAGACAATGTGCACACTGATACTATTGTGTAAGAGTGACAATTTGATAAGCTTGTTGAAATTGATCCTGTAGTCTGTTACTGTGTGTGTGTGTGTGTGTGTGTGTGTGTGTGTGTGTGTGTGTGTGTGTGTGTGTGTGTGTGTGTGTGTGTGTGTTTGTCCCTATTAGCCTCAATAGTCACAGCAGTATCACATATGATGGATAGGGAGACATATACTGTATGTCAACAATGAGCTAGCTCGCTTTCGTCTCATACATTCACACCTCCTTCTGAGAGAAGAAGTGTTCCGATCTTTCAAATTAGCACACTATGTGACAGTTCTTCCTCTCCACTCAGTGCGCAGTGAGAAAATAGGGCAGTTTTGAGGCTGCTGCGTGTGGGAGCTTTCCGCATTTTCCCGAGGGTATATTCCCTAAAGTGGAAGATTAATATATCAATAGATGACTTGATCATAGTCAAACATACACATGTGCTGGTGTGTGTGTGTGTGTGTGTGTGTGTGTGTGTGTGTGTGTGTGTGTGTGTGTGTGTGTGTGTGTGTGTGTGTGTGTGTGTGTGTGTGTGTGTGTGCGCAGTACCAGGGAGCTGCCTCCTTTATTTGCATGTCTGGAGCGAACATCTATCATCATCATCAAGGCGCTGCAAAACAGTGAGGCAGACAGGCGCCGCCGACGCTCTCGGAAGAGAGACTGAACACACTTTCAAACCTTTACTTCAGCGTTATCAAACGTTTCCTAAATGCCTTCACCCCGGGGGAAACACACACGCATGCACAGATGCAAACAGACAGATTTTGTTTCATGCCATTTTTGACTGCGCTTTCCCATCATTCACCTTGTCACACAGAAACCCCATAGTAAAGACTTAGTATGAGAACACCTGAGGAAGCATCCAGCACTAAATTAAAATAGTAAATCTGTAGACACAGAATCCTCCATTAAAACGTTATTTTCCTTCATCGACAGGATTTTTTATTTAATTTTTTTATGCTGATGGCAAGAGTGGCTCAATCCATTTTTGGGAGCCAGAGGGATTTACTTGGCTGTATTAGAGATGAGAGGGGAGCGCTGAAATGGTACGGCCTGATAGATAGAGGAGCAAGAGACAGTGTGTGAGCGGAATAGTAAAAAGAGCCCCCGAGACGAGGGGGTTGGGATGGGAGGGAAGGGAGCGGGAGTGAAGGAGGGAGGAGTGTGGTGGAGTGGAGGCACAGAGCCAGAAAATTGCATTGCGTGCTCGGTGATTAGTTTACCTCCTGGGTCTCATTCTCTCTCACTCCCCTCCTCTCACTCTCCTCTCACTCCCCAGGTTCTTTTCTACCTCTAGTAGCTTTTCCTTGTGTCTTTGTCTTGCCACTTTCTCTGCCTTTCGCGTCTTTCCACTTCCTCTGTCACTACATCACACTGTCACTTCTCTCTATTCTCTCCTTCTCTCTCGCCTACTCTCCTCCACTTTCTTGGTGGTTATCTCCACTGCCTCTCCTCTCTATCTTTGTCTTCCCCCAACACTCTCCCACACACACACACCACCACCCTCTTTTCATCCTTGTGTGCTGACTTGGCTCTCGTCTTCCATTCTTGTGTTGTCTGCGGGGCTTGAAAAATGCATATTGCCACCTGACCTGCCAGCAAGCTCATCAAACCTTGAAAGAACACACACACACACACACACACACACACACACACACACACACACACACACGTTTATATTATGTGGTTATGTGGTTATGTGATAGTGGCGGTAAAAATCTCACAGGCACAAAGGAGATTTACACAGAGAACTGTAAATCAGGGAAGCATTTTAACACTATAAGCCAGTCCTGCTAATTATTGTCTTAAGAGCAATAAACATGAGCTTCAAGTGTCTCGCACAGCACAACAGAAGTGCTGACACTGAATGAAAGCCAGCCTGCACACGGCCCTTTTTGATTTGGTGCTCTTTGAAAAGCAAGTGGGTCAAGCCTTTTCTTCATAATCCGTACATAATCTGTTCCTTCCTCTAGTCCAAGAGCATGCCACAAAAACAGTACAGGGCGGGTGGGGTGAGGGAGGGTGATAGACAGACAGCAAGGAACGGGAAGGGAGAAAGAGGGATTTCACTTCAGGCTGTCGGGGTTTCTCGCCAAAGAAAGCAGAAGGTCACAGCGTAACAAATTGCTGTAATAACCACTTATCCTAATATTTAACATCATTCGGTCAAATTTTTCTGAGGGGCAGGGGAAGTCATAACAGCACGTGTCTTGTGTGTGTGTGTGTGTGTGTGTGTGTGTGGGGAGGGGGGGGGGCTCAGGTAAACATTCTACAGTGCATTTGGTATGAGGAGCTGTGAAATCAGTGTGTCCTGTGTGTGAGAAGGTAAATATATCACTGCAACTGACAAGTTAACCTTTAAAACACAAACAACAAATCAAAATGTTTTTGCCTGCCATGTCCTGGAAAATCTCAAATAAAATATAAATGAATATGAGAAGCAGCTGAAATTGTTAATTTCACATAAACCATTTCATTTTCTGAACGTGTTGTTTGTGTTTTGTTTATTAGTGTTTCTTAAAAGTGTTTTTAATTTGTCTTTTTTACAGTAAATTTGTGGTTTGGAAGAATCTTGCAGTGCTAGACTTTTTGTTCTGTCAATTCAATTCAATTCAGTTTATTTTATATAGCCCAACATCACAAATACAAGTTTGCCTCGGAGGGCTTTACAATCTGTACACATAACATCCCTGTCCCAAGGCCTCACATCGGATCAGGAAAAACTCCCCCAAATAAAGATAATAAAAACCCTTTCACAGGGAAAAAAGGGAAGAAACCTGAGGGAGAGCAACAGAGGAGGACCCCTCTCCCCGGATGGACAGAAGCAATAGATGTCATGTGGCCAGAATGAATAGCGTAGCGGAGTTACAGCACATTCAATGAATATGACAGAAATTATTCATATAATGAGTAGTAGACATGGTCCATGATCCAGATAACCACGATCCATGAAGCAGAAGGAGGTAGAGAGGAGGGGAGAGGGGCGCATCAGCAGGGCCATGGCAGCAGGCAGGACCGGTTCCAGGCAGCCACGATCCATAGCAGGGGGCAGGTCAATGAAAATAGATTCAAAACTTCAAAACCAGGTGACATCTGGGTAATGAGTGACACTGCAAGAGTGTACAATCTGTACGGTGAGGCACATTATGTCATTATATTTCTAAACTTTCAAATCAATCATTTAATTAAATTTGCCCTTCATTGGATTACCAATCTGGGTAAAGTACAGCTCTATCGCCGTTGATAGCTGGTAATGCCCAGTTTAAGTGGTCAATAGCATTCTGTATCTGAAAGGCAAGACAACAACCCTTCTCTTTAGCACTGATACTGAATCTGCACCTCCTTATCCGCATCATGCTTGAGTCCATTATCGGAGAATGACCTCAAATGATCTTTGATCAGCTTGAATCTCTGGCTGCCGTCCATCTAAAGGCAGAGCAGCCTTGATCGTGTGCCTTAACTTCCCCTCTTGCTCTTATATTGTCCATTCCTTTCTCTTCCCCTTTCTATCCCGCCCCTTTCTTTTCCTCCTGCTTCATCCACTATCCTCATATATCCTTTCCTGCTATTTATTCTTTGACCCTCTTCTCCCTGCTTCCCACTCATCTTAGTGGTGTCACTTGATCACGGTGCAACGAGTTGGAGTACCTGAGGACCGTTGCTAATGGTGACAAATGACTGGTGTGCAAGGAAGTAAAAGAGAAAGAGTACAGCAGACAAGAGGAGAGTGACTATCCATGCTGGGGATCAGTGTGCTCTGTGCAAAAAGAGAAAAAAGCGTTTTTGATGAAAACAGCGAGTAGACTGTTAGCTTAACTTAGCATGAAGAGCGCAGAAAGCCTGGAGTCTTGTGGACACAGCGACGTTGACAGGTAACCAGTGGAAACTCCAGGAAGTCACAACATAGTCTGGGACCATAACCCCCAGTAAATCCACAATGTGTTGTCTATCTAAGTTGTAACACCAGAGGTGCTGGTATAGTTTTATCAGAGCTAGCTAGTTTTTTCAGAGCCAGCTATCTTCCCCTGCTTCCAGTCTTAATGTGAAACTGGCAGATTAGCAGTTTGCTTTGTCAAAACGAGAGGGTGCTTTATTGATCTGTGATAAAGATTAACCTATTAAACATTTACTTCTAAATTGCCAGAGTTCTAGAACAAATGTATTGTTTCTAATAGTAATGTGAACTATAGTGCAGTGATGTATGTTTTTCTAGAAAATCTGCACGAGTTGCAGCATAAATGTGGACATCAGACAAAAGAGATGCACATCTTTGGCACATGATACAAGCGTAGTACTCTGTATTTTGTGGGCACCGTCCCTGTCATGTTTTCTTATGTAATTCCTTATACAATTCACTAAAATATTATAAACAGTACATCATGACAGTGTTACAGCAATATCAGGATCCAAAATGAAATCCAGCTGTCATTGATGATATGGTTGAAACGCTTGTCCTACTGTGACATGCCGGAATGTTATCTGGGGAAAAGGCCTATTCTTTCTTGATGATTTCCATACAGTAAATTAATGAATAAATCCCTCCTAACAGACCCTGCACAACATTACGTATATGTTTGATGTGTTTATAATTACAGTAATAATATTTAGTCAAGACGTCAGAGGTGGTTAACCATTACACACTCCGAGAACTGACAGGGTGGAGCAGACTTGACACAGCATCTCTCATCTCGGCTCGCCGCTCCCAATCGCTTTCAGCTTGCATCACGTCAGCCCAATCCCCGTTCAACATTCCAGCAGCTCTCGGTGTAGCAATCGCCCAAAGGCACTGGTCACAGATCGTTGTGTGTTTGTATGTGAGTGTATCTGACTCGCCTGTGGGACTCAGATCTCAACTCAGTCAGCCTTTCATCCAGGGCTCTTCACCGCCATAAGGAGGATAAAGGCATATCTGATAGTAGGATCAGTGGTACGCGGTTAAAGGGGAAGCCCACTGAGCCACAAAGTGTTTCCGGTAAAGTGCAATACATTTATTATTTTTGTTTAAAAGCACTCATGTTATACTTTTATTTTCTATTTCTCTCCCTTAGAAGTAGGACGCTAAGTTGAAGAGATGTTCATCTTAACAGTTTTCTTTGGCTCAGTACACATTTGTGAATGATGAAAACACAACAGTGACTTTCTTTCATTACAACTACTTTCATTCACTGTAAATGTGAGACATCCTGCTGAACTGTCCTTGAGCAAGACACTGAATAGTGTTTTTCTGACGCCTGAGTTTGAAAAGATGACTTTCTCCTTCAGAAATCACCATCACTTGAAATATTACTACTATATAGTATATAGTATATGTACTATATATACTCTGTCCCTTTCATACTTTCATAGCAAGCCACAACAATGTTTGCCTCACCCACATGCCGTTTATAAAGGCTTCATAGAAGCAAACAAGACAACATTATTGTGTGTGTGAGGATGATTGCTAATTCATAATTCTGGTCATTTCCACCAAAAGAAGGAGGATTTATACTTAGAGCTGCTTCTCACCTCTAAACACCTGTCCACCTGCTTCCTTTGAAGCATGCTGACTCCTTTAGGCAGGCAGAGGGCCGTGCAGAGAGAGAAGAATTTATTGAAATAAATTGATCTTTATCATCATCAGCCAGCGATACACTAGAATACTGTGCTGGTTATATGGGGAGACTTTAAAAGTAATGTGCATTGAGTAGATTAGAAATGATTGCATATGACAAATAGTCCAGGCAAAATAGCGTTTTACGACAGACAAATTGTAAAAGAATTTTTTTCAGCTCAGATCATTTCTATGAGGTGTCCAGAACAACATACTAAAAGTCCTAAGAAATCCTAGTTGAGGAAATATGTTTAATTCTCATCAATCCGACATGTTTGCCAATAGGCGAGACAACAATACACCCCAATGGGGCTATTTTTTTCCTTTACTCCTATCAAATTGAAACTTTACACAATGAAAGTATCCATGAAAACTAACATTTTTTGTATTACGAGTTTCTTTGAAAATTTATTTTATTATGCAAATGAGCTATACACTAATCGTACATGCCCAGAATATACCCAAATAGGCTTAATTTTTTCCTTTACTCCTACAACAATAAAACTTAACACAATGAAAGTCTTCATGAAAGGTAACTTTTTTTGTATTACAAGTTTCTTTTGAAATGTATTTGAATAAGCACATAAGCTCCACATTTATTGAATATGATGGCAATGCTGCTTTTAGACTGGCCTCTAACCTGAAAACTGTCTGGCTTGGTAGTACCTGCCAGGGGTATAATCCCCGCCGGTATAGTTTTCAGGGTCCCGGAGGCACACAAGCCTCCCCACCACGACAAGGTAGCAACAGCAGGGGAGTTTTTTATTTTTATTTTATGTTTTTTTTTTTTAACCAGCCTGGATCCTCGACCCCTAGTCAGTGGCTCTTGGTTCTGGCACCACATATATAAGTTCCTAGGTTGTTCCTTGCTTAGCTCTTCCCCTCTGGGTCATATTCATCTGATAAATCAGGCAGCTGTGAGTTTGTGCAGCTTGTACCACGACATTCTCCGCAAATGGCAGTGCAAGGGAGTCCATGTTTTTTGCATGTGCATCTCTTTGTGCTGCAGTCTTTCTTGCAACTACAGCGGACTACATCTAGTAGTTCTGATGGTGCCGCAGGCTGATCGGTCATTATTGGCATAAATCTCCCATCCAAAACATGCCACCCCCAGTCTTTTGGGTCCATATGTTCACTTCCCCCTTTCCACTCCATCAGTTGGTAGAAGACCCGAAGACTATGGAACTTTGCAGCTTTTGTCGTTGGAGGAAGAGTTTGAGGTTCCACTTGAGATAAGTTCTGAGATACTTTAACACAGAATCGCCTGTATCTCAGCATATCCAGTGATTCATCTTTTTCGCCCCCATACAGTGATACTAGAGCTTTTTCACCTGCTGCAAAGATAATCCCTTTTCCCACATTTTCCTGTGACTGGCTGAACACTGTAGCTTGTTCGAGAAAGTTTGTGTCATTTTTAACTTTTTTCAGTGCCATTCCCTTTCCTATGCCAAATACACGAGATGTAGAATCACAGCCTGAAATGACATGGATAAAGAGGAGATTTTCACACACCTTGGGACCAAGTAACTCCTTTGTCTGCTTTATGCACCATGTCCGTCTTGTTTTTGTTGCTTTCTTTGGTTCTGGTGCCAGAAACAGCTCATGTGCTTTCAGATCAGCATGATGCAACAAGAGTACTAACAAGTCTGTGTCATCACCTACTAAGACTGTGTCTTTTGTCCTGGCAGAGGCAATGGCAGTTTGGACAATGAGCACATCTGCATCGTGCTTTGCATGGTCTGTGATACACCCAGCCCTCTCAAGTTTATCACTGAGGTAAACCAAGAACCGTTGTTTGTTTTCCTTATTGTTGAGGAACTGGTCCTTTTTGGATTGGATGATCATGTCACCAGAAAAGTGTACAGTCACACCGGGAGCAACACCTGTTCGACGCAGTTGAGTGGCGTCTTTTATGGTTGGCTCTTCGTTGTAGCCATCAAAGACTATGACTGTAGCCGTACCATATTTACGTGTGACATATCTGACATACATGTCACACACACTGTCATAAGTGGACCCTTGTGGCCATGGTAAACGATGTAGTAATGCGCCCCCATCAAGGACATGCTGGACATCACTGCTGGGTTGTCTTTGCTGCTGCTCAATAGATTTCCAGAGGACATCGGCAAGAATTGCCTTGTTTGCCTGTAGGGGGAGGTAGGATGATTCAAACAAAGCAGGCGGGTGACTGCAGAGTTCATACTGGAACAGTGATGGCAAATCTTCACAACGGTCTCCCACTGCTACAAGCCGCTGGAATAACAGCTGTGGATCCACTACCACTGTCTCTCATTTGATCTTGACAGTTGATCTAGATGCAAGTGTCACTGCTTGGTCAGCTTTCCTGAAGGTGAATTCCTCCACTGTTTTCCCTACCATAGACTCCAAAATTTTGCACCCAATTTCCCTTGATTTCTCAACATTGACTCCCTGCTGGGCTGTCATACCATTAGCAATGTTGTGCAGGGAAGGGTTCTCAGTGAATGGGTCTTTCTCTTTGAGATAGGTGACCAGGGCAAGAGTGTCACTGACATCTCTAGTCTGCCTGGCCTTGGACAGGTCTTTATGTTGGTCGTTGGTCTCATATGAGACACCTGTGAAGGACTGCATTGCGTTGTTGATGTTTGCGCATGCTGGCATTGAGAGGACCCACACCAAGCGTTGAGTCTCTGTAAATCCTTTTCCTCTTGTTAAGCCTCCATGTGTTTTTACACTTCTCATGAGCACCTGCTCAATAATGAGATCAGTGGACAGTCCAGCCCAATACCTGTTGCTCCGCCTCACAACATGACATCCTTCTTCAAATTTCTTGTGGACATCTGGGTGTGTTTCAGGTAGGGCTGTCATCATTTGCAGGTATACATAGGCTGACTTTGCATATAATCTATGTCCAGAAGTGGCAAAGTAGGGTAGCATATCTTGAACACGTAGACTTTCATTGTGTAAAGTTTTATTGTTGTAGCAGTAAAAGAAAAAATTAAGCCTATTCGGATATATTTTGGGTAGCCTATATTCGATTAGTGTATAGCTCATTTGCATAATAAAATGAATTTTCAGAGAAACTCGTAATACAAACTTTTTTAGTTTTCATGGATACTTTCATTGTGTAAAGTTTCATTTTGATAGGACTAAAGGAAAAAAATAGCCCCATTGGGGTTTATTGTTGTCTCGCCTATTGGCAAACATGTCGGATTGATGAGAATTAAACATATTTCCTCAACTAGGATTTCTTAGGACTTTTAGTATGTTGTTCTGGACACCTCATAGAAATTATCTGAGCTGAAAAAAATTCTTTTACAATTTGTCTGTTTTTTGGCCCAAAAATGCCTTACTTTGCCTGGCCTAAAAGGTAACTCAGGATAGGACCAAAAGCTGAGAACTCAGCTTCCAGAACAATATGCAGAAGGGGTCGATTATTGAAACAATATTATTACACAACATTAAAAGAAAATGGCATTCATGATGGAATTGCTGATATGGGCAATACGATGAGAAAGCCCCAAAAGGGTGGAGACAGAGCCAAACAGTATACAGGTATGGAAACAGAATGGTCAAGTATAGGCAGCATCTCCCACACAGCCACACACACACACACACACACACTCCACCGCTTTCCCTCAGAAAAATAAATATGTATTGAAGAAGAAGAAAAAAATTCAGCAGACAGAAATTAAATTCTGTCTTGGAAGCGAGGTGTGGTGTTTGAGTCATGAAAACGAGGGAAAGACACAGAGAGGCAAAGACACCCGAGCGAGAGAGGGAGAAATATTAAAATCTCATTGAGAGTCGATGTGCGGCCGCTCGGTGGGACTCGGGGTGTGACTCACTGCAGCTGGCATTGCCTCCACCTTAATCACACACACATACACACGTTTCGTAACCCTCAGGCCGTGCGTATGTTAGGTGTCCCCCGTGCTTAGCGTTCTGCCGGATTCCACCTGTTAACAGACGATGCCCAAGCTCTTCTGCATGCTGCTGTATAATGTTGCTTGTGATCTTCTTATGAATCAGCTTAGGCCAAGATATGAATGCATTCTGAGCTGCTGAGCCTTCCCACGAGCATGACTTAGAGAAGACAGATGCTGTTAAACTTGGCTACTTCTAGGTCTGTGTGTGTGATCCTTCTAACCACACACTCAAGGGATTAGTGTAATGGTGGTTGGATGACTCATCGGTCAATGACTTTGGAGGAGAGGGAGGAACAACATGCCAAGGCGTCCACATGGTGTGCGTTTGTGGTTCCACCTGTCCCTCACTGTGGCTCACCTGGGATGTCAAAATCTCATTCAAACCAGCAGTTTCATATCTTACAGTAACTTTGATAAAGTCAATGGTTGCCTGTGTCTCGACAGCAATGGCAGACGGCTGAGCTTGGAACACGACACTGGCACAGAGTCGAGCTGTTAGGCCACGCGTACACTGCTTAACGAGCCATGAGCAATCGCCATGATCTCGCCACAAATAATTCATGAGCCCTGTAGAGGAGCTATTGAGCTAAAAGGGAAGGGGGAGGGGTGCAGCCTAAGTGAGGAGGGGAGGAAGGCAGAGAGGAATCCATCTGACAAATGTGTCTGGAATAGAAAGGAAATCCCCCATTACCTATTGCACTGACAAGTAGGCTTGTGTGTGTGTGTGTGTGTGTGTGTGTGTGTGTGTGTGTGTGTGTGTGTGTGTGTGTGTGTGTGTGTGTGTGTGCTTATTTCTAGACAGCCATTTGTGTTACTACAACTGCAAAAAGGCACAGTGGGAGTGTTAACAGTGTGCATCGCAATAGCGGGATGTGTGTGAAGGTTTTGCGAAGGCATGCGCTGTGTGTGTTGGAGACGTGATGGAGTGAGTTCACATTTTTCTGACAGCCATGAAACACAAAGTGTTCCAACTGTACAAGTTTTTTATTTATTTTTTTCTGCTGAAACCAAGGGAATCTGAACTAATAGTGTACTATCAGAGAGTTAAGAGGTGGATGTGAATGTGTACAGTGAAAACTATACTGTTACTTTGTTTGTTGAATATCAGAGATGAAGTGTGAATTATTGCATTATATGGCCGTCAATTAGAATATTTAGGAAACTTTTAGATGGATTGCTATCAAATTCTGTACAGACACCCATGTTGCAAATATGTTGAATATGGCTATTCCCTGACTTTTCAATTAGCGCCACATTCAGGTCAAAGTTTTCTCTCATCCTGTGAAATATCTCTGGATGGATTGGTGCAAAATTCTGGATAAGCATCAATGTATCCTAAGGATGTTGGTGATTTTACTTTAGTTCCATCACAAGGTTCACATGGTTGAGTTAACTGTCAACAGCACCTATTAGATCGACTCCAATAAAGTCCAATAAATACAGGATGAATTTTAAACAACTTTTCATCATGTCAACATTTTCAATTGTATAATAATGTCTTTGCACCTGCTAAACAAAAGCATGTTAGCATGTCGCCGTTAGCCCTGAGCTCAAAGCATTGCCGTGGCTCCGTACAGCCTCACAGAGCTGCTAACGTGGCTGTAGAGCAGGGGTGGGCAAACTTTTTGGCTCAGGGGCCACATTGAATTAAAAAATTTGACAGACGGGCCGGGCCAGTATCAGATGGATGGAGAGTGTTTGACAAAGGGGGCGTGGCTTATCGCCGTCGGGTCTCTCCGTGAAAAAGAGCTGTCTTTTCCGGTATCGATTATGGAATAAATAACCACTAGTTTTGCTTTATACTTGTTGTGGAAGTCCCAAACATGTCGGAACATGAAACACCCTTGTGTTTGGGTTCATAATATTATCCGTAGCCGCACACAGCTCGGTGAATTTCTCCGACTCCTCCAGGAACTGCGCCGGTCTTATCTCCGTAAAACGGATACCGATTATGCCATCCACCTTGGAAATAACCACCAGTTCTGCTTTATACTTGTTGTGTAAACTCCACATACGTCGGAACATCAAACCCCATGGTGTCTGGGTTCATAATATTATCCGTAGTCCCACAACAGCGTCTGAATGACGGCCGCTGCACACACGGAAAGCCTAAAAGAGCGCTGTGCAATAAATAAGCATGAAGAAACATCAACGCTGGTCTGTTGTGGTCATCGTGCTTCGGGAAACTGAACTTGGGAACGGAGAAGCGCTACAGCGGTCTTTACTATAACTTATAATGATTTAAAATAAAAAACTTTTTTTTAATATATTTTTTTAATAACTTTTTTTTAATATATTTTTTTAATGTTATAATAATTATAATACTCGGCGGGCCGTATATTAATACTCGGCGGGCCGTATCCGGCCCGCGGGCCGTAGTTTGCCCACCTCTGCTGTAGAGTCTCGTTTTTACAAAGTGAGACAGCTATGGAGACCAAGAAGATTACTGTTTCTGACGGAGGCACTACAGACCAGTGAGATGTGTCGGTAAAACACACAGACTAATGGAAAATTGGGAGATGGAGACAAAGGGCCTGCGTATAGGTCTCTGTGGCATGTCATTAGTGCGGGAGAGGGGTTGACTTGCTCCATCTGACATTTACCAGTCCAACTGAAAATGTCACGGAATGCCAGCCTTTACGTCTGGATATAATGGTGCCTCTTACAGCCCAGAGCTATTGATCCCCAAAAAAACCTCTGTCCATTTTGCCCCCTGCCTTGTTCTCCCTGCCCACTGTCCCAAGAAAAAAACACCATCCTAGTGCTCCTAAACACCATAATCCAGATCTTTCAAGGCTCCACACTAATGTTTTGGCTCCAGTTGCTGGGTACGGATGTTTTTGTTCATTTCTCCAGTTGCTTTCCCACCTTGAGGGAAACTCCGGCTGTCTTTTCAGGTTAGTTAATTGACTGACTGACTGGCTAGCTGGCTGAGTGGACCACGTAGAGGTTTGCCAACTTTGTCAGAAAAAGAAAAAGGAAGCCGAGGGAGCTTTGTTGTGGGCCGAAAAAACAGTGTGTGCTCAGCGTGTGCTCAGACTTGACTTATTTAAAATGTTGCATTTATCTTTTTTTGTGTGATCTCTAACCAGAGCATGCTACTTTTCTTATGGCCATGAAATAACTACTTAGTGAACACAATAAAAGTCCCAAAGAAGACTCAATTACCTCGGGATCAGAGAAATAATGTGTTGAATCAAAATAATGTGTAAAAAAAAAAGTTTATCCCAGGAAAACTAACAATTCCCATTTCTCAGGCCTTCCACGTGTACAGGATGTATTTCATATTCCCATTATCACATTTCACTGAAGGTCTAGCGAGTTGTGTGACTCTGTATGTAGGGAGAATAGGAAGTGGTTAAATCTAGCCAAAACCAATAACCAAAAGCAATCAGACTCTACTAGACGATGCATTCTTTACAGAGCACTGCTCTCAACCTCATTTCAAATTAAACAGTAATCTCTTCCCCAATAGCTAATGTAGAAGCTAATTATGTTGAAAACCACTCATAGGCATTTTCTGTTTGTGTTTGCTATGCTGCAGTGCATTTGTGTCTCACTTTTAGGAACTGTATTTAGATCCATGGCCTCTCAATTTGTTTTGGGGAGTGTTTCTGTCTAGTCTATTTCTGTCCTTGCTACACTATTGTCCTCGGTTGACTGCCTTCACATCAAGTGCTGGATTTATTTGGCCACTCTGCCAGCTCAGGCAGATAGGCCCTGCAGCTATACCACCCAATACGCAATGGCTGAATCCATGGTTAAGACAACCATAAACCACTATAATTGTCATACTTGTTTCAGAGATATTCTCTCCGAGTTAACATGTTTGAAGGGCCGTAGTTGTTTACAGATTGGAGAGGATAAAACGAACCCCGCCAGACTGTAGTTTTCCTTCTTGTTGTTGGATGAATTGATGATTTTTTTTATACCATGCATTATGAAGCTTGTGGTGTGATGTTCCTGTTCAAAGCGTCAGTCCGCTAAATGTTTTCCTCATCGTCTTCTTCCCTGCACACTAATTGGCGGCTGTTACATTCGAAATCCATACCCAAAGAAGATTACGATCTTAATGAGCTATATCACAGCCTTGGGCATATTACATGTTTGCCCAGCAGTAAACAATGCATGAAAGCAGTGGTACAGCTTTCATGGCAACGGGAGCTTGATTCAATTAGCTGCCACTCCTCAGCTGCACTACTGTGCTTCACCGGTATGAAACCACATAAGTCATGGAAATAGCCAGTCCAGCTGACAATATGAGTCATATCAAGAATGATCATTGCCATGTGTACTATATGCACCCTATAAACAGGTTTAATAACCACCTAAGGCCAAAGAGATGCTTGTAAAATGTTTTTGATTTTGTCATTGCTGCTTTACACAAGGCAGTCATACTGTGGAGAAAAGCTGCTGAGATATGCAAGTTGTTGCCTTGGGAAGCTCTCGTTGGATGTACAATGTATAGGCAGGAGGAGAGTTTTCAGGAAGGACTTGGCTTATCTTTTAGTTACATCACTACATCCTCCTGCAAGGCGATTGTGTTCACAAGTTTATGTGGTTTTCAAAATCCACACGTTTTTGCACATATCGTTTGTGTTTATTTTATTAAAGTGAATTGGATTCCCCAGTAAACATCTGAGCATCTAGACTTTATTTTCTTTTGTGTGCAGATGTTTATTGTGCATTAATAAAGTGTAGCTGAGTATGCCCTCTAGTGTTGTCCAAACTCAACCATGTGCAGGTGTTCTGAACTGTGCATTTATTATCACGTGTTTATTGCATTGTCTAACTGTCCGTCCTTCCTCCCTCTGTAGGTACATCCGCACCATGTACCTCGGTATACAAAGTCACCGGCAGAAGGAGAACCATCGGCGTTTTTACTGGGCTATGATGTACGAGTATGCCGATGTCAACATGCTGCGACTGCTAGAGACCTTCTTAGAAAGTGCCCCTCAGCTGGTGCTGCAGCTCTGCATCATGATCCAGAGCAACAAGGCTGAGTGGCTGCAGTGTAAGGGCTTCCTTAAGGCTCCAAAGTCGAATTGTGTTTCAGTGTAGTCTCTCATATCCTTTGTTTTTTGTTGTTGCATTATGTCATACATGGATCGCCGCATGAATCCAAGATGCTTGAGCATTTTACACCCGACAATCCATTTTCCTTGAAGTTCACATATCACGTTATTTACATTGTACTGTTGTATCCCGTCTCCAACATTCATCACTCTCGTTATCGAAACCTCTTTTACAATTCTAGTTTCCTTGCGCAACACAGCTCCATAGGGAAGGCAATTCAATCATAACAAGTGACACCTTCCCTGTCTGTGTGTCTATAGAAATGGCATCAAAGCATTTGCTGAGAAGCCACATGCTGCTGTTCTGCAGATACTCCTCTATCGTTTTTCATGCAGCAAGTTACTGCTCTGACATATCTGCTGCCTCCACTAATATACAACTCTTAAGGAAACTGAATTGGTGCCCTAAATTGAAGCCATGTTGACTGAATGACCTATGATGGTCTTGGTAACAATGTGGCGTTCTAAAATGTGATGGATTGCTTCAGCTGAAATAAAGTGTACTGTAGACAGTAAGTGGAAGTCAAGATAAAACTATAACTGTTTGGACAATGCTTTGAAATGAAGCTGGAATTTTCTTTCAATTTCTGATGTTTTTAGAACCATCTCCCAGCATCTGTCAATACCATTCTTGGTCTTCCTCTTCTTTTACTCTTTCTATGTCTCTATTCCCAGGTGTTTCTGCTATTTCCTCCCTTCTGTCCCTGGCCTGGGTGCTAGCTTCTTACCACAAACTCCTGCGTGATTCACGTGACGACAAGAAGAGCATGAGTTATCGAGGAGCCCTGGTGCATCTGTTCTGGCGCCTTTTTACCATCTCCTCACGGGTGCTCTCCCTCGCTCTATTTGCCTCTGTTTTCCACATCTACTTTGGCATTTTTGTGGTGCTCCATTGGTGTGCCATGGCTTTCTGGGTCATCCATGGCGGCACCGACTTCTGCATGTCCAAGTGGGAGGAGGTACTGTTCAACATGGTGGTGGGTGTGGTCTACGTCTTCTGTTGGTTCAATGTGCGCGCGGGCCGGACGCGGTACAGAATGGTGGCCTATTACATAGTAGTACTGTTCGAGAATGCCATCCTCAGCCTCCTTTGGTATGCGTACCGTGACCCAGTCACCACTGACGCCTATGCCTCTTTTGCCCTCTGTGGTGTCTTCCTGTGCTTTGCTTCAGGTGTGGCCTGTATGGTTCTCTATTACGGGGTTCTTCATCCCATGGGACCCCGGTTGAGGGTGCTGGCCAGCTCCTGCTGTGCCGAGCTTCTGTGGGGCCTTCCATTACCCCCCGAGGCCGAGCCCATGGCTCCCACACCAGGCCACCGTGGCTCTCAGGCCACACCCACTCGGGGTCTGGCAGGGGAATATGAGGAGTCAGACGAAACACCTACGGACACCTGCCTTCCGGTTTTCCAGGTGAGGTCCACAGAGCCCGTGGATGCAGCTGGCAGGCCCATCCAGCCTGAGGGTCCTCTCATCAAGATAGACATGCCCAGAAAGCGCTACCCAGCCTGGGATGCACACTTTGTGGATCGGCGCCTGCGCAGGACCATAAATGTGCTGCAGTACATTAGCCCTAATGCGGTGGGCATCAGGTATAGGGACGGTCCGCTTCTATATGAACTCCTGCAGTACGAATCCTCCCTCTGAAAGCTTCTTCTCCCACAGCTCTGTCAACTCCTCTTGCACACTACGATGCACATGCGTTCCTTTCTTTCACTCTGCTCTTCCTCCTCTCCAGATATGATCTCTTTCCATTTGACACTCTCTTTGGCTCTCTCCTTCTCTCTCCCCTCTGATCATTCAATTTTCCTGCAGGAGATGTGTGTTTGTCAACCGAAAATCTGTCGAGACAGTCCAAACACACAGTCATGATTTATTTTTGAAAAAAAAAAACATCCAGTAGAAAGAGAAAATTATGAACCTACAGTATTTGATGTGATATAAACAGAAGTATCATGTACATCCCTCTACATTGTTAGAGGAGGGTTCTGTATGAGTGTGTAGATAACATATGAATGTTTCATTATTTAATGTGTTTAATGCATTATACTGTATTGGTGATTCAATCTGTGAATACTTGTGAAGGGCATATTGTATGTCCCTGTGACATGGGACTGGCGCAAAGCCTGATGGGAATGATGGAGGAGAGTCTCAGAAGAGGCAGGTCTTTGCACATCCCAACATTTACTGCCATTCTTTATGAAAGTTATTGAAACGTATGATACTGTTTACTAAGTCCTTGGCTCGCAAGCACTGAAATTCCTATCATGACCCTGTAAATTACAGAAAGGACACAATCAATGATATGTCTATAAGAGAAGCACTTCAAAATGGATTTTCCTTCTGTGAGCTTACGTGGCTCAAGTGTATCCTGGCTGTTCTATTTTTGGTCAAAATCCTAAATCGTAATCGCATCATGTATGGAGGAAAAAAGAAGCACATTGACCTTCAATCAGTTCCACCCACACATTACATTTTTACAGTGCAGACTGCCCTCCAGTGGAGGCAAGCTGTAACAGCCTTACTAAGTTTTCACAGCACAAAGTTTTAAGATTACCACCTGAGATGAGAAAGAAAGAAGAAAAAAACAAACAATGAAAGGAATATAGAATGTAGTTGAAATGAGCACAACATTTTCTAAATTGGTGGCTAGGAAATAATAATAAAAACATTCCAAAGACATTTTTATTTTTTTAAGATTGTAAGTCTAGTAGTTAGGGGTCGAAGGGTATAAATGTGTGTTAACACACATTTTGGTTTGAAGTGCAAAGACAGCCTTCAAGGAATCCTCCACCATTCCCTTCTGAATCTAGAAAGTACTCCCTTATACAACCTCCCTATTTTGATTTATTATCAACAAATGTTTTAGGTTGATTATTATATGCTTATTGGGTGCAAAGACGTGTAATGAGTTCTTGAAAAAAAAGAAGACAAATCTGAGAAGATATTTCTATGCTATTATACTTCAGTACGTATTTGTGTCCACATTTATAGTCATTGACATAACTATATTTTGTCAGAACACACACTTTTTTTACATCACGAAAAATGTTGTGCAGTGCAGTGTTAAAAGGTATATTCCTCACAGAGCAACTGCTCCGGCACCTGCTCACGCAGTCGAAAAACAAAAGCCAAATCGCATCTTACAGTACTGTCTTTCCAATTTATCGGCCCACTCGAACCAGTAGAATGAGTCCCTGCAAAACGTGTGCCATCCATCGGCCTGCTGTGCAGCAGTTATACACTGATATACATCTCTCATGACAAAAAATCTATAAATCAAAAGAAAATATGCCTTCTAAGTCAAAGGAACTTGACGAAAATGTCCAGTAGGCTACTGAACAATTCATGAGAAAAAAGTGAATGCATTTCAAACTTAAATTGTATCTATTTACTCAATGATCCATCCGTATATATAATGTGTGTTTTTTAACATTGCAGTGTTTGGCATGACTTTGGTATAAGGCATTAGTAAAAATGCACCCAACAAGGGATGCCCAAGAGCCCTTCACAAAACAGAGATTCCTTTCTCCTGGCTCACTGGCTTTCTGCCCAGCTGTGGCCACATGTGCCTGCTAACATCGTACTGTAAAAAGCAAATGCCATGTAAGTCCAGGCCAAAGGTGAGAGGGGGTTTTTGCCAGGGTTGGAAAAGAACATGAGGACAGATCGTGATAAAGGGCCTGACTGGTGTATGATTCTTGATATGCTTGTGTGAAAAAGATAGGTGCATGCACGTGCAGTGCCACCTACAGTACGTTTTATGGGAGCCAAGTGTGCTTGCATGGTGTACGCATGCTTGTCTTGTGCGTCTCCTCAGCCCTTTACCACAGTTCTGTTCTCTCGCCGTTTGTTCGGCTCCATCCCCGGTTGCTGCTCCGCCCTCTTCCCCATCTCTTCGGTGCTGGGCATTGGTGCACTCCTGTGAAACACTCTCACACTCTCTGGTAACTGAACAACGGGGTTGAGGCTGAACAACTGGAGATCCTGACATGAGAACATGCAATGAGGTACACTGCCATAACCAAGAGCTTCAACATCCAGGGTCTGCCGCCCTTCAGATTAAAAGTGATGTTCAGCCCAAAGTAATTGAGAACTGTTTAGTCAGCTAAAGTGGAGCCAACACCCAAGACACCATATGTATAAATATACATGAGTATGCAAACATCCAACTTGTTCATTGTTTACCATAGTAGCCAGAGTAGTTCCTCTCTGTTGTAGTGAATGAACAGCCATGTTAATAGTTAGTCAATTAATGAATAATAAGTATTGTTAAACTTTTTAAAAAAAACAGCCAATACAAGGGTTCCTCAGGACCAACAAATAAGACCACTGAACCAGCTGACTCAGGGGTGTCTCAATGCAGTTCTCATCCGCAGGCATGTCCTCAAGGGTCTCCATTTTTTCCTTAATATATTGCATCCTGGACCACTCCTCGGCTGGGAAAGTACCACTAGATTATGGTTTGCACATTTTTTGTTTTCTAAGAATGATTGCTCATTCTTATTATTGTTCGGGGGAGGGGGGCGTTTTTTGTGGTAGTTGGCTGCCTGGCAAATGGTGCATCCTTTCTAAACCCTGCTGACCTTTTCCAGACGTGGACACATGTCCAAATCAGGTGCAAATACACTGTGATTCATTCATTTGCGTGCGCGTGTGTGCGTGTGTGTGTGCGTGTGTGTGAATGATTGTAAAAATATAGTATCATAAACTAGATTATGTACAACTGGGCTGCATTTCATAGTGGTGCTTAATGTCGTGAAACATAGAGTATTTATGCTTGCTTAGCTGTGTCATTAGAATAGCAGTAATGACGGTTAATTAAACTAATATATTTTAATTAAGTCTGCAAAGAGTCTATATACAAGTCATTTTTATGAAACACACAGTATATTTTACGAATTTCTACAGAACAATCATAGTTTTTGCCACTTTCTGTATCTAGTAAAAAAAGATTAGCTAAAATATGGTTAATAAGTGGGTTTTAGTATTTTTCTTGTTTTCTTTAAATTACACGGGTTTCAAGAGCTAAGCTACACACGAGTGGAAGTGGAAGCCGTTACAGTACAGGGCAGCATTAAGGCTACCAAACTTTATACCATAAACAAGGTCACAAAGAAATGTGTTACCTGCCCAACTCCACATCCCACGACAGCCACAACACACAGCAAGAGCATTTGAACAGCAAGCTTGTTCTTCTCAGTCCTTGTTGTGCCTTGTTACTTTGGGTGCTTCGATCCAGCCACGGCAGCCAGGTTCACAAACAACAATGCCAATGTCTTTCTTTACTTGTTTCATGTGCCAGCACACACACAGAGACGATGACAACACCAAACAATATTCTCCCTGTCTGTCTCCTGGTCAAGCCAAGTTCTCGATTCTATCAGCTCACACCTCAGTCGGTGATGCCATCTAGTCTCACCATTTCATCCAAGTTGTCATCCACAGGACTCCACTGTTTCCTAGTTACAGTGTTACAACTAAACTTCACAGTGTGACAGAACCAAGCGGTGGGTATGGCGTGAAACCCAGTTATTGGTTCTGTCAAAAGATATAGGAGACAAAGTAAGGCAATACTGAGCATCTTCTGTACTCGAACATAGGATTCCTCATCTTTATTACGTTTCAGCAAGCTGAACCACAACAGCCCCGGGTGATTCAGCAAGTTACAATTAGCAAGTTGGACTGAGCTCAAAAGAGTTATCATTGAACTGTTTGATGGATAGTCTTAACAGATGCCAGCCACGATACCGAGCGATTTGGTCAATGATTGTTTTGTACTTTTGTCTATGCCTTTACATCTTTTTCTGTCTTGCAATGATGAATGATTTGTAGTGCCAAGACGTAAACTTTCTGTGTCGTTTGTCCTGTGTGAAAAATACATCCTCTCTCGCCAAAACAATAAAGCCTGCAGTTGGAATAAAACACGGAAGAAGTGAATGATGACAAAATGTGCAAAAAGAAAACCCCAAAACACAAATTTTCTTGCAATGGAATGATGAAGCAGGCCCGGTCACTGATTCACTTTTGAACAATCTAATTTCCTGGTTTTCCCACCACCTCCCAGCATGCCTTTGGAAGTCATTGTGAGGTGACCCTCTACATTTAGCATGCAAGTGCTCTCGACTGCACAACAAACCCTCTGATTTCTGCATTAATGTGTAGCAGCAGGTCATTGTAGTGTTTGACTTGGTTTAAGTCTGTACGTTTGTGTCATGACCATCTGTTTGGCCACGGGAGCAGTACGCTCAGATGATAAAACGGTGCATTTACTTATTTTTCCTGAGATCTTTCTTCAATTTCTGTTGCTGATCTGGTGCTGAATAAATACATTTAAAAGGTGCTACCACTGTGGACTGCGGTCCACTTTTTAGCTTTCTGATAGCATAGCCTTCCGGGTGACTGAGAGGACCTGCGCCCCACAAACTTGCAGTCTCAAAATGCTCAAGAGCTAGCACCTCAAATCCACACAGTTTACAGCTGAACTCAAATCTCAATGGTGCCATTTTGATTTTCCAACCTGCACAAAGAAAAAACAGAGATTCTCTGTTCATATTGTGTTTAATATACTGGTTTCAGCATACAGTATGTTTTTTATTTGACTATGATTCAGTCTGCACTAGAATTTATTTTTTTCTTTTCTCTGAGAGAATTAAATTAGCAGATGATAAAATGCATCTTTTTGGCAAACGCACAGGAGCACAAATGTACTTCTGCTACTGGAATTTGGGTTAAAAAAAAATCTCTCTATATATATATATATATATATAGAACGTGATTGCTGTGTTGTAAATTCCTGTCATCTATATGTCCTTAATCTGTGTGTATCTATTTTTGTTGTTATTGTAGAATTGGCTGTAATATTTTGTTTAAAAATGGATTTGATATTCCAATGAAGCGACTATGGTTGTTATATTAATTGCTGCTGATTTTTGAAATTGTTATCAAAAGGTGTTGGGAAATATTGCTTTGTTTATATTGAAACAATTTCTAGATTGTGTTAGCTTGTTGGTGTATTTGACAAATCTATCATGATACTCCCTAGATGATATGATTTATCCGGGGTATTCCAAAAGTTGGCAAAATGTCAGTAGGTAAATTGGCTACAATCTGTAGCATCTTTATGAAATTGTACTCATACAACCTATGTTGTGACTGAGAACATATATGGAATAATTTCTTTGTTGTTGTTAAATATACAATGTAAGTAAATTGTTTCATGGAATCCCCGTTCTTTAAAAAAGCAAAACTGATGTCCTATTTTCGGGAACAATATGAGTATTACTAATAACTTATGGTGCTACAGTTCTTTTTGTATGTTTTGGTTTTTAGATGAAAAGAGAAATATTATGCTGAAAATGTAATGTTAAGCCTTACTGTAGATTCATATATCAGACTGTTCATCCCAGAAGAGAAAAATAAATATAGTATTTGAAAGTGCAATATATATCACTGCTGTACTCACGTTTCACATTTCAACAAATGAAAGGGATGCAGTTGCAGTATATGGTCTGGTGTGTGATGCGAGCCGACACACAGTGAATGTGCTCTAATATAATGCTTTTACAGTAAAAAGTTTAGCTTTTGACTTATTAATTTCGCTGATCAAATAAGGCCTACACGCTCGCACAGGTGTTTTCATTTACTTTGATGAAACCTCTGCATATTAATATTGAGTGGAGTTATGCTGGGGATTACTGTATGTGACGACACAAAGCTGATGCACTAATACAAAATGATCGAGTGACGAAACTGAGACACATGACAATCAACCTGAGAAAAGGCTAATCAGGCACATAAGTGAAAACACCTGTGTGGTTTGAGGAACGATTTAACATGGGCGCACTAGATTAAATCGTTTCGCAAGTCATTTTACTAACATAGTTTACGAGGGAATTTATTTTGCACACATGAACAATGGTTAAAATGAGGATGTTAAGACATGAGCAGCACTCATATTTAACATATGGCAGTTCTAGGGTCAGCAGGTGATGAGGAAAAGTGTTCATGGGGTCATGCTGAGATGGGCACATTTTGCAATATGATTTACTTCAACATATATAGAGGGGTTACAAACATATACTGTACAGAAAAACAAATGCCAATAAGGCAAACTCCTGCAGACATATCTCTCTCTCTCTCTCAGGTCTTAACAGGAAAGCACATTTAATAACAGCTGCATTTATTTTAGCTATAGTTCAATTACGTTTTTTCTGATTTTATAAGTAAAATGTCAGCTGTAAAATAAAAATAAAAAAACACATCAGGCCAATTGTTGATGAACAAAAAGTGAGATTTGGAGGTTTTCTTAAGGAGAACTGAGGCAACATTTCAAACTCTTCTCCTTGTACTTACAAGTCGCCGTGAAGCTGGTTTGAACTTCAAAACAAAATTAAATAATTGAAATGGATAAAATAATTAAACAAAAGTTAGTTCGGCCTCTTATGCATTTATAGTTGTATACTTAGTTGGTCTGAAGTGAGTCTCAGTCACTCAACACTGCCCGTAAAGTGACATTAAAGTAGGCCGCTTCGTCAAACAGCCTCTGGGTAGTTAACGCTGTAATAAACAGCGGCAGCTGTTTTGGTTTGTGCAGAGCAAAGCATGCTGGACCACAGCTTTAACGCCCAAAATGGCGGCACGATTGAAAAGTTTTGCCTGTTTTATCCGAGTTTGTCTTCCTTACAGACTATTATTTGTTTAGCTGTGATAGCGGCACAGCCGCATATTACTTTCACAGCGGTGGCACGCTGACATTTTATTTCAATGACTGTCGAATAAGGTGGTGAAAAATCAGGATGGCGTTTTGCTATCCGCTCAAATTCCGGCATCACTTTACCAACGCTAGGCTAACAAGCTAGTAACTACTTTCTGATGAGCGCTGGTTAAAAAGCTTCGCTCGCTGGCGATAGTTATGTATCGTCCCACCCGGATCCCCACACTGAATGTGAGGAAGAGGGCATTTCCATAGAAATGGAGGAGGATGTGAAAAAAGTGAAAAAGGTAAGTCGGACGGTTGACACAAGTTACTTTTCACTGCAAGTTGACAAGCTAGCATGCTAACTTTCTACCAAGTCAGACCCGACTAGCTTAGCGGCTAGCTGGCTAATTTAAGACCGATATCAAGTAAATATGAGCGACCAGAGGGAGAAACGGTCACGTTAACACGCCGACAGATGGACATCGTTTTCATTCGAGGGTATGAATGTGTAAATGTGCATATTGGATAGTAGCTAACGTTATATAAAAGGTAACGCTAAGTTCAGTAAGGCGCAACAGATTGAACCCAAAAAGATCGAGTACAGTGTTTTAAATTACGGTTTTAAACGTGTCGTTACTGTCTCTGTTTCAGGATGATTATATTGTTCTCAGATATCTTATCTACTTCCACACTGTTTTGCCTTCGTTCGTTCTGTAGTCAGTTGTGGTAACTTAGGTTACGTTAAACGTAAAGCACTTCCACGGAAAGCGTCAGCCATCGTCGTGGGGATTTTAAACAGTGAGTGTTGATGCTGGTTAAATCAGTGTTCTCAAAACATGTTATGAAAGCACAACCGGGCTTTCCAGGATTCATTTCCCTCGTTGTTATGTTTCGGCGTGGGTCACGAAGGGATCTGTGTTCAACATCAGCTGTCAAAAGGCAGCGGTTATCAGCGTCAGTCATGTTAAAGGGAATCAGCACTCCTTGGTTGTACACATACTGCCTAATGATCCCGTTTGACAAAGAGACAGATCTGTAGTTCAGACACACAGCTGACATTCCTTTAATCTATCTGTCTTAGAGCAGCAGACACAAAGGGGCATTTTCCTTCTGGTCGGCACAGCAGGAAGCTGAAGGGCAGGACCCACCAAATCGAGGCAGGACATGACACTGAGAAGCTCTCACAACCTGAACAGTGTAATGAGAAGTGGCTTAGTCTCATTGTGCTGGGTCATTCCATTTTTATTTTTTCTATGACAAAAGCACTAATGTTACTTCCCATCTAATTCCACCTCCTCTTGATGTGAAGGGGAATTTGGATGGAAATGAAGTGATATCCTTGTGTGAAGAGGGTTTGTTGTGGCAAGGAAATGTTTTTGTCAGACTAACCCAAACTCTGCTCATAGTTTGATAAGGCATACATTTCAAACTTCCACTCAAAAATACCCTTTATTGCTAATTATAAGTAGTCCGTTTGTGGCGGTAGAAAAAACGTTTTATTTTTAGCCTTTTAATGTCAATAATTCATGTTTTCAGCTTTATGAAACTGGCTGTAGGTGTAGCACCTACTGTTCAGAAATTAATCTTTTAAACATTAGTGCCACTAATGCATAATGTTGTATGTGCCACTTGGTGGGGATAATGAGCACCATTTGATGTGTTTTTGATAATATATTATACAGAATATTGTTTTCTTACACAGGTGAAAGGGAAAGCTCAGGCCCCTACATATGATATATTGTTACTTTCACTTGGCTAACAGATTTTATTTGAATTTATGTAAAGTCTTATACAAATACCAAGTTTCCATGCATAATTTTTTTCGTGTAAGAAAGTCCACCTCCCCTTATTGTCACCCTGGCCATCACAGCACAAAGAAGACATACATCCTCTCCACTTATGTTTCTTTTAAAACTGACTTTCACCAAAAAGGCACTTGTTCATCTTGAGGTGAATTTGCTGGGGTCAACCTCGGTAGCTCTGATCTCACGGTAGCTCTGATCTCACATTTCACAAGGATAAAATGTTAATGCACTTTGTTTTCACGAGCTACGCGCTCTTGAATAATGCAATGGTTGTTGGTCGTGCTGTTCTATAGAGTCTAAAGTCTGTGATCAAATGTCTGCACATCAGGCAGAAACAAAATTATGATTACAGTGTAAGAGTCAAATACACCTTCCTGACATTTTCTGCATTCATCACTATTGTGTTAAGAGAGGTTATTCAACTTGGCTTAAACTACACCTGATTGTGTGCACTTGTGGCCTTATTGAATCTGCAGTGTAAACTGCATTTCAGATGTGACATCTGTGGTTTGCATTATAGAGTAGACGAGTTTTGATATTGCTGTGTTTTAGCTGCGACGCGTATGGCCCTTCAGTTGCAGAGCGGAGTCCTGATTGATTGACGCAAGGCAGCAATTGCAATAAGATCTGGAGCAG
Organism: Myoxocephalus aenaeus; assembly: GCA_038501785.1. Taxonomy (NCBI): domain Eukaryota; kingdom Metazoa; phylum Chordata; class Actinopteri; order Perciformes; family Cottidae; genus Myoxocephalus; species Myoxocephalus aenaeus. The sequence continues at coordinate 2,650,332 of JBAMJR010000091.1, forward strand.
ATTATCCCTCACCACACACCCTCTTTGCATGGCGTCAACAGCTGTGGACTAGTTTTCAAAACACTAGATGTCACAGTTTTGAAGGTATTTGAATAGTCAACACGCGACTGCATGTGTCATCACAGGAAGTTGTGGCGAGTCCCTTTCCTGTTCTTGTGCCGAGTACAGAGACACAGACGCTTCCCTTCCTCTGCAAGGGGAGTCACACCCTGCACTGCGTTTGTACGTCTGTCACCGGTTGGCAGCTGTCACTGTGCGCGAGTGGAGGCAACAGGTGACTAGTTCAGACAGTTGGAGCGTAGCAGCATCCGTGGCCACGCAGTGTGCTTGCTGTGGAATAGGTGAGAGGGTTCATGGAGAACGAGGTAGGCTTTTAAAAAAGGCTTTGAGCTAGAAACACGCACACAAAATGTTTTGTATTATGCTAAAGCCATGGACACAATCGATCAGGGCGTTTGACATTAGGGCTAGTGTTGACATTTTACCGGTCGATATAAGCTATAAAGTATATATATTTAATGTGTGGTTTCTTTTTTTGCATGCATAGCGATGCAGGGGCTTTAATGTATATTCAGACATTTTTAAGAAAAGACAAACGGATGCAGGGTCAGCAGAAATTACAAGGCACAGTCAACAGAAGTTTAATATCGTTTCTGCATGTATTTTTGGGGTGAGACATTAAACTTGTTGCTGCGTTTGCAATTCCTTTACTGTGTTGCCAGCCTATTGCAACTTAATCATATTTGTTCAATAGGTATAAGTATGCCTGTAAATATGTATAATATACTATTACATATAGAAACATAATGCCAAAGGTTTGTAATTTAGACTGTTTGAAATATTATACAAACACACAAATTGAGTCTCATTTCTTACCGTATTTCAGAAGGCGGCATCACAATTTTCTGTCTCAACTCCGCTCTCTTTGTCTTTATTCACCAGCCTGGTATCGTGTCTCCGTTCAAGCGAGTCTTCCTGAAAGGAGAGAAGGGGAGAGACAAGAAGGCCCAGGAGAAGGCCACTGAACGCAGGGCACTCCACACCTTCTCACTCTCTCAGCCTGACCACCACATTGACCCTGACATCCTGCTTAATGACTATATTGAGAAGGAAGTAAAAGTGAGTGTGACTAGCAGAGTCTCTATCCATACATATCAAAAAATGTTGTAGCACTATTCACTTATGATGGTGCAGTAGATAACAGTAAGCGCTAGTACGTTTGGTTTACCTGGATTTTTTTTTTTTTAACAACTCTAAAGTTAAACCTTTGCATGTTCTGTCTTGTCTAGTACTTGGGACAGCTGGCATCAGTTCCAGGATACTTGAACCCATCAAGTCGCACTGAAGTGCTGCAGCTCATTGACAATGCAAGGGTAAGTTTCTGATTTGACGTGGGCCATCAGTAGGTTGCTCTGTCTTTTTCTTCCGTTTTTCAAAATGAGCTGGGATAGTTTTTCACATAACTGACATCATTAACTATATTCACTGAAATTCCTTCAATAATATATATGCGTGTGTGTTCTCTTAAATGCAACGGGAGAATACAGTTGATAACCGCTTTCATGGTTATTTGTGGTGTCCTGGAATATTACAGTAGTCAGATATGGTCTTTATAATTTCTATCGTCACATTGTATGCCTTTGTGTTTCTCAGAAGTCCCATCAGTTGGCGGGCCAGCTGACATCAGAGCAGGACGCAGTGGTGAGCTTGTCGGCGTACAACATAAAGCTTGTATGGCGCGATGGAGAAGACATCATCCTGAGAGTGCCCATCCATGATATTGCTGCTGTCTCCTACATCAGGGACGACTCTTTGCACCTTGTGGTGATCAAAACGGGTACAAAAAAATTGAACATATGAAGGTTTAGTGTTGAAATGGGTCGTATTGTTGTTGCTTTCAGAGGAGGAGGAGCTTCATACAGTGATCATCTAGATGGGAGATATGTTGTCCTGTTGAAACACACTTTTTAAAGTTGTAGCCCATGTCGCCATGTCTCTCTGGTTCTTTCTGGTTGGCATGATTTAAAAAATGTCTAACGTAAATGTGTTGAGTTGGCAACAATTGAACATTTTAATCATTTAATTTGACTGTGCCTTTTTCTGTGTTTTTCAGCCCAGGAGTCTGGAGGTTCTCCTTGTCCCAGCTCGTGTCCTGATCTCAACAAGTCTCAGACCTTGAGCTCTTTATCGGAGAGCGGAGCCGTGCTTGTGGAAGTCTGCTGTTTGCTTGTGCTGGCTGTTGATAACAAGGTATTATTTTGCATCTGTGGCTATGCTAAATGGAAATCTGCTGAGTTTATTTCTTTAAGTTGTGTTACACAGGTGTAATGGTGCACACCAAATGAACTTCCTGAGATATGTTCACTAATTTGTATTTACATTTGGACTCTTAGCCTCCTGTAGTGCTGTTTCTTAAAGGTTCCCTCTGGAGTGTTGCACCTTTTTCAGGGATGAAGAAGGTTGCCAGCTAATAACAATGAGTGTTAACATGGCTTTTGTTTGTTGTGTCTTAGGCAGCAGCCGAGGAGCTGTGTCTCCTGCTCAGCCAGGTCTTTCAGATCGTTTACACTGAATCAACCATCGACTTCTTGGACAGAGCCATTTTTGATGGAGCAACTACGCCTACCAGACACCTTTCTCTTTACAGTGGTAAAGGAACAACAGACTTGCTCTCTCGAGGAAAAACAAACTTAATGAAGCATTGTTTTTATTTTCCAAACAAAGCTAACAAGTGTGGTTTTGCAAAATGTTATTTGGTGTAATATAGTAGTGTGGTATACTCTTCTCAAGCTACTGAATTCTCAGAAGTAAAGTCAGATATGAACCCTTAATAATACTTTTTTCTTCAGATGATTCTTCAAGCAAAGTGGATGTTAAGGAGGCCTTTGAAGAAGAAGAAGCCAGCCCATTGTAAGTACACATTTGAGGAGCCATACCTCGATGATTCTATAGTGGGCACAGTGATCCAGAAAGATTTTGACACACCCCTGCAAGTGTTTTACTTTTGCTTGTCACTTACAAAGGATGCATTCTTCTCTCAGCCCTTTTCAGGGCTCTATGGAGGCAGAAGGAAACTCTCCATCAGCATCGACCCCAGCGTCCCCTCAGACGAAGACCGCTAGTGAAGGAGAGCTCAGCACCACTGCTGCCGAGCTGCTGCAGGACTACATGACAACGGTACGCTTTCTTCGTCACGTTTTTTAGAGTATTTTCTTTCAAGCTGTATTAATTCTTGTTTTGACTTTCGATATCTTTTTCTTCCCCTTCTAGCTTCGGACAAAGCTATCATCGCAGGAGATCCAGCAGTTTGCCACCTTGCTTCATGAATACCGTAATGGGTCCTCCATTCACGAGTTCTGCATTAACCTGCGACAGCTTTATGGGGACAGCAGGAAGTTCCTTCTACTTGGTATGACCATTGTGTTTTTGCATAAGTTAAGAAATAATGGTCTTGTATGTCCTTTTTAAAGATGTCAAGCTGTCATGTCGGACATGACCATATGCATTGTAATGTGCCCCTGCAGGCCTGCGACCCTTCATACCAGAGAAGGACAGCCAGCACTTTGAGAATTTCCTCGAGACCATCGGTGTGAAGGACGGCCGCGGCATCATTACAGACAGCTTCGGCCGTTACCGGCGCACAGCCAGCTCTGCCTCCGATTCCACCACCAACGGCAACGGAGCAGCGGGAGGAAGCGCCGCCTCGGACGAGGGCCAGGAGGCCTCCGAGGGAGACGAATGGGACCGCATGATCACTGACATCAGCAACGACATTGAAGCTCTCGGCTGCAGTATGGACCAGGAGGGAGTGACACCCTGACGCGATGAATAAAGGGAGGTATCTTTTGCAAGAGCCGAGGACTCCGAATGGCAGCCACTCCTCAAATGAACAGTAGGCACGAGCTGAGCAGATCAGATGAAGGGGGTCCTTAGCACTGACCTAAGATTTTCATTCATTGTATTTTCCTCTATCAAGAGGACGTTCATCCCTACGCACTCAAGGAAAACCTCAACCTTTTACCACAAAAACATGAAGTCAACAAATGCACTTATGCAGTCGCTGTAGATGACAAGCAGTCAGTTGGCTATTTTTTTGCAATTCAGAGGGATTCATAGCCTCTGATATATATTTTTTACGTTTCTTTGATTTTGTACTATTTTATTGGCAGTATCTGCCACCGCTGTCAGCAATGTAGCGAATATCTCCAGTCTTTGAGAATATTTCTGTCTCTTTTTGAATACCCTCGAAGACTCTGGAGGATCCGCCAGAGGACCGAGTATGTTTTAGAAGCTTAAGACCGAGGCTGTACTTGTTTGTGCTATCGTAATACTATAGGTCACTCGGCTTCATCCACCAGGAGAACTTTGGTTATTTTCATTTATTTCACATTCTGTTTGTCGCTGCGAGTGTAATATTCTGCTTTATTTAGTTTTTCAGTCAGATTTGTGTACCACTTTGTTTCACACTATCCTTTTGTTTACTCATTCACATATATATATTATTTTATTGCCTTTATTCAAACTGACCAAGGAAATGCTGTAAAAACAAAACTTGTCATTCAATTAAAGCGATTGAATGGGAACTGTATTTGACAACGCCATTTTGGTTATGGCTGATGTAAATCAGTTTTTTGTTCTTCCCGTGCAGGTCATCTTGTGAGATTACATGTATCTGTCATTGTGCCTTTACACTGCAGTACTGCTGCCAACTGTCTGTCACACACAGACGGGTAATTATGAACTGTAACTACAGTTGTTGAGCAAATCATGGTTATTAAATAACAGCTACTTTACAATGTCTGTTTTCTTTGTTAAATTACAACCATTACAAAAGATGAATGTCCTTCTCACCTGTCTGCTGCATTATAAATTCACAAGGGGTGAAAGTTTAATCTGGTTATTATCCTCTCTGACTGATCATTTGCTTGGATGCACTTAAGCTGCTGGTGGAACTTCAGTCTGAGTTACATCAAAGCAATCATGCCAGATGTTGCCCCTCAAAGTTAGGGATTAGTTTTGTAAGTCCGAGTGAGGAGAAATTGGCAGGACAGTTTGAGTCGAGCACATTCCAGTCTGTAAAAACCAGGCTTTTAAACCATTTCTTTCGCAGATCTACTTTTACGAGTTTTCTCAGCAAGTTTTAGGACTGTCCAGGTTCATTGTGAGAATGGAGCAGAGGTGCAGGTGTGCATGCACAGACGGGAACCCTACACCTGGGTTCAAATGGACACTTTGGCTCGAGACACTGTCGGCGTCCAACAAAAGGGTGAGATCATCAAGAAGCCGATGATCAGATTCTTTCTCATGACTCACTATTCCTGGTTAATTTATGGCGATGTTGCGTCATTGTTTTTGGAGCAGAGGGAGAGTAAATGATTGTTTTAGACATTGTTTCAGTAAAATTGAACCGCGTCTGCTTTCTCACAGTGCTTGGTGAACTCCTAATTGGCCTCCTGTAAATCTTCCTCTTAATCCAGTTTTTAGAACAGGATGACTCCTCTCAGTGCCTCATCTGCAACAAGTAATTATTAAATAGATCAGTCGGTCTAATTAAGGCATTAAAAAATCCCCTGCTGCGTTATAAAGGGTTTGCCAATTAGCTTTACGACTGTAGTGCCTCCCATCACCTTGCAGAATCATGCCTCAAGAAGAAGAATCAGACAGGCGTTCATTTACACTGAGAAGATCATTAGTGTGACGAATGAGAACTTGACAATGGCAAGAAGATTAAATGTAAAAGTCTGACTACACTGGATGGGAAACATCAAATGGTTTAAGATGGTGTACGACACAAAGTCAACAACTAGCTGGAAATATCCGCCCCAAATCTCTATATTAAAAAAAAAGGCCACATTCAAGGCCCACTAGCCAAATCTCACAGTACGTGGCCTAATCCAAAATGAAAAGGAAACTGCAAGGAGCTTTCCCCAAATTAATATCCAACATAGAAAGCTATGGTTTAACTGCTATTTTTAGCATCAGGACATGTTTAATGTGTCCAGGAGCTGGTCCAAGTGTTCCTCTGACCTTATAAATCTTCCATTCCAACAGCCAACACAGTCAGAATTAGTGTCTCGACACTTCGGGGGGTTTAATTGTGTGGTCAAGCGTAAGCCTCTGCAGAATGTCTTGTTCCTCCAATAAAAACAGATTTTATTTCCACAGCATTAAAAAAAAGAGTGCCATTGCAGGTTAAATCAAAGATAGAGGGGTCAAAAATGTATCTTTACAAAAGACGAAAACAATATATTTTGTCATCACATCATCCAGGTCAGCATCCAAAAAAGAGCCCAAATGGGGAATAACCCATCAAACGCTCCCTTTTTGTGTGTATTTATTGCGTTCTGCTCAGGGCTGTGGTGTGCTGGTCTCAAATGTCTCATCCTGACAGTAAATCTCAGCTGTGATGGAATGTACCCAGACACTCCCACACAAAGGCCCGGCGTGAAGATGCCGTCTGGGATGCTCGCCAGTCTCCCTCTGCGGTTCACCTTGAGGGGTTTCTGCCAGTCAGTCACGGCTGCGTCTGCAGCTTAGTCGTGGTGAGAACTGCATCTCTCAGGTGTTACATCTGTTATATTCCTGGAATGGGAGGACGGCTGCATACCCAGTTGTGAACATCAGAAAAACGTCCCTTAGCATACAAAATGTAGCAATAGACTGCCTCCTAACTGGAGTATATACCATCTTATATCATTTAAACTGAATGCAGATAATAATACAACTCCCAAATCCTCCGACACCAACTTTTGCATCCGGACTCTGGCCTCTGATACAGTTTGTGGCATTCATGCTTCAGCAGCAGAGATGGGGCCTGATTTTATGCCCGTCAAGTCATTTTGTCATGCAAATGAGATGAGTTCGGCATGAAATTATTAAAACGGCAGACTCCAGGGACAGCTGCTGGGCAGAACTGGAATTTAAACGAGCACAAGGAACTTTTTTGTTTTTCATTTTCTCTGGAACAAAATGTTTCTTGGATTTAAAAAATGTTGCACAGTGTTTATTAAATTTGATTTCAGTAGCTTAAAAAAAGTATTCTGGTAGAACAGAGAGAGAAGAGAAACCAATTCTGTCCCCACCGGACTGTTAGGAAAAAGTGTGTGATGGCCCCGTTTGGCCGCCTTTCAGTCAAAAGGAGTTCATGCATGAAAATCTCAGGCTCAGCAGAGTCATTCATGACATGCCACTTCAGGCCCTCCAGATGGAGAGCGACGCAGGGATCAGCGAGTGGGTTACACTGACTGTCACATGCAAACCCCCAACCTGTGGGAGCCCCGGCCGTCCCCAACATTTTTACACCAAGTCTAATGCAGCATGCACAGATGACGGCTATTTTGCAGAATCAGTAACACAAGATCAAGTTGACATACTACTTGTTTTCTTGCCAGCTGGCATTGTGGCTCGCTGTTAAAGGGACACTACTGACACAAAGGCTTGACGAAAGTATTGTATTGGTAAAAAAATGAATGGAGCCGATCATGTCGTGTTGGAGCAGTCTGGAGGCATTTTGTGCTTTTTGTTCAGATTGTATTATATCTGGGCAACAAGGAGGAGCATCTCAAACCCTGCAAGTCCTTTTATTGTGGCATGGTCTGTGCACTGGGACTCAACTTTCATATGCTCACATTTAAAATGTAAACCCCCACAAAGAACATTAGTAAGGAAAGGTTGCCTCCAATATTAGATATCATAACAAGATCTACATAGTCATGTCATTTGGTACAAACAAAGATCGAGATAATTTAATGTTTAGCCATGAACTAAACCATGTTTATATTTCAGACAAACAATGCCGTCTCAAATAGCCACTTCCTGGCTGCAACTCAACAATTAGGGCATAAAAAGGGCAGAGCTCCGGCCGAGAGCTAAATACATCTTTACTTTCAGCAAATTACTGGAAACCATTCTGAGGTCATAGTTACAAAGAATAAATCATTTTCATCATATTCTACAAAAAAACAATAACAATGATTGCTAAATTGATACAGCTACTCACCAACTCAAAAAATGCATTAGGTATAGTATAGTGTACAATTTGTATTAATATTAAGGCATCTTTTGAAAAGCACAACACATGGATTAAGATGCAAGACGTGGAAAGAAGAATATTCTGAAAACATCACACAGAGAGAACATGTTTAAACATCGGCTGTGTGCTTGATAAATCTCCGCTTGTAGATAGAAACCCAAAGTATATGGAAATATATAGGGTAGCTGGTGACGGTATAACTGATACGGCTTGAAAAAGTGGCCAGGAATAAGCGTGCGATTGCTTCTCTGTAGTTTAAAAACGGCAAGTATTCTGTTTCAAGTCACGATGGCCTAAAGTTCTAAAATCTACTGTGGTTTTCAGGTTTCTGTAAAGAGCTGCCAAAGCCATGTATAGTCTAGAGGAAAACACACACCATATATGTACCTACTGCACTCTGTCTAAATCATATACATTATCTAAATGTCTCTCTTTAATTATAGGGACCGCAAAAACAGACATTACATCTAGCTTCATCCTCGCAACATTGTGGTCAAGAGGATTCCACCACAGTCGAACAAATGGCCAGGACCGCCATGCTGCTCTGGAGCCAGCATAGTATTAGACAGGCTGCTGTGACTCCCTAACTGCCACTAGCAGAGCGAGAAACGCCGAGAGTTAATGTTCATCTTGGTGACGCCGATGAGTCTCAGCGGGGCCGAGAGGCCGAGACCCGGGGTGACGGGACATTCACACAGCAGGTCTGACAGCTCGTCCCGCTCCTCGAGGCCAAAGGTGGCGTCGTTGAGCATCCGGCGATGCAGGTGGCACGCCTGCTCTATTTTCAGCTTGTTGATGTCGCTGCGGAGTCGCATGAGCTGCCTCGCCAGCTGCTGGTCCTGCAAGCGCATGTCAGTCTGATAGAGAGAGGCGGAACAAATTGCTGATTAATTCATTGCTTAATCCACTGGAATCCTTTTTTTTTTTATATAATATAATGTTTTAGTCAAGTGAAAATTACATTTTACAGTCTGACAACTTGACAGAAAAAAAACACAAGATCTATGGCTTTAGAGATGTTTGTTGGTACCCCCTGCTTCCAGGCTTAATGCTATGCTAAGCTAAGCTAATCCTGGCTGTCGCTGAATATTTACCGCACAGACATGAGAATCGGGGATCGAGCTTCTCATCAAACCCTCTGCATCGAACCCTCTGCACCCTCTGAATAAGCGAACTTCCCTAAAATATCCCACTACTGTGTATGTACGATTCCCACAACAACGTACACTTGGGTCACGTGATTCAGATTCACTGGAGGCCCATGCATTCGGTCCTTATTGTGCAACTGAATCTAAAAAGAAAACTCACAGTGGGACATCCACTAACAAGTTTCTCTTCATAAGCTCTCGTGTCCTCTCTCTTTGTGCAAACTCTCTCTGGCCCTCTGTGTTTGTGCAGAACGCTTGTGGCCACATGCTGTGCGAGTCAGATCCGGCCTCTGACTGAGCCTCTTTGCGTGCTCCGTCTGAGCCTGCGAACCGTGCGTGAATGTGCAGAGGAGTTTCTGTGAGTTACATTCGCAGAAACTGTGTGTAACAAATGTATGATGCTATTGCTCGAGTCCCAATCAATCTCACTCGCTAATGTGAATGTGATTCCTCTGCCCACTGATTGGACATTGGGCCCATTGTTGAATTGTAATTAGCTAAGTGGCAGGAAGGTATTTCCTATTCTTGCCTATAACTGCAACATTATAACGCTCTTCAATTTAAAAATGTTAAGTTAAGTGCCTTAACAAGATTTTTGAAATAGGGTCATCAAATACTCAAGAAACATTTATACATTACAAATAATGTAAGCAATGCCTCACCAGTTCTCTCCTCAGCCAACTGAGAGCTTCATCGATGTTCTCAAATCCGTTCTGAACACCTGATGGCAACTTGCACTGAATCACATCAGACTTCACGACGGTCTCTGTGGGGCCGACTTCTTTTCCCTCAGGCTCCACTTGGATCGGGCATTTTCCACTTTTATATTCTCTGAAGCTTCCCGCCTCTAGCCGGGCTTTCCACTCCAGGTAAGAAGGCCTCCTGGTTTCCAGTCTTAGTTTTTCTGTCAACGCCTTCAAGTTCATGAGATGGTCGTCTGTCGCCAAATCCACGTCTTCCCCACATTCTGCGTCCGCCGGGACACTAGCCTCGTCCACACAAATCGGAGGAGCTGAGGGAGTGTCCATCCTTAAGCTGCTGAATTAAAAAAGCTCCTTTAAAAAAATGGGTCAAAATAAAAATAGATAAAGATATCTGTTCTTCATTGGCGACCTCTTTCGTTGTTACAAATGACCATTGTTGTAGGTTTTTGTCCTTCCTGCTTCTACTGTCTTTGTCAGGGAAGTCAACCTTTAAAACTTCCTTGTTTCTCCATTGGTGCTTTGGAAGGAGAGTATCTTTAGACCTGCAAAGAGAGGGAAGAAGCACGCTGTGAAACATTTGCTGACTATACCACGAACCACATCCGACCGAGAAGGAGACAACACTAACGTGACATTTGACTGCACCTCGACTGTGGCTTGACAGGCTCCGTTATGTGACTGGCGAGACTATAACTCAAGACAGATTGGTGAGCACAATGAAAGTGTGTGCCCTTTCTCTCCGCGTTCGACATTCTGAAAAAGTGATTGAGACCGAGCGCTTCTAACAAATCATTCTCAGCCCACTGCGGGAACAGATTTTTGTTTAACATGAACAACTTGTTTTCATAGCAACGACACGAGCGCTGTTTGAATGAATCAGCCATTTTCCACCACCACATCCTCAGGGCTTATTGCCTGAAACAACCTGCGACAGACAGCTGGCAGTACGGCACGACCCTGACAGCTATAAACTTATGCAACAAATACATGTTTCAAAAAGTTGCTGTAAACCCAAAGTTGCTGTTTTTTTTTGTTTTTTTGTTTACATAAACACAATTTAACTATTTGCATTTTGTCTCTCAGGCAGCATTTAACCGCATTCAACAGTTACGTTGCAAGGCTGTATTTAGGCAGCAGTGCTTTTGGCTAAATGCTAATGATAAATATGCTAATCATGGTCACCACCTAAATTGAGTTAATTTATCATGCTAACATTTACTATTTAGTACTGAAAACAAAGTACAGGTGAGGCTGATGAGGGAACATCAAGAGTATTTGTATTGTTCATAAACCAAAGTTGTAATTTTAAGATACGTAACCAGAAACCTAAATATCACACCTTTTTATCAAAAAGTATTTTGATATTTATTTTGGTCTGGACCAAAATGGTGAACCGACCTCCAGACTAACACCGACATAAAGCCGCAAGCATCGCAAAAAAAACGAGATAACATAACATTTTTAAAGGAACCTGTATCATTCTATACGCAATTAAATCTACAACACAAAATATGGCATCCAAGTATCTTAGTATCTATTTTATCTGAGCAGTTTATAAACACTGGAGTTATTCTGGAGGCCCACAGGAAAGACAAACTCAGGAAATTAATGTACAAACAAAATCTTCAATGTAGCCTCTTAAAGGATGCAGCAAATACAAACACTCATAACAGTGGCTGCATAAAGCAGACTTTCGCATGGTGGCCTCCTTCCTACAGTCTCCAAGCACTCAATAAGTGGTTAGTGCTCAGTTATTCCATAATGGGCACAGCAGACCAGCAGTGAAGTCATTGCCCTTGAGTCTAATGATAGGCTTGTGTTTTGCGAGGTAAAATAGAACCTCTGACTGCGAAGAGGAGCTGCCTTAATGTATGAAGGCCCGGGAATGGATCTACTCTGGAGGCCACACTGTTACATGTATTGTTAGGAGTTTGTTAGGACCCTGTATATGTACAGTAAGGAATTGTGAAAAGAAACTGCAGAGCCAAGAGGTTTAGAAAGAGGGAGGAAAGAGTGTGTATATCGAGCTGTGATCATAATTGTAAAGACACAAAGGGTTTAGAATCACAACCGCAAAATACTCCAACCAGCCTCTTGTTGGCTGCTTGATCATTTAAGAGGCCCTTTTGGCCACTTTTGAATATTCCAGCAGAGCAATATCCATCGCAAGGAAGCCAAAATATACATCCTGAATATCAAACGCAGTCTCGGGCAAATATCAACACGGACAAATCTCTGTCGGGGAAAAAATAAACATTTATCGCCATTATCCAAATGTGTCAACTACCAAATCACATGGCATTACCCATATATTCCTCTGGTTTTGAGGCAGCAGAATTTGATGGCTCAGCAACATCCAGTTGCAGCGTTACCACACCAATAAAATGTATCTTGTGGTGTTATTATGAGATGCCAAAACCTGGTCAGGCTGAAGAACTGAAGGAGTCTGGCTCATCTATCATGACGGCAGAGTAACTAATCAGGCTTTAGTGTGCGTCTAAAGGTGTTAACTTTCAAACTGTGCTCATACAGTAAAGTATACATGAGAATGTGAGCTTTATCCATATCATCAGCAGGATTACAGCAGATGACTCAAAGGGATGAATAGCCTGCCCAATTACTGTGACATATTGGATTCCTTAGTTATGGCAACAGAAACATAATAAATGTGCCACATCAGCAGCCTAAACAAACCACAAATGAAGAGGAAAACTCACGCTATTCACAGGTGTTCTTCTCTGGTTATACATTTTGAGAGGTTAAGAAACTTCCTTAAGATAGATAGATATACTTTATTCATCTCCAGGGGGAAATTTGTTTGTGGCAGCAGCAAGCAAAGTTATATAGGAAACATACAAATATTAAGTATGGAAAATACTCAATATAATACAATAAAATAGCAGAGCAGACCATATTAAATTTAAGAATTAAAGAACTCATGGATACTGTGTTGTGTAAATGTCTTATCATCAAACATGATTTATTCTGCCATTAATACAATCACACTAACCTAAAGTGTAACAGGTCTTATTACTATAATGCAAAGTGAAACTTAGCTATATGGAATGGCAGATTTCTCTCCTTAATACATATAAATATAACTGTCTTCTCGAGAGGTCTGACTTTAACATTCACTTGATTGTTTTATGTCTAAGCTAGCCCTTAAAAATGAGTGATGGTCGGAGTATAAAAGTTGTGATCAACTTTAATAATTTTTCTCATTTTGTTAATGCAAGTCAGTTTTTCCCCCAGTAAAAGGCAACATGTAGCAAGTTGCCATTGTTTTCTTCAGAATATAGCCAACATAACATCATTTCAGTAATCAGATTACACCATGCTAAAGCTACAGTATAATACAAAGTAACATACTCGTCCACATGCTGTGCACGTGAGCACTCACGATAACCTCCTTCTGCTTTCCTGACTGCAGGCTGAGACCACCGGCTTCCTCTGAAACACTCTGATTCAAACTGCGTGCGGCTCGTTTACCTCGTGAGAATCCCCCTGCTGCGGTGCGACGTGCAGCTTCAGCAGCGACATCAGTGAAGACCATCTCTCTCCCTCTCTCTCATATCATCCCTCACAGCGTCCACGGTACACTTGTTTTTGAGCAGCGAGCTGCCGGAGGAGGGGCGGCAGGCTTGCGTCAGGTTCTGGTTGCTCGGAGACGTCCCAGAAATCCCTATCAGACCTCTTTCCGTCCCGCCGCATGAAGACTGCAAGTGCGCCACAGTCTGCGTGACGACTGCACTGCAAGCGTTTCATTTATTTTAATTCAATGGAAATACGACGACATATACCAGTGTTATGACAATGCAATAAGTACAACATGTGGAAAAATTCGACACAACAAAACAGACCGATTAACATCAAGGTGTTCATCTGTTACACGTTTCTTTTTCTTTTTTTATGTCAAAATGGACATATGTGATATTATTCCTTCATATTAACTATCAAGTTGACAGCTTACCAATGCAGTGTGCACCACATTATGAGTTGTAATGTATGTCTAGAAGAACATAAATAAAATAAAGAGCATTTATTCTATTCACATCGATATAGCACATCGCTTCTATACAGCAACAGGTGATTTGTGTTAGTGCTGATTGCTAGCATTAAGCAGTATCAGTGCAGGGGACACGGGCCCTGAACTATATCAATCAGTACTGTTTTACAATATCTTATAGTCAAGTAAATCAAATATAATTGTATTTCTCTCTCTTAAAACACAATATGTAATTGGTTGATAAAAAAATGACACAACTACACTTACTGCCATACATACATTAGATACATTAACAATCGTTTTATTATTATAGGAAATAAAAAATGTTCTATGGAGTCAATGACTGATTTTATCAGTATCAATATAAAATTGGTAGTTATAAACTTGCAGAAAAATGGCATTTTGATTAAATTGTAGCAATAGCATTTCATTCAGACATCGAGGAAGCAGTCTGAACGTGATTGTCATATTGCTCAGTGGTAAATCCTTATGGCATGGACTCTAACTTAACTCAAAAATGATACACAGGGAATTGTAGGCCTCCAGGACAAAAAATTATAACCCCAAACTTTACTAGTAACCCCAAATTACTATAAAATGTGGCAAAGCGTTAAAATGTGGAACACAAAGAAAGGCAATTTGCAGCCAAAGTCTTCGTCATTGTGACTGTACTGCCTGCGTTTCGGTTTGTGTTATCAATTATTCGAGCTGCAGGGATTACGTGTGTTGTGGTTCTGTTGCCCTTCTTTTCGTAATATAAACTACCAGTTATATATTCTACCAGAAAAAAACAAGATATACAAAATACGAACAGTTCAAACAGGTGAAAACCAGTAAAAGCCATCGTCACAGTATTTACGAGAGCAACAACGAGCGTTACAATAGCACAAAGGGTCAAACATCTGATATCAGCAGTTTCAACAACATTGTCTCAGCCATCTGTCTCCCATGTGTCTACACACATGCACCTGAATGCTTGAAGATCACTTCAAATGACACATTTCCTACATGAAACATTATAAACATTCCCATTAGTGAAATTACTCATCACTTATATGGTATTTTAGAAACTTAAATGTACTTATGCTTGGTTCTGTTGATAGTGTTGAGCTTTTTAATTGGGAAACCAATGTTCAGTTCAGTCTTGACTTTACAGACCATGTTCATAACTCAATCTCTCTAATTTTGTCTCATTTTGTGACTGACAGACATAAGTGATGACCTGCTAGGAGACAGACTACCTCCAACTCTAATTCAAGTTTATAAAGTAAGTTCCTCTATGTCATCATCGAATGAGGTGATGGCACGAATTGCAGGCCTGCTATCTGTGACGTGGAGCGTGTTCAGAGAGGATGCTGGAGGAGTGGAAGACCCCGAGTTGAAGCTGAGCGGTCCTTCCCGTCTTGAACGCACTCCATTGGTAGTTGGAGGACTGTTGAGGACCTCCATGTTATTGGAGGTGCTCACACTGTCAACCGCAGGTGTTGCCAGGGCACCAAATAGCTGCTGCATGAGGCTGGACTTCCTCTCCTTCCCCGCTCCTCTTTCCGTCTCCTTCTCTTTCTCCACCCCCCTCAGACTAAAAACGCCTATTGCCTCTAATGCTGACTCCCTGTCCTCTTTGGGCGCAGGTGGAGGGAAGCCAGAGGAACTGCGAGAGGCCGAAAGTCCAAAAGAAGGCGCGTAGCTTCCGAATGCCAAGTCGTCCCCGGAGACATGGGGCCGTGGTCCTCTCTTCCCAAAGGCTGCTGTCGCAGCTCCGCCCTGCATGCCTGATCGTCTCCTTCCGCTCTCCCCACTTCCGGCGCCAGCGTGCAGACTGGCCGACTCCTCTGATTCTGTGAGGTTAAAAATTGGAGAGTTTTGGTTCCTCTGCTCAGGAAGACGAGGAGAGGGTTGGTTACTGGGCGCCTTGTTGAACTCAGAAGGACTAGACTCAAACACAGGGTCCTGGGCTCCGTGTTCCTGACGGTCTATTTCACGCATCTTAGCCAGCAGCTGTTCTTTTTTGCGACGCGCTTCCTCTGCTGCTTGCTGATTGGCCAGAGCCCCATGGTTCCACCTCTCCACCTCTTCCTGGACATGGCTGCGCTTCCTGTTGTTCTCTTCCTCCTGGTTCAACAGGGAACTTTCTGTCGTCCTCTGACTGTCGTCTTGCTCTTTTTTCTTCTCCCAACCTGTGGACATGAAACAAATCCATTCCTGCATCACTGCTTTCTTTCTCTCTCTCACACACACACACACACACACACACACACACACACACACACACACACACACACACACACACACACACACACACACACACACCATCTCTCGGTGTCTTTGCCTTCTCCTCAAGCACATTGAGCTCCTGGTTGAGTTTCCGCTTCTCCTCCTCTGTCTTCACCATCTCCTTGTCCCCTTCTTTTCCTCGGTCTCTCATCTTCTGCCGTTCCAACTTTTGATGCCGGTCTTCCGTCTCTGCCCGTCTGTCCACTCTGTCAAACTCCTGCGGCTGTAAATTGATAGGGATAGACATAAGAGGGGAATGACGGACAAATAACAGTGACAGGGGAAGTAGTGCGGACGTTGGGGTGAAGTGATGTGACTCTACCTTGAGTGATAGGTATTCATCAGGTGCCTGGTCACTGCATTCATTGGCATCAGAGATGGCAGGGGGAGGTGTCGGGAAATCCAGACTAGACGCTCTGTCTTTGGTCTGAACGGCCTTGGTGCTGCTTCTGCTGGGGACTATGTGTGGGGGGGAAAAGCCAATTTCAAACCTTGTTCGTTTGGTACAGAGCATTATATTCATAGCATCTATGTTCAGCACCTTTTTCAAGATTCTGTCCAGCTAAACCAATACTCAGGCCTTACCTTTCCGCTTTGCGCCACTGTCGACATCTTTTCTCTGTGCAGGTTTCATCATGCGATTGGCATAAATGTTCTTAGCATCTAGTTCTCGCTCTTTTTCCTGATAAGAACATGATACAACGAAGTGAACATTTCATACAATGCTGCTTTTTTTATATACACAATCATAAAGAAAGATAGTTTGTTTCAGTTGGTATAATGATGTATATTTTTTCTGTACATGGACCTTGAGTTTATTGGTCAGTCGTTCCAGTTCCTCCTGCAGAGTCCGGATCTCTTCCTGGGCACTGATTGTCTTCTTCCTCTCCACAGTCAGCTGCCTCTGGTAACTGCTGCTGCTCAGCTCCATGCTGCGCTCCAGCTCCTTCAAACACACACAGAAAAACAAATAAGCATTCTAGCTACCGCATGATGAAAAGGAACAAAACAAATCTTGAGATGAAAAGTCCAAAGATACACATTTTGGCGTAAGTGATTTGTGTTGTATTTAGTGTCTGCAAGTGATTGTTTATCTATCTATAGTATAACCGTGTAAACCATAAACCAATATTATGTAAAAAAAAAAAAAAAAAAAGAACAAGAAATAAATAAATGACTTGAAATACATCATTTATTTACAGACATAGAATAAATTAACATCTGATATATTTCGGCAATTTCCATGGAATTTAAATTTCCAATTTAAAGGATTTCAAATGTCTGTACAAATGTAAATAAGTACAGTAATAGCAATACATTCTAGAAAAATTAAATATTTGCAAAGCGCCGCTTTATCAATTAATATATTAAAACCAAAATAAATTAACCTTAATCTTGTGTTCTGCCTCCTGGGCCCGTGTCTTCTCTTCATCCAGCCTGCGGCTCAGCTCATCTCTGGCTCCTAAATCTCGCTGGTCGACCAGCTTCTTCAGCCGTGCGATAGCCGCCTGACTCCTTTGCAGCTGCTCCTCGCCGTCCTTCATCCGGCGCTCGGCGGCCCGCTCCCGCTCCTGAGTACGCCTGAGCCGCTCACGCAGCACGTGGGTCTCGTTGTTGTGGCGCGACAGTAGCTGGGATATCTCGCTTTCCGTATCATCGTAGCGATGCAGGGCTTTCTCTTGACGCACCTGAAGCTGCATTGCATGCAAAAGAAAATATTAAATGTTTAGGATGCCACAGGAGTTCAGGATAATGGTGAAGAATTTTAAAAAAGGTAAAAGATTATTTGATTGGTTTCCCTGCAAAGATGTCTGTATGTTGTAGGCCTCATATATCTAACCCAAACTTAATCTACCTGTCTGAGAACTCGATTTTCCTTCTGCAGCTCATCAGTGCGCTGTTGCAGCTCAGCAAGTGAGTTACGCAATTCGTTGATCTTTAGCAGGCGGGCTGAAAGCATCCTCTTGGTCACCAGGTCCAGGTCTTTAGGGGGCGTGGACTCCTTGCTTTGTGAACGCACTCCCCTGCGATGCTGCTGGGTCAGGGGCTGGCCCCCTGGACGCTGTGGACGTGACACGCCCCGCCGCCCCACGCCCCCTGCACGGTAGAGAAACCCACAAGATGTAGAAGTTATTTAAAGGTAATGACAATAAATACTTTTACAGGCCAGTATTGAAACAGATAGACAAGTGCCCTAGTAGTGGTGAATATATAAATGGTCAAGGCTTAAAACAAAAATCGAACTCAAACTACGCGTGTGTTGTTAAGAACTATGAAACTTCATTAGGGAACAATGTGTTGTGTAATTTGTGAGATAAAGTCCAAGATAAAATAACTGCTCATAAAAATCTTCATGTCTCAAAAGAGGGTTTTTGTCCTGCAGAAAACCACTATGTACAACATCTGCCTTACACTGCCATCATCTGGACAGTAGATAACATGTAACCAGTGAGAGTTAAGTTTCATTCACCTTTCTTGTAGAAGGGGCTGTTGGAAATCCTCTTTGCCCGCACCCCTCTTTGAGGGGTAAGGGATGGAGTCCGGGACCGGGAGTATGGTGAGATCGAGCGGCCTGAATGAGAATCATTCTCATAGTCCTCCGAGTACAACGACCCACTACTTCTCCGTCCCTCTCCATCCGATACCTGGTCCCGATCTGGATCTGAACGCCAGGTTCTGGTTTTCGATCTACTCTCAACACAGACATCTTTTTCCCCCTCGTCCTGGATCTTGTCCCGGAAGACCTTTTTGTGTTTTTGGAAGGACGATGCTTGGGAATCGTTCTTTGTACTCCGGAGTGACTGGCGACTTTGATCAACATGCCGGTTGTCTTCATACGGATCAGCTAAGTTTTCAGATTCCATGTTGGCACTTAGAGAAGAAACGCTGTGTCAAATTAGAAGACAAAAAGTCGGAGAGAAACGTATCAAACTTTGATTCACATTATAATTTGTTTCCAAGATATGATTTAACAATAACAAAGATTTACTTGTACAGGATGTACCTTACCTGATGTTAAAACGTACATTAAAAGTTCCCTGGTAAACTGATCTCAACATTTGTACTGTGCAACACAGGTGAAAATTCTCTGGGCCATCCGGTTTCTCTAAGGTTTTCTGTATTGTGTGTCTTGGTCACTTAGCGACAATACACACGAGATAGAATTTTCCATGAGGCTGAATGATGTATGATATCACTACTCCACACCGCTGCTGCTCCATACAAATGAGTAGCCTGCCCCCGTCTGCCCTGGTGACTTATTAAACAGAGAGTATATATTTTCTGACCGCAATAAGATGCGTGCGCACACACATGGTCAAAGAACACAGAAAAAGAAGAGAAAAGAAAGTGTTCAGGTGTTCTCACCTGATATTATTATTCTGCTTATTGTCAGAATCAGAATCATTTTTTGCCATGTATGTTTTCACATACACGGAATTTGTCCTGGCGGGAAGTGCATAACATTTAACAATAAACAGAGTGCAATAACGAGGAGCATGAATATTTACAATTGTACATTGTAGATGTAGTGTTGCATGTTAAATACATATGTCATACACACAGTATATACACTCACCTAAAGGATTATTAGGAACACCTGTTCAATTTCTCATTAATGCAATTATCTAATCAACCAATCACATGGCAGTTGCTTCAATGCATTTAGGGGTGTGGTCCTGGTCAAGACAATCTCCTGAACTCCAAACTGAATGTCAGAATGGGAAAGAAAGGTGTTTTAAGCCATTTTGAGCGTGGCATGGTTGTTGGTGCCAGACGGGCCGGTCTGAGTATTTCACAATCTGCTCAGTTACTGGGATTTTCACGCACAACCATTTCTAGGGTTTACAAAGAATGGTGTGAAAAGGGAAAAACATCCAGTATGCGGCAGTCCTGTGGGCGAAAATGCCTTGTTGATGCTAGAGGTCAGAGGAGAATGGGCCGACTGATTCAAGCTGATAGAAGAGCAACTTTGACTGAAATAACCACTCGTTACAACCGAGGTATGCAGCAAAGCATTTGTGAAGCCACAACACGCACAACCTTCAGGCGGATGGGCCACAACAGCAGAAGACCCCACCGGGTACCACTCATCTCCACTACAAATAGGAAAAAGAGGCTACAATTTGCAAGAGCTCACCAAAATGGACAGTTGAAGACTAGAAAAATGTTGCCTGGTCTGATGAGTCTCGATTTCTGTTGAGACATTCAGATGGTAGTCAGAATTTGGCGTAAACAGAATGAGAACATGGATCCATCATGCCTTGTTACCACTGTGCAGGCTGGTGGTGGTGGTGGTGTAATGGTGTGGGGGATGTTTTCTTGGCACACTTTAGGCCCCTTAGTGCCAATTGGGCATCGTTTAAATGCCACGGCCTACCTGAGCATTGTTTCTGACCATGTCCATCCCTTTATGGCCACCATGTACCCATCCTCTGATGGCTACTTCCAGCAGGATAATGCACCATGTCACAAAGCTCGAATCATTTCAAATTGGTTTCTTGAAGATGACAATGAGTTCACTGTACTAAAATGGCCCCCACAGTCACCAGATCTCAACCCAATAGAGCATCTTTGGGATGTGGTGGAACGGGAGCTTCGTGCCCTGGATGTGCATCCCACAAATCTCCATCAACTGCAAGATGCTATCCTATCAATATGGGCCAACATTTCTAAAGAATGCTTTCAGCACCTTGTTGAATCAATGCCACGTAGAATTAAGGCAGTTCTGAAGGCGAAAGGGGGTCAAACACAGTATTAGTATGGTGTTCCTAATAATCCTTTAGGTGAGTGTATATATAATGTATTCTTGTAAAGTTTTCCATATACATATACTGTATCAAATGTAGAATTATTTTTGACATTATTTTGTGAGCAATTGCATTTGAATCTATTATAATGTTGGTCTCTTTTTTTGCCAGTCTAAAGATTCAATATATATTTATTTTTTTCTACATTACGCAAATCCTATGTCAAACATTTCAACATATTTACCCCGTTTCAAACATTAACCAAAGTAAAAAGTCCAGTACCTTCAGACTGTTGCAAGAGATCAAATGGCCTTTAGTAGTGAATAAATATAGAATCCAACACTAATAGCAATTACAGTCTTTAATATTTGTGTAAAAGGCATGTAAAGGTCATGCAGTCATTTGGTTTTTTCGTCAGCCCTGAATCACTTGATGGGCAGGTATCTATTGCAACAACACTACACACAGCAGCAGCACCATAAATAGAAAAGACCATACTTGTCAGTGAAGCAGGACAGAAAGGCCCTTCACCTGATAGTAGACCTATTTTTGAAAACAGTGAAAACAGTGTTTCAGTTGATTGCTTTGTTAAATGAACAGACTACAGACTTGTAATTAACTTGAATAAATGTCTCTCATGATGATAGATGTTTTCCCTCCCCTCTAATGATTAGAAAAAAGAAATATATATATATATATATATATATATATATATATATATATATATATATATATATATATATATATATATATATTATATATATATATATATATATATATATATACACACACTGATAGACATACAGTAATGACGACTTCACAATGATATATACACACACACACAGTATCAACGCCAGAGTATCTGTACACTCACCACATAGGTTACATCATCCCCATCATCTCTGTTGAAATCATCATTCACATCTTCTGCTTTATCGCGCTTATGTCTCCTGATAACGAGATGAACGAGAAAATAAATTGCAGTCGGGTCACAAGCTCTCGACTGAAAACAAATATTCAAACGGAAGCGTGTTATCAAATACTCACTGAGGATATACCACGAGCTTCCCCTCTCCGTGACACGGACAGATTGGATTAAAGTAGGCCGTCTGCTGTTGACAGTTGCATTGTCGCGCCTGCCACTTAAAGGCTACAATGAGTTAGATAGCTATATGAGGCCAGCCACACACCTCTGTGGGCTCTAACTATATTTATATGCAATATTATCAAATATACATGAATAAAAGAGAAGAGTATGTGAGGTTTCAAACAGCGTTTCAGCGCACTAGCATCAGTTAAAGATAGTCCATAAGTGGTTGTAGAGCTTATTATGCTAGCATAGCAAACGAAAACTAGCTACACTCAACAGGTGGGATGCGTTTTAACGTTTCTGCTCGGCGTCTGCTGGCACCAGCCTGTCCGTTGTGCGCGTTCAACAGTTTAAGTCCTCCTGACTTTGTCTGGTGTAACTTTGTTGAACCTAAATGTTGTCGCAATTAACTCGGTCGGCTAATGTCCGCGACATAGCGGTTAAACTACCAGCAAGCTAGCATGAAGTTAAGCTAACTTAGCTACCGTTAGATACAAGAAGGCGTAGACGTTCGCCTTCTTATGGAAACAGTCATGACTATCTTTTTTAAACCTGTTATTATCCACGGTAAAATAGCAAGAAGGAGTAGCTAGTCCTGACTGTCAGAAGCGTTAAAATACGATGTTTTGTTTTTGGGTCCACGGCACGCTTAAGAGGTCTGCTCCTGTCCTACAGCTGACGCCGTACCATGGCAACCACAGCACTCCATGCAGTACCTCTTCACCGCCTGATCACCATCTTTTTATGTTTACATTGTTTTAATTAAGGAAAACGTTGCAATACCACATATACCAATCAAGTGCTTCGCGCTTGTGTCATGAAGCACTCTTGTCTGATCATCTAATATAACATGGTGCCTTACTCTTGTAGTGAAATGCATATTTTAATTGTGTTTTTGTGTGCATATTTGTGTGTGCATATACACAATGAATGTCTGTCACAAAACGTATTCACAGCTGCTGTTAAGTTTTCTTCATGCTGTGCTGGTGTATTAAAGACAAAGTATCTGTACATATACAAAGTATAGTCAGTGCTTTTATTGTCAGCAATATGTATTGTAAGATAAACTGACAGAGCACTTAAATTCACCCAATTTGATTGAAATGTGATATGCCGCTAAGTGACAAACAGTGGCGTCAAGTTGCCAAATGTGAACCACAGTCAAGCAGAAGTAAGAAAAGATTTTACTTCAGAAAGAAACATGGTTGAATAATATTGTGTTTGGTTGGGGGGAAATACATCTGTGTCTTTCCCTTAAAAGCACATGCAGACTTTGAACAATGCCAGTTAGACCGCAGATTTGGTCCATTCTATACACATTTAATATTCCTATTATGGATGAACTGTGCAATATAGCGTACAATAATTTTTGTTCTTGTCCCCAGGAGCTTTTATCATTTTATTTTGAAAACTATGACCGGAAGTCCAGTGTTTTATTTGATGTCTGCGTTGCATATGTGCAGTGAGAGTCGTTGAGCGCCACAGCTTGGTGTTTTACTATCATGGCTCAGTTTAAATACTGGAGACGCGTGCCTACTCTCTTCTAAAACACACTCGGTAGTTGAACTTAATGTATTTGTTGTCTTGTTGGCAATAAACGCTCCTCGTTGCTACTCACTAATTTGTTTTTCGACTGGTAGTATTTGGGATTAAAATGGTCATCAAGGTTTACATCGCCTCCTCAACCGGCTCGATCGCGGTGAGTGTTTGCAAATGTGTTTTCAAGTGTTTGCGGGCATATTAAAAAGGCATGTGGAAATCTCTCTGCTGACCGAAGAGTGTTTACTGCCCATTTGCAGCCGAACCTGGACTGTGAGTGCCTGTGTGTGACTTGTTCACAATCAGGGAAAGTAATCAGCATCATTCAGACAAGGAGACAAATTGTTCACTAAGACGCACATTTTTAATTGCCAGTCTAGATTTATGTTGTGTCCTGGGGAATGCATACGTCAATTCAGCCTGTTGCATTTTTGTGAGATGCATTTTCAACAGATGGTTTATATTTTTCATTTGACATTGTGTTCATTTTGTGTAGCCTAATAAATAACAACATATGTTAAAGCTTCTCCCTCCTGAACAAAGTACGTGTTTGTTGTGCACACATTAACCTGACCTAAAACTAATTACACAGCAGTATGTTATGTGACAGGATATCCACCAATAATGATCACTTAGGCATTTTGCTTTGATGACATCACCAGGAGATGCATGTCTGGAACAAACCCTCTGTCCTTTTGTTGGAGTAACCTTCATAGTATTTGTGTTGTGAGGTGTTACTTTCCACTTGTTCAATTCCAGAGTGATTCCAGGGTGGGGTTCCTACAACTGAGCAGCAGTAATATGCCGAAGTGCTTACTGGAAATACACTAGACAGATTTATATCAGTACACTTAATTAAAAGGCCGTGGATCTGTATAGTACGGAAACGATCATTTGAGTAGTTGATCAACAGACAATTCCAGCTTCTCAGATGTGAGCTTTTTTTTTCTTTTTCTTTTATCATTGTATAACTTCAATATTATTTGGTTTTGGACTGTTAGGCAATAAAGTTGAACGTTTCAGTTTGAGCTATGCAAAATTGGCTTTTCTAACATCTAATCGACTTGGCAATTAATGGGCTAATAAAAAATAAAAAACCTGTACAGATGAATCAATAATGGAAGTAATTGTTAGTCTCATCCCTAGTGCTTTCGTATCTATTGGGAAACAACAGGCTCATGCCGTTGAGAAGGCCCAGCTGATACTAAGTACGGGCAGAAAACCATCAAACAACACTCTTCTGTGAATGTTTCATGTCCTAGGTAATGGGGGAAATGAGTAATATATTTATTTTATCATGCTCCATCTCTAGAAGAGGGCAGCAAAATGTCTAAGCGTTTACAAAGGACTTATTTTTAACCCTATGACACATACATTCAAAAACACACAGACTCTCTCACATGCACGAAGAACAGTCATGCACGCCTGAATAGGTCCACCATTTGGGTCAGTTGCGCGAGTGTTGAGCTCATGTGAATGTAATCTACTGTGAATGCTTTTGAATTGAGTTACAAATGATTGAATTAAAAGTGAAGGTGAGACTGGATCCCTCGGCTGATTTAAAGTGAAATGGATGTGTGTTTAGAGAAGTACGAGTGTGAGATATAAATGCAGGGAGACAGTGAAGATAGTGAAGTCAGGAGATGAAAACCTAAAAACAGACATGTGCAACACAAGCAGGAATACGTGAGCAGAATGAAGGGAAGAGTAATAATCAAAACGCAACATAAAATGAGCATTTCGCAGCATAACAACAGAAGATTAGTGGGCTGGAAATCATCACCACAGAATGAATGAAGTGTAAATTAGGTTATCCCCCCACTCTGCTCAGTGGGCATTTATCAGGTTCAGTCTCATCCGGTTTTTGTTCTGTTGTCTTCCTAATGCCCCAGTAATTATCATGAATGTAGTTTTTAATGATTAAAAATACCACTGTGTCCGAACATTATCTGACCAAATAAATTATGTTTTGCCTAGAAAGCATAGCAATCCCCTCTCTTGACAAATAATGGGCCAAATTGACTTTTTTTTTTTTAGTGGTAATGTTTTATTTTCAGATTCTTTTAGTTTTTCTTTGTTGCCCAGGGAAGGTCTGTATATTTTTTCCAATCCCAAATCCTCTCTTTTGTGTCTCTCTCTCTGTCTGTGATGGATTAGTTTTGACCTCCAGTTAATCCCTACATTTCAGGAAGTGCTCTCAAACAATGCATGCATACTCATATAATGTAATGTGATTGTTTGTTGAGGAGTGCAATTTGTGTATTTGTCTGTAGTTCTACAAGCATACCAAAATCTGAACTCATCCATCCCCTGACACACACTTTCACCCTCACAGGGGGGACCTCTTTCATTATTTAGTCTGCCCGCTTTTCAGCTCGGAGGAAGGTCGTATCATTTGTATGTTGCACAGCACTGACTCAGACCAGTCATTCTATATAGAGTCTTAACCTTTGACCTGGGGAAACGGACACATTTTTATCTTTAAAGACACTCAGTAAACATGCAATGAATTTACTCTCTAGCGAGAGTCCAGATGAAGCAGTTTTATGGCCACACAAAGGAAACCCCCCAATTAGAAAGAAGACACAACAGATTATTTTGTTTGGGTGTGTGTCTGTAACAGACAGTACAATCTCTGGCTGTCTTTAAGGTAAAACAATAGCTCCATTGTGGCCCTTAGCATTACTCAAATTTGGGACGGACATGACGTGGACACACACACACACGCACACACGCACAAGCACACACACGCACATATCATTACATCTTTACCATTTCCATCGTATGCATCAAAGACACAATTCCTAGAAACATGTTTCCAGGGTACTCGATAAGACATGATCATTTAGCCACAAAATACAAGGCCTTGTTTATATTTGTCTACACTGTGTCATCCCCAAAATGTTTTGAATAATCAGCCCTTTTGTCATGCTAATGAATGCTCAAGCATACATACTGTATTGACTGAATTTTAATCTCCGTGGTAGTCCACGTGAGATAATGAAAATGTCGACAAAACAGAGTGAATGAACAAAGTGGACGTTGCTACTTGTTATTAGTGATTACAATGAATGTGGAATGATGTTGGTGCTCCTAACAAAATTGGATTTTTAGAAACAAAATAAGCTAGATGTGAATGAAAAAGATCTGTTGGGGAAAAAAAAGGCAAAGTACTGTTAAAGTTTGGTAAAATGAGTCAGTCTTCCATTTGCGTCTAAACCAATTGAGTAAATTCCAATCATTCTCATCATATAACTCCAAGACATGTAGACTGGGACTTTTCTGTCGTCTAAAATTATCTCTTTCTTTTTCACTCCGCATTCACAAACACTGTCCTGCAGTTTCACTCACTCGCAGAAGGTCCAAGAGCAGTACAGGGATGATACCATAGGGCTCTGTGTTGTTATCCATCCCTTAGAATCCCAAAGTTCATTTCATAGTCTTCAGGATGGGGTTCCCTCTTAAGTGGACACTTAATTATGTGCTTGGGAAGTACACAAAGTGCTTGATGCAATAATGGTTTAAATACATGTCGACACAAAACAATATATTCCTCAATAGATGATTATGTTTATTTCTCTGAAATCTAGTCCTGGTTTGATGTCATACATGTGATGCTGTATAGGAAAAGGATGTCAGCTGTCCGAATTTAAACTTAATCTCCTCCACTAATCGATAATCCTTCTTAATGTCCCCATTACCAAAGGAGTCTCTATGCAGGGAATACATACAGTGCACTCCACATGTGTGTTCCATGGTTCGATGGGCTTTTGCCGTTTGTCTATTAGTGTTTTCAACACCCAACTGCTTGGCCAAGAGCAATATAAAGAGACAGTGAAAGGCCATACACATACAGTGACCAGCTGTACTTTATGTACATGATGGCAATATGAGAGTCTGTGCTGACCAGCTGGCCCCCATCTTCACGGAGATCTTCAACCGATCACTGGAGCTATGTGAAGTCCCTTCCTGCTTCAAGCGCTCCTTGATCATCCCGGTCCCCAAGAAATCCTCCATCACAGGATTAAATGACTACAGACCCGTCGCCCTGACGTCTGTGGTCATGAAGTCCTTTGAGAGGCTGGTGTTGACCCATCTGAAGGACATCACAGGGCCCCTGCTGGACCCCCTGGAGTTTGCCTACCGTGCAAACAGGTCGGTGGATGATGCAGTAAATATGGGACTGCACCATATTCTGCAACACCTCGACTCCCCAGGGAGATATGCAAGGGTTCTGTTTGTGGACTTCAGCTCTGCATTCAACACCATAATCCCGGAGGTTCTTCAACCCAAACTCTCCCAGCTCACCGTGCCAGCCCCCACCTGTCGGTGGATCACAAACTTCCTGACAGACAGGACGCAGCAGGTGAGGCTGGGAAAAATCCTATCCAGCACCCGGACTATAAGCACTGGCGCCCCCCAGGGATGTGTGCTCTCTCCACTGCTCTTCTCCCTATACACCAACGACTGCACCTCAGGGGACCCATCTGTTAAACTCCTGAAGTTCGCAGATGACACAACGGTCATCGGCCTCATCAGGAACGGTGACGAGTCTGCGTACAGACGGGAGGTTGAAAAGCTGGTCCTCTGGTGTGGTCAGAACCACCTGGAGCTGAACAAGCTCAAGACTGTAGAGATGACAGTAGACTTCAGGAGGAGCCCCCCCCCCCACCATTCACAACAGCACTGTTTCTGCGGTGGAGACCTTCAAGTTTCTGGGATCCACAATCTCCCGGGACCTGAAGTGGACCGCCAACATCAACACCATCCGGAAAAAGGCCCAGCAGAGGCTGTACTTCCTGCGCCAGCTCAGGAAGTTCAACCTGCCTTAGGAGCTGCTGATCCTGTTCTACACCGCCATCATCCAGTCTGTCCTCTGCTCTTTCATCACTGTGTGGTTTGGATCGGCCACCAAACAGGACAGTCAGACTCCAACGGATCGTCAGGTCTGCAGAGAGAACCATTGGTTCCAGCCTGCCCTCCATCCTGGACTTGCACACCGCCAGAGTCAGGAAGCGGGCTGTAAAGATCACCACAGACCCCTCACACCCTGGACACAAGCTGTTCCAACTCCTCCCCACTGGAAGGCGCTACAGAGCACTGTACGCCAAAACCACCAGACACAGGAACAGCTTCTTCCCACTGGTCCTCACTCTGATGAACAGTTAACCAGACTCTTCATCTGCACTATCTGCACTTTGTTTTTGTTTTACTACTGTCTTTAATGTCCATTTTATATTTTTTATATTTATCTTGTATATTGTGTGTGGAAAAAAAGTACGAAGAGCAAGTGAAACCGGAGTCAAATTCCATGTATGTGCAAATTTACATGGCCATTAAAGCTGATTCTGATTAAAGCTGATTCTGAGATTATGCATATGTGGTTGTACATTTGTTTGCCCTTTTGATGGTGTTTCTACTTTAACACCTCTCCCAAACCAACCGTCCTTCACTCCACCCTCTTTCTTTTTTCTTTTATCCATTTTCGACCTGTTCCAGGTAAAAAAGCATCAGCAGGCAGTTGTGGGTTTCTTGGAGTCCAATCGGATCATCTTCCAGGAAGTAGACATCACCATGCTGGAGGAGCAGAGGCTCTGGATGTACCGCAACATCCCCAGAGACAAGCAGCCGGAGAAAGGCAACCCACTGCCTCCACAGATATTCAACGAGGATCACTACTGTGGGGTACGATGGACGTTTGTCTCTAATTTTAATAATGAGCAAGCAACCATTTGGAACGCATTCTGGCTTCCAGTAGTTTTGCACATCTAATCATTAAAGGTAGGCCTACCATGTGACCTTTTTACTGATTCACATGATGCTCATACTGATGGGATGTCCGATACAGACTGTGGATCTGCTTATTAAAACATTGAGGTACAGTGACCCTAGTGGTGAAAATCTACAGAAGGTACCTTTAGTTGCCCAAAATCACATTTGATTGGATACATTTGTCACAAAGTTCAAATGAGTCATCCAGAAAATTATAACATTTTGAAACAAACTTTTTTTTATACATATATTTAGCATATAACAAGAGTTAACATAAGATTGAACACAGGGTTAGAATGTATTTAAATGATTGTTATTGCTCAAACTGGCTATGCACAACAGGTCACATCAGTCTAAGTGGTTTGAATGAGTTCGATCCGGCAGTGCTTGCCAGTTTACGTCCTCCACTGATTTTGCACACCACTCTGTAATCCTGGTGTAATCCAGTTTCATGGGTGGGGCAGATTATCTGCTCTGCCTGCCATCCCTCTCACTGGCCAAGGTAATCCAACACTACTCTGCAATGTCATGGCAACTGAATTATATTAAAAGCAGAAGAGGAGGAACTATTTGACAGGCATGTTTACAACCATCTTTCAAACATAGAGATTATGTAACGTTCACATGTTTATTTTGTCTTCCCCCTCAGGACTATGAAGACTTCTTCCAGTCGAAGGAGGACAACGCTGTGTCTGCGTTCCTTGGGCTCAGTTCCCAACCCTCTGTGAAAGTAAGGGAGACATTTGAAGCATTTGAAGACACTAAAACACACGGTTCCCTCTGTGGTATAAATCGTACAGCCAACAAGATTTGCTGTCAGGTCTAACTTCCTCAAACACTGCACCGTTTCACCGCAGTGCTGGATCAGCAGCTGTAGCTTCTGGAAGTTGCTGGAAACTTATGTATTTCATGCACATCAGCTTTTTGTCGGAAAAAGAGAAGTCAGTTTAAAAGCATCAAATCCCATACATCAAGACAGTTTCCTTATCTCATCCTCAATCTGTTCTACAAATATCAAGATTTATCTGCTGTGTCTCCTAAAAGATCATCTTAGAATTTAGATAATCGTAGTTCCCACATCAACCAAGGGAAAAAAATAATCTCTGTGCTTAGATGATCTATCTCTCATCTGCATAGTGGATTTGGACTGAAGAATGGAAAATTACAGGGACCATTTCCATTCATCGCTTAGGGTATTTATTTGATCCCCCCGATACATACAGTGTGGTCATGTTACGTGTTTAGCAGACATGTCTCGCTATATAACATGTGTGGATAATGTATGAATATAGATGACAATTGTTCAATCTCTCGACCCCTTTTCCCCCCCCCAATAGGATTCTGAGTCATAGCCACGATCAAATTGATGGTACACGACGTGCCAGGAACCTTCAAATATGAAGCTGAAAACCACATCGCTTCCTGTGTTGCATCACCTCTTCTCACGTGTTCCTCCTGCCAGCGTGTTGCCAAACATCAGACGCCACAGATTTCACCCTGTGTGACCTCTCCTGACACCTTAACACTCCAATCACTTTGGTCTCCAAGAAGTGTCTGATTCTCAAGATAGACTTAATCACAGAAGAAGGGGATCAACTTCACGATGGATGCATTTGTGTTTCCTTTTCATGTTTAATACACTGTGACAGGAAACATCGGCAATAGCATAAATTCTGTGCACATTAGATGTCGCCGCTTTTGCATCGGTAGAACAGCTGCTTTAGGTCAATATAGAACACAGTGAATGGAGAAAGAACTAAGAACCAGCACACAAGTCACCTGAATACACACCTATGACCTATATTGTTTGTGAATATGCCTTGTGTGTGTCTGTTTCAATCAGTAGCTGTTAATGAAGGTTGTGTTAAGTAGGAGCAACTGTGTGTGTATTGTGTGTGTGTGTATTGTGTGTGTGTATTGTGCGTGCGTGAGCGTGCGTGCGCGTGCGTGCGTGCGTGAGTGTGCGTGCGCGTGCGTGCGTGCGCGTGCGTGCGTGCGTGCGCGCGTGCGTGTTCCCAGAGGTGACCGTGACACTGCAGTTTCCCACAAAGCAGATGACACCAAATGCTATGAGTCCTAAAACATATGAGGGATGAACATGATACCTATTAGCATTGCCAGCCTTCATGTATCTAATCACTGTCTTTAAAACAAACCTTGTACCACTGCCAAAATACTTTAATTAAAGGACATGGTGGCAGTTATTATATGTTTTTATATCGCATAGGCTATAAATTCAATAAAAAAAGAGCAAAACCAACAATGTGTTAGTCTCTTAGTATGTTCTGACTTGCCTACCCTGTCTGTGGCCCTCAGCCCTTAGCCCATACGTTCTTTCTGAAGGTTTACGTCTTCATAAATAGATTTCAAATGTATAGTTTCACGTTTTAAAAGGCAAGGTAGTTCCCTAAAACAGCAGGGCACTGTAGTTTTTAGCAAATTTTACTCAAACAAGTAAATAGCGCATTTGTAGGGACTATTTGAAGCTGTGGAATAATACACATGTGGTGCTCTAATAGGTATTTACAGCAGCAGGACAGTGTTTGTGGGAAAATATACTACAGTGCCCAGGTTCAATATAATAAAGGAAGATGTCAGTTGGATCAAATAATTGTTGGTTTTGGTCTTTTCATGGGATTTGCTGACGGTATGAAAAACAGTGCCAGCTATCCTCTAATCCAGGCCGCTGTAGACAAAGCATGGTTACAAACACGGTCACATGAGCCATAGGAGTGCCCTTCCCAGATGATTACTCTGAAGCCAGGAGATAATAAATTATATCTTATTGCTCAGAGATAATCAAGTTGCAAAGCTCTAGGGGGCAGACCTCAACTCTGCTTCCCCTGCTGTCTCCCCTTCTCTGTACATACAGTATGTCCACATGGCCGAGTGAACTGATGCTGAAATGTGAGCGCACTGCCTTCTGTGTGCTTCATGAAATGAACATAGGTTGGTACATCATGGCCAGCCCGCAGTCACGTCCTCCAATCTGTATTCCATGTCCTCGGTCCCAAACACCAACACTAAGCATGTCTCTCGTTCTTAAATTAAATTATCATGGGTGGGTGGTTAACTAATTCCTTTATGTTTACACATGAAGGCAACACACAAGCAGGTGCACCCTCACTAGCCATGCTTCTGTAAATGTCATGCCATCATGTGAAAGGATGTCATTTTTACTTATTTCAAATAATACAGGGGGCATCAATGTACTAACGACATTCCTATTTGGCTAAATTGTGTCCTTGTGTTGTGAAATAATGTGTTGTGAGTTTTTTGTGAACAAATGCTAAAAAGTCCTTCGGACCAACTAAATGTACCAAATATAACGTACGGTATGTTTCACCTCTCTCTCTCCGTGATTGTCGTGCTTTATTGCAAAAAAAATCTGTTTGTAACAGGGCCATGAGAGTTATACTTAACGCCACTTAAAAGCCATTTTCTATGTAAATTTGCCTCCGTATTCTTCATACGGTCATGTCATACTACAACAAAGAAAGTTGGCTCTACACATAAAAGTAGAAGGCCTATTTGTCAATCTTAATCCCTTTGGTAGAGGTGGCGAGG
Source organism: Myoxocephalus aenaeus (assembly GCA_038501785.1). Classification (NCBI taxonomy): domain Eukaryota; kingdom Metazoa; phylum Chordata; class Actinopteri; order Perciformes; family Cottidae; genus Myoxocephalus; species Myoxocephalus aenaeus. The sequence goes on from JBAMJR010000091.1 coordinate 2,683,212, forward strand.
AGGTTGTTTATGTGAGGCAGAAATCCTAAATTGGCAACTGAAAGCAAAATGTGGTCAACACATATTTGAGTTGTTCCTGTAGTGTCATACATACAGAGTCAGAATAAACTGGATTATGTGCAGTGATTGTGATTGGATAAGAAAAGTGGACTCAAAGACAGACTCCAGAGACAGGGGAAGGTGGAAACACAAGTTAGCAAAGAGAACCAAGCAGGGTTGACTGGTGACTAGTTAATAAAAACACTCAACACCTGTATCTCTCTGAATAGAGCAACGGCGTTAAAGTTTTTCAATTCAATTCAATTCAGTTTATTTTATATAGCCCAACATCACAAATACAAGTTTGCCTCGGAGGGCTTTACAATCTGTACACATAACATCCCTGTCCCGGGACCTCACATCGGATCAGGAAGTTTTGTAACCCACTTCTAAAATGTTCCTTGCTTTTCAAGGCCGGAATACTAAAAACATAAATGTAGCAACTGGAAAGTTCACCTGTTTTTCCTTTGCGCTGTTGTAATTTAGTCAAAAGAAACTGAACTGAGATGTTCTCATTAAAAGATCTGTTCCTCTTTAACTTGCCTTTGAACTTGTGGGGCGATGATCCTGCTCGTGACATGATCTGTCAGTCGGGCCGCTCACATTGGCCCCTTGTCCCGGATGAGTTGTAAGGTCATTTCCATTTAGAGAATGATGCAAATCTTTGTGTCTGTAATGATTTACTCAGACATCAATATGTGCTTAACCTGCTGTCCAGACCTCACTATCATCAGTTCTGACATTAGAGAATACTGATTATTATACAGTCATGAGAAGACAAGTAGGTTGGGGTAAACAGGGACACCTGAGTAGAACAGAATCATCTTTAATATCAGGGTTAAGAACCTGTGTGTTTTCTTATGACAAGTCAAATGTTTGTTGTAAAAAATGCCTGTTTGGCTGACAATAACACAACTCAACAGCTTAATATCACTACACATTTCTATGAGAACGTTTCTCTTCTCCTTTAGAGCATAACAAAAATACTTGATTGTATTGCATACAGTATGTGGAAAACAAGGGAGTTAAGATGTGAGTGAGCATGTACTTAAAATAAAGTGAAAAACTGCAGCATCAAGAGGGTGTTTGATGTGTGGTCATTTTGTGAAATAACAACAGCAGGCAAATTCATTATGTGTGCAAACTGATGGCTGAACAAAGCAACCCAAAATTATGGTATACAATATCTCATGTAATTGGACAGTAAGAACAAAATGTCAGGAAAACTAACTGAGGTTTAAACCACATACATACAACAACAAAAAAACTACATTCATTAACAGAAATGAACAAAACAGATAGGGATAACCACGGCCAACAAATAACAATTGAAGCATCTTACTTGCTGTGAATGTCATTTATGTCATTGTATTAGCTTGACAGGGACAGAGCTGACTGATCAATAGAAAATTATATATAAATGACCCAGAGTTAGCCCAAAAGTTGCCACTGTCTCTCGCCAGATCTTAAAAGTAGAAATGTCTTGCAGAATTCATATGTGCAACATAGTACAGTACACATCACCAATAAATAATGCCACAGTATAACATGTGGTACTTAGCTAAAAGAAGGGGAAAAAACTGCAGTAGTTAATGGGTGAAATTTAGCTATTTATTTCTACTGAAATATGAACACATTCCTTGATATTACTAATTTCGGGTCTGGCTGTTCCATATTTTCTTTTGGGGCACTTTGAGAATGGTTGGGGTTCTTCTGGCAACATCAATTGTGGCACCAAAGGTGCAGTGGCGATATTCTGGTTTCTCCCACAATATACTAGGAAGACGCAGCACTGCATGTATGTTGAGGTCTATCACAGCAACTGATCAAATACAAAAATGACTGAGGCTCACAGTTTCAAGGGGAAGTGGTCACCATTCCCAGATCCAATGAGTCATGTTGGTGATATGTGGAACAAGAACTGGTTCAGTCACGCCAAGCACTTGTGAAAGAACAAACCTCAGGGAATTAAGTTTTGTTGACTCAGACCATATTTTTTTCTGTTATTCAGATGAGCAGAAAAACAACATCAACCCATTTTGTAAGGTAGGACAAATATTTTTTTTATATGATATTTCCTTTTAAAGCTCAACATTTGGTGCGTGTAAGCTAACAGAGGAGGTTTGGGATACATAATGGGCATGTATTGATAATAAACACCTGGATTGTTTTGCAGCACAATCCATGTATTGCATCAAATTGAGTATACTAATTGACTAAATAATGCCAAAATATGACTGAACATACGTATATCCAGCTGTCTATTTATAAGGCATTGGTAGGTCCATATTTTAATTGTGCTTTTGTATGTATCTTATTATATTTGATGTTTTTGTACTATCTGGACCTTGAGTCTGAAATAAAGTTTTTTTATATAAAGGTGTAATGCATGATATACAGCAAATTTAATTATTGTTGTGTCATGTTGCATGCAAATGCATCATGTAATCAATGATTTCAATCGAAATAGGAATGCCACGGCAAAGCAACAGCTTATATTATATTAGTTATGGAATGTGGAATACATTTTTCATTCATATTTTTAAATGGAAAGTGCAAAACTGAATTAAAAATAATTTAAAATTATAAACATTTAGTAAAAATCCCTTCAATAATTAAAGATATTGAACTATTCACAATATAGAGGTGTTTATTTAAGCGAGTTCATAGTTCTTCATTGAAATTGAAAGACGGAGAAAATGTCTGTGCTTTTTACAAATTCAACATGGAAGGACTGCTGTGAGCGATGACCAGAGGTGGGAGGAGCTCGGTTTAGCATCGGGGGTCAGTGTTCACCTCTTGCCATTCTTGCAAAACAATTCTCCTTTTAATTCACTTTTATTTTCCTGCAGCTGATCATTTGTTGTGTGCATACATCAGCGTTACAATCATTCACAACTACTTACCAGCATCATCATATGTATTTTATTGCTGAATATAATGGCTTTTTAAAAAAAATAGTAATGTAGATATTGTGTAAAAAAATAATTAAAAAAAATATCTCCTCCACAAATGTCCCCACCAGTCTGTAATGATTGATCAAAATGTCAACATGCTTCCAGTTTGCAGTCCAGGTCCAGGCAGCCCCTTTTATTCATACCAATTACTGGATCTGCACATGGTGTTTTTATCTGATGTTTCAGATATGATCAGCTTTTTATTTAGAATTGTCATTTAAATAGCTGCTCGAATTTAAATTTAAAAGGTAAGAGGGCTACTCACCAATGCTGATTTGGAAGCTTATTCTGCAGAAGACAAACGAGACCGTAAAGGAACACCCTTTTTAACAATAACTTCTCTTTTTCTTTTTACCTTACCTCGACAGCATTTGATCCACGTTTGAAGACACAATATGATCTTCAATACTGCTGAAAAACTACATTTTGTTTATTATTTGTCAATAGGTGAGTTTTTCTCTTTTCTTCCTTTTGACTTTCTCTAATTAAATCACATAAGAACAGTTCACAGTGTGGTTGCAAGCTCGCAAAACCATAATAAATATATGGTGAACAGAAGTGAAAGAAATTTTTTCAAATGTCCTTTATTTGATCAATTTGACAAATGTGATGTTGGACAGTTATGAGGTGTGTCTTTTTCTAACTTCATGGTACATTTTAAGGAGCTTATCCTGATACGTAACACATTTTATAAATCACAGCATTGTCATTTCAGCGTTACAGCATTTAGTGAACAATATTAATTATTAATGTTCATGACAAATCTCTGGGCTGTTTTACCTCTTCAGAACTGCTTTTAATGTGTGATTGTGTGCTCTATGTTATGTCTATCTTATTGTTTTTATTGTATAGCTTTTATGATGAAAATGTTTTGTAAAGTGCCTTTGAGTACTATGAAAAGTGCTATATAAATTAAATCCATTATTATTATTATTATTATTATTATTATTATTATTATTATTATTATTATTATTATTATTATTATTATTATTATTATTTTCTTTCTGCTTTAGGTCTATTGAGTCTACCACTGCTTACAGGTCAGTAAGTTATATTTATGTTTCATACCTGAAAACACATGAATTAAATAGATATTTAGATTTCTACACCCCAATTTAATGAAAGGGGACTTTTTCTTATTGAGTGTATGACGACACAACCTACAGCTACTGTGCTTTTTTTTTCATTTCTAGAATGTGACAAAATTAAGCTGGTCGGGCCTTCGCGTTGCTCTGGTAGAGTTGAGGTCTACCACAGAGACGGATGGGGAACGGTATGTGATGATCACTGGAGCATTATAAACGCAGAGGTGGTTTGTCGAGAGTTAAACTGTGGCACCGTTCTTGAGGCCAAAAAAGGCGCCTTTTTTGGAGAGGGACAGGGCATGATCTGGTTGGATGATGTGCAGTGTACTGGTAGCGAGTCTTCTATCCTGAAGTGCCCACACAGAGATATGGGGGACAGTAATTGTGGCCACGGTGAAGATGCTGGGGTTATCTGTTCAGGTAAGACAAAGTTCTTTGTTTTTACTTGACCCACTTGTGTTTTATTCAAATATGTAATTACCAGTAGGATAATTAATCAAATAGTACACTTTGTATAACTTTGTTAAAGTAATAGTTGGACATCTTGTAAAAGATATATGCTTGTTTGTTTTCTCAGGAAGAGTTTAAATATGAATTATGAATGAAGTATTTACCTGAAATCACAGTTAGCTCATTTAATCAAGCATCACAAAACCCTGATTTACAAGCCCCTTCCTCAATTTAGTCAAGCCCAGAAATGATGAACTGTCAATTGAAATTGGGAATTAATAGCTGTTGAGAAAAACAGCTCACACAGCATGTATTTGTGCAACTGATCATTGCATCAAAAACCTAACGATTGTATTGTCAGGTCGCAATTTGCTGTTTACTTTGAGATGATTGCTCCCTGTGTTGGTAATGTTGTTGCAGCAGAAGCACATCAAGGTCAGCACATGACCGGCTGCTGCAAATGTAAAGTGCAAAGGGCAGGAGGTGGAGATGGGAGATAAACCAAACAAAGCAACATGAGTGCTCGCTTTGCTATCATCATGTTGAGGGACATTTTAAAGAATTTAAATATTTAAAGTGGTGGCCCTGCATTTAGTATTGCACAAAAAAAAAAGGTGGTCAAAAGTGAAGCTGCAGATGTGGGATGTCCCAGGTATGAGTCAAGCTCTAAAAATGATGGATCCTACATTGCCCATAATGCCCTTCCTGGTGAAAAGTTAATTAAACTTGATGGGAAAAATTGGTGGTGTCCCAATATACTTAACTTGTTTTTAACAATATAGAGATTAATGTGTGCTATTCAACAGTGTTGTATTAAAACCGTCAAGTTTAACATTTATTTTAATTCATGCTACTGTAAAATACAAAGGTTTAAAGGCCCTTAATGAGCTTCTTAGTTTCAGCAATGTGGTTCAGTCTTTATGCTAAAATAAGCTGCGAAGCAAAGAGACTCCGGGCTTCATAATTAGCATGCAGTAGTTTGGGAGCAGTAACTTACCATATTTACCATATTTCAGATCCGAGAAATAGTACAACAGATTTCATACCGTAAAATAGTGAGTGGTTGTTTTTTGCACTCTTTCTGTACATATATAGGTATATGTTAATAGTGAAGTTTAGTAGAGCTTGTGTGCAGATTTTGTAAACGTTGGACAGTTGTTTATTTTATTAAAATTTCTATCCACACCATTTGAAGACTCTGTGAGGGTGGTCAACGGAAGCAACCGGTGTAATGGCAGAGTGGAAGTCTACAGCGATGGCAACTGGAAAAAAGTGTGCAACAACGACTGGAGCAAGAAAGATGCTGACGTGGTATGCCGAGAGATCAACTGCAGCCCTCCTATCACTCAGACTAATATACCGTATTTTGGAGCGGGACATGAACTTGGTAGCATCAACTCCAACTGTTTTGGAAATGAGAGCTCCATCTCGCAGTGCACGCTTCAGGAAACCAAGGAGAGATGTGTTGATGCCACTGTTGTCTGTAGAAGTAAGTCATCCATCTGTCAAGATGACATCAGTAATTTTGTGTTGAACTTTAAGTAGTTAGATCTGCTGCTTTGGATGGCTTCTAAATAAACATGCCCTTGACTTTTTTTCTTTTTCTTTTCCACCTGACAGACTCTCGACCAATTCGGCTGATTAACGGGACTGGTCGGTGCTCTGGCCGACTGGAAATCTATCACGATGCACAGTGGGGAACGATTTGTGACGACAGATGGGGGATGCAGGAAGGAACTGTTGTATGTCAAGAGCTGAACTGTGGGAGTGCCCTCTCGGTCAAGTACAATGCCCACTTTGGCAGAGGTCACGGTCAGGTTTGGTTGGACGACGTTGAGTGCACCGGTCACGAGAAGTCCCTCGGCGACTGCCCACACCGAGGTTTTGGAGAACATGACTGTGACCACAATGAAGATGCCAGTGTGGTATGCTCAGGTAACAAATATTATACTGTCTAATGAATATTGAAATGGAATTCCAAGAGGCATTCCCATATGGGCATTTGTGTGCAATGATGATGCATGCACAGCTATTTGTACAGAATATTGATTGTTTTTTTCATGCACGTCTGCTATATATGTACCTGCTGTATCTGCAGTTCACCCCCTGCTAATATTTACTGAGGAATTTTCTTCAACAGTACTTTCAAATTTCTACTAGAAAACTAGGAAATTAGAAAATCCTCCCCATCATCTTTTGCTGTTATTGTTTTTGTAGTTCTTTGGTACAGTATGACAGATTCAGAAGCAGTTACAGTCTGTTATCTTTACCACAAATTCAATCATGCGAACAGTTTGTATTTCATTGCTGAAATGTTATCATTCTACATTTGTAATTCTGTCTTCCAGAATCAGTCCGATTGGTCAATGGAACTGACCGCTGCTCTGGCAGAGTGGAGGTCTACCATGACGGCCAATGGGGCAAAATGTGTAACAACTGGGGCAATGCAGAGGCTACAGTGGTGTGTCAGGAACTCAGTTGTGGATTACCAAAGAAATCCGATGAAATATTCCATTTTGGTGACAGCACACTGAGAGGGTACACAAGTAGATGCTCTGGCAATGTGAGCTCCATCTCCCAATGTGCACTTCAAGAATACACAGGGAAATGTATAGGGGCTTCTCTTTCATGTGCAGGTAAGAGCAATTAGCCACATTCAACTATAATAGCAAAAGACATGTGGTTAAAAACAAGATTGGTGCATTAAATCTTCTTATTTACTTAAAAACGTCTTCACTGAGTACATTTGAAAGTCTAGTTAAATCCTAATAGTTCATCATTTGAATTGAACTTGTGAATACCTGTAACATGAGTGGATCTGTTCTCAGGTAATCCACCGCTAAGGCTTGTCAATGGCACTGACCGATGCTCTGGTAGAGTGGAGATTATGCATGACAGCCAGTGGGGCACAGTGTGTGATGATGAGTGGGGCATCCAAGATGCTATGGTGGTGTGCAGAGCCATGGACTGTGGAACAGCTCAGACAGCCAAAACCAATGCCTTCTTTGGTCAAGGCGAAGGGGACATCTGGCTGGATGACGTAGGCTGCTTCGGTAATGAGACGGCCCTCCTTCATTGTCGACATCCCAGCCTCGGAGAAAATAACTGTGGCCATGGTGAAGATGCTGGTGTGGTGTGCTCAGGTATCATCTTACTTGTTACTCTGTTATTAGCACTTTTAACATTATTTCACACAGTCTTTTTATACTTACAACTGTCTCCCCTAATGCCTCAAATTACTTTTTAGCTTAATATTGTCAAGAATTAAACTGTTTTATAAGAGTTATTTCTTTTTGAGTATAACAATCAGAATATACATTTGAATTACCCAAGTATTGCTTTCAACTAGTGGCTGATTCTATCCCCTTTGCTTTCCAGCTAACATTAGACTGATCAATGGGACCGACCAGTGCTCAGGCAGGGTGGAGTTCTACCATGGTGGACGGTGGGCATCAGCATCTGCTGTTAACTGGGGAATTAATGAAGCTGCAGTAGTGTGCAGAGAGATGAACTGTGGAGATCCCGTCAAGTTAGCAGGATCATACGGTCAAGGCGAACAAAATAGATGGTATAGGATCAGTTGCAGCGGTAGAGAGAGCACTCTCACACAGTGCACACTGGAAGAACATGTCAGGACCAGCCAGGATCACACTACAGAGGCATCTGTAAAATGTTCAGGTGAGGTTCGAAGTTGAATTTCAATTTGAATTCTCCTCACTTATTGTGAAAGGAGATATAAACTGCAATCATACGGCATTTGATAACAATAAAATGTGGCTCAACCAAATAGGTAATGTCAATTATGACCAAAAAAAGTACACACATAGACATAACTTTGATCTTTACATTCATATAACTATCTTTTTAAGGTAATGTGAAGTTGTCCGATGGGCTCCATCGTTGTGTTGGAAGAGTGGAGTTCTTTGACAAAGGCCGGTGGGGCACCGTGTGTAGTGAATCCTGGGATGTGAATGATGCAAATGTGGTGTGCAGACAGATGGACTGCGGGAATACTCATAAGATTACCACCACTGCCGACTATGGCCATGGCACAGGACAGACCTGGCTCAATCAAATTGGATGCAATGGAATGGAGTCAACACTGAGTCAGTGCACTCAAACTCCATATAGAGACAGAACTTGCAACACCACCTCAATTGCTGGTGTCATCTGCACGGGTAAGAAAAAACATTGTTCAATTCTCTCCTATTTGTATTATTTTATGTATGTTTTTTTCCACTTAGTTTTGCAAAACTTGTTTCTACATACTATGTTGCCGCTTTCAATCTCTCACCCACATTGCTTGATTGAAAAATTAACAAAGTCCAGTTTTTGCCATATTTTCTGGTCTTCCTCCAAAGATTAGCAAATATGTTTAGTTTAGTACAGTTTACTTGCTTTCATGTCACCTAAATACATCCATGTTGTTAAAGGTATTCCTCACTAGTGTTCTTCTTTGATTATTATTTATCTGCCATTTCTTTGACAATATTAAAATTTGAAATGTATAATCATTTGAGATAACTTGACTTTACAGAAAGTTTGGAGATCCGCTTGGTAGATGGTAAGGACGAGTGCGCTGGCAGAGTAGAGGTCCGTCATGGCGACGTGTGGCAAACGGTGTGTGACACCGACTGGACCATGAGTAAAGCTCAGGTGGTGTGTGATAAACTGGAATGTGGAAAGGCAATGAACGCTCCCGGCGGTGCCCATTTCGGCCAAGGCATTGGATCAGTAGTCGAAGCTAGCAATTCATGTTTTGACAACGTGACATCTCTTCAGCAATGCTCACTCAGAGGTTTCAGAGAAGCCAGGTGTGGGCACGACCATGATGCTGGTGCTCTCTGTGCAGGTACAGCCTTTTAAATGATCTGTTCAAATTGATCACACACAAATAAAAGTATCAGCATTTGTTTCACAAATGCATTTTGTTTTCACATACCGAGTAAAAATAGTGTGTGAGTTGAAAAAGATGATATGTACGGCCTTAAAGACATTGTGACATTTCAGGGAATACACTCATTTTCTTTGGTGAGAAGATTGATAAAACTCTCATTTCTCTATTGTAAATAAGTAGCTGGAGCAAGCAGCTGGTTGGCTTAGCTTAGCATAAAGAATATTGCAAGAAAATTGTCTAACAGCTACCCTTTGTGAATTATAAATTTGATATAATGGCTAGCTGGGTCTCCGTTTCCAGTCTTCATGCTAAGCTAAGCTAACCGGCCGCCGGCTTTAGTTACATTTATTGTAACTAACATTCAACACGATAATATAATTTATCAAAGTATTGCTTTAATGTGTCATTTGCATGACAAATATGGCATAGATAGTACATCAAGTCATACTCCACATCATTATGTTTCTGTAAATTAACCCTTTCCCCTTTATGGTGTCGAAATTAGCTTTTGATACGATGGTGGGACAAGCAGTACTTTCAAAATATATTGCATTCACTTTGTGTGTTAGAATGAATGTGTATTAGCGCACAAATTTGCAATTTAAGTACACTTTTTTTCATACGCAGCTCAGATTCGGTTGGCCGGCGGCTCAAGTCAATGCTCTGGTAGAGTGGAGGTCTTGTATAAAGGCCAGTGGGGAACTGTGTGTGATGATGAATGGGAACTGGGCAATGGTGACGTGGTATGTCGACAGCTTGGTTGTGGTCATGCAATTTCTGCTCCTACAAGTGCCCACTTTGGCAGAGGCACTGGTCCAATATGGCTGGATAATGTGGAGTGTACAGGCGACGAGGCCGCTCTCACACATTGTAAGCATCCCGGTTTTGGAGCAAATAACTGCGGACATGGTGAAGATGCTGGCACTATCTGTTTAGGTAAGAGACCTGGCTCATTTTGAATCTGTGAGTGGAGTCATTACCTCCCAACAGGTATTAGATGAAGCTGCGTTAGCTGTTGTGACAAAACTAACTACAACTTATTATCTGTTACAGGTTCTCTCCAGAAGCCTCAAATCACTTTGAGTCCTGCTCCAGTGGTAAACTGGGGGGATAGAGTTGAAATCACGTGCACTGTAGTAACAGAACAATTGGGTGGGACATTCGTCCTGAAAAGGAGCCAAGACTCATTTAAAATGGAAAAATACTCTGAGAACGAAGCAGCAACCTTTACCTTCCCCAAAGTGGACTTCAACAAAACGGGGTCATACTTCTGTGAATATCAAAAGAAATTGCCCAATCAAATCATCTTTTATCCTCAAGGATTTACTGCAGATCTCTCCATCACAGGTCAGTAATTGTCTGCTTTGTTTGTGCAGTTGAACATATTTGTTGGAAGTTTGACTGTAACATGTTTTATGATGTAAATAAGTTTGTAAAACTCTTCTACTCTGCAGTGAAACTGGAGAAGCCTAGCCTCTCCCTGACATCTCCTCATGCAATGGTGATCTACAGCCCCGAGAAAATATCGGTCACCCAAGGCAACAGCTTCTCCATCACTTGCTCTATTCATTCCACATATCCTGAAGGTGTATTCTATCTGACAGAGTCTAAATTGAACACCACTCAAGCGATGCCAGCGTTTGGCCACTCGATCTTCTACTTGGCATACTTTGAATTCCCAGCGATAGATTTTAAAAGCCAAGGAGAGTATTCCTGTGTCTACGGTGTTAACATCTCCTCAAGGTCCTTCTGCTCTGTTCCCTCCAGGTCACTCCAAGTATCTGTCGTCGGTAAGATCCAAAGAGCCCAAGAGAGTTTATTTGTCTTATTATAGCTACTTTTCCATATCACTAACTCTTCTACTTGATCTTTTAACCACTGCAGCAACATCCTCCTCAGTCGCCTTAGGAGTGGTGGGTGGGCTAGTGGTGCTGCTACTTGTGCTGGTTATCGGTTACCTAGTCTGGAGAAAGAGACGGTGGGGTGCTGGTAAGTGGCAGCAATAGACACTTTCGTATTACAAAATGGCCCCAATGCCCCCTTTGTCTTACTGTCAAGCTGCACCAAGTAATATATTTATTTAACAATGTTAAACATTGCAATTATAATATGAACATTGCAGCTTGTAAAACTGATAGTGATTATCACTCGACTCCAGTGCAGAGAATCTTTCATCTCTCAGCACATTGAGTTGGTTGTATCTCCTGCGACTCACAGTTATAATGTGTCAGTGTTGGGTTTACATCTTGTTTCCACTGACCCCAAAGAAGTTCAAGAACGGAAAAAAGACAATATGTAACCAACAAAGAATGATGATATGACCTGTTCACCACCAATTGGCAGAAGATTAATGTTAGCACCTGAATACCTGAATACAAAATGAATGCCGATATAGCTTTGGAGGGCGTCAACGGTGTGTTTACAGCATGTTGTGCTGCCCCCAAGTGGCCTAAACATATCTGCTAATGCAGGTCTAAAGACTCATAATCCATAGTCCAGAGACCGAGTTGCTCTGGATTCCTCCAGTATTTGATTCAGTTCAAAACTTTGAACTTTTTAACTTTTTTCAGGTACCCTGGTTCAGTTTAGTAACAGGCTTGGAGGAACAATAAAGCAAGATATGGAAGAGAAGAAAAATGGAGGACTTGATGGAAGGTACAAAAAAAACATAGCTGATGTTGTTTACTAAGATACACACTTGTATTTTAGATCAAGCAACTTGAAAGACATCCCTTTTGATTTAAATTGTCCCCCTCCTTCTCTCCCTCAGAGGCCAAAATACCCAAGTGAATGATCAGGCACACAGCCGCGGCCTGGAAGACCACAATGCTGACGCTGACAACTCAGTCGAGGATGTCCCTGAAGACCTGGCTGGGAGAGTGTGTTATGAGCTTGAGCCACTCGTTCTCTCGTGATAACTATGTGCCTCAATGAACCAATAACCTATGTCATGCGGCTTCACTAAATTTAAAGAGTAACATAGTACCTTGAAAAACAGGTTTTTATGACTCTCTGGCTGAAAGTCTTAAACCTGTTGCACCAGAAATCCCAGCCAACAGTGATGTCTCGGCTTATCAACACAACCTGTCGTACACTTCTACACCACTGCAGAAAAGAGAGAAGGGAGGTGAAATTGTGATTTGGAATAACATGGTTTAAACGGGCAACACTTATTTTCATACTTATTCCTGAAGTGATTTTTGTTTTTCTGCGAGATTCTGCCAATCACAAAGTTAAGGTCCACTGTCCTGTGGGAAGATACTGACTACATTGTCTTTGTATTGCGTGACAATTTGCTTTTTTTGGTGTCTGTGATCTGATCAATACATTTGTATTTCTTACAAACCTTGCACCTTTTCATTTAGCTTTTCATTCTGGGTTTTGATTGATTACACCGTGCAGATTATGGAGAACATGGGATTCAATTTGACCAAAACAGCAGTCAAGATACAATGATACAGAAAGAAATCCCCAACTTGAATAAATCCTTTAAATCAGAATCATGAGTAATTATCTTAACACAATATTCACAGTGTCAAAGCAGCAAAAATGTAATTCAGCCATCATACATTTGATCATTCACATCTGTGCTTTTACTGTCTACATATCTTCCATGAAAAAGGAGTTGAAGTACAAAGTAGCCTAAACTGGAAATACTTAATTAACAAGTATCTCAAAATGTGCTTATGTACAGTACTTGAGGAAATGTAATTAGTTACTTTCCACCCCAAGTGTGTGTGTGTGTGTGTGTGTGTGTGTGTGTGTGTGTGTGTGTGTGTGTGTGTGTGTGTGTGTGTGTGTGTGTGTGTGTGTGTGTGTGTGTGTGTGTGTGTGTGTTTTGCTTTCACAATTAGCACATGTAGGCTAAACAACTGAAATGGCATGTCACACAAGTGGGTGTGCCCATGCAAGCAGGTAAGTCATGTCCAAACCTGCTCACCTTGTCTGCTCCACATACCTGCATAGGACACTGGAACAGGCTGGAACGTCTTGCATTTCTCTCTGTCTGTCTCTGGATCAAGTTGTTTTCCTTAAAATAGCAGAAATGTCGATCAAAGTGTTTTATTCCAGCGTGAGCGGTTCCACAGAGGTACAGTATGCAATCTTATTTCATTATTTTACTTGTTTTATTATATTGCTAGTACATTGGCATATTGGTAACATTTGACAAAAGGCATAAAGCATGTTGAATGTAGTATATCATACTTCACAAGTACAGTTTGTTTCTGTAGACAAACTGTTCAATGTTAACGGTATATGTAACTCCAGATGAAGAAAAGGCAGCAAAAAATCTTCGATGTCCTGGACAGCAAGAAGATCAACTATGACAAAGTGGACATTACTCAGGACGTTAAAATCAAAGACCAAATGAGGGAGTTGGCAGGGAACCGGACTGCACTGCCCCCTCAGATATTTAATGGAAACAACTACTGTGGGGTAAGTCTCACACAATAACCTAAATGTACAATACGGTGTATTGACAATAACACTTTCTCAAAAGTAATGGAATGTTAATAAAATGTTAATCATTTACACACTTGCTGCATTTGGAAAGAGGAAGAAAAAAACGTTGGTTGTCTAGGGAGTAGACACAGGAATTAAATAAATATTTACAGTATGGTTTACACACACACACACACACACACACACACACACACACACACACACACACACACACACACACACACACACACACACACACACACACACACACACTCCATGCTGCTCCTGGAGTGTTCTGAGTAATTTCATCATTCCATTAAGATTCATTGTGACACGTTGCACAAATATATATTAAAGGTAGGGTTGGTAATATCACCAAGAGTGTGCTAAATTAAAAATTAAAAAATCATCCAACCGAAAAACCCAGTCCAGTATTGCCAACTCTTTAACGATTAAAGCAGCTCGCAGCACCAGCTCCAGAAGTTGTGCAAGTGTGCAACACCGGCAGCCCGTCCCTTCAGGCCTCCCTCCAAAGCCTTTCACCCATAATAATCATTATGAACATAAACATATATCATAATGATCCGAAACAACATGGCTATTGTTAGTACTCGTAGATTTGTTTCTTTTTCAGAGAATTTGATTCATTCATTGCTGTCAGGATGTAGTTAGAATTTCATAAAAAATATAAAAACTGTTTTTGAAAGAAGATTACCAACCCTACCATATATAGTTACGATTATTCCTTTATACATGATAACTTTTAGTTACGTTTAGTGAGAGGATTATATAACCTGTACGGCATACGCTCTACAGTATAATGATTAATATATGTATTAAGATGTGTTGGAAAAATGTGTATGAGTATGTCTCTCTGCATCCCCCTCAGCCCCAAAATCATTGATCCGACACCCTTTCTTTCTTTCTTTCTTTTCATTTTTTCTTTCTTTCTTTTAGGACTTCAAAGCATTTGAAAATGCAATTGAGGAAGAAACATTAGAGAGTTTTCTCAAGCTCTAAAAGCAATGGAGACCAGCAATGAGACAACAATACAATACATCTATACCATATAAACATTTTTGTTTCCTTTCATTTTATTCAGTCATATTTGATGGATGATGCCCAAATTCAGGAAATGTATTTGTCTTACAGTGAAGTGGAAGTGCTTGCCTTCTTTTTGTGTACATCTGCACAGTTTGTATGACTGAAATAAAAAAATCTGAAATAAAACGCTGCCTGATGCACTCAGTCTTATTTTTACGGTGAGCTGAGATCATAGTTACTATATAATCTGGCTTCATGGAAACACAGCAATGTACACATTATGGCCAGGTAACAATTCATATTGTGGTCAGCCAGGGTTCTTCTCTTAGATTTAAACAATTTAAAGTGTCCAGTTCAACTGTTATTTTTATTAACGAACCAGATCAGAGCATTAGCACAGCAACATATAGTTGCTCTTGTCTGCAAGTGTCACCAAACCACAAACAACCACACTTAAAGGTTAAAGGTCCAACCATAGTGTCGCTAATAGTGACCGAAGTAACCACAAAGCACTTGTGAACTTACAAAATGTTAAATCAGCAGTAATATTGCAGAGTAAACAGAGAATATAAAATCCATTAACTTATTATTATTATCATTACTTGTATTCAATAATTGTACATGTACAATGTCATAAATTGTCAATAACAAACGGCAAAATACATTGAAATACAGTTAATCCAACAAACCAGGGGGGCAACCGCAGAGAGAAAGAAAAACAGACAGAAACAAAGCATAACATAAAAACTAAAAAACGAGGACACTAAGGCACAAACTGTGATTGTGTAATTACAAACCTATATCATATGCAACGCATGCCGTTACTGTTCCATTAACTTATTATACCGGTGCTTGCTAGTGGACTTTCACACACCTACTGCCAGGTTTTTTCAGTTGTAAAAGAAAACAAGAATACATAACATTTCCTCAAACAACTAAAAAATAGTTGCAAAAAGACTCAAATTACCTAACTTTAACTGAGAATACATACTGAATCTATGACTAACACTTTACTATGGAACAAGTCACTGTCTTGAGGAGCAGGTTTTCCACAAATTCAAAATAAATTGAATTTTTTTGCAATTCAAAGGGATTCATATATACAAAATGTACTTTTCTTGTGATCTACCTCATCAGTAGGAAATACTGAAAAACATTGTGCTTTACAGAAAATTAAGCAGCACTCAATTATCCTCACGACTCCTGAGTTTTTTCCTGTCATGCAGGCAGCGCCATCAGTTGTGAATTGTATATTCAGTAGGCTGTTTAATTTAATTATCCTAACAACCCAGAGTCTCCCCCAATCAGGATGGTTTGACCGAACCGGGCACACGCTGCTAAAACATGGAGGAGCAAAATAAGTTGAAACCAGAGCCGGCAAAAAAACGACACTCCGCTGCATAAAAAAGTCCCTTCAAAATAAAACCACAGGATAAAAAATTTAAACAAAAAAGATTATTAATATATATATATATATATATATATATATATATATATATATATATATTACCCAGGACCCACTGAAAAGGGGCCACCAGTTGAGAATCACTGATATAGCCTATGGAACCCATTTCCGAGAGTAAAAGAAACACATTATGAGTTAAAAAAGTCATAATTCTGAGATAGAAAGTCGAAATTATGCGATATTACCAGATAAAGAAGAAAAAAAGCGATTTCTATCTCATAATTATGACTTTCTATCTCATAATTTCGACTTTTTAGCTAATAATTATTTTTCTTTTACTGTCAAAAATGGGCTTCCATATGTATCTATTAATTTAGTTATTTCATAATTTTTTATCTATTTGTTTTGAGCTGGGCGTTGAAACTCCAACAGGCAGCGCGTTGGACGCCATTGCACATACGGGGCCTCCTGGTCCACTTAAAGCAATGTCGCGAGGATATGACGTCCTCTTTTACCGCTACCCAAGAGGAGGATAGGGTACGTTTCTTCCACTACCGGCACAATCTAAACGATTAATCGAACATCTCAATATATACATTCATCACAGTGAGCTGTATGTGATGTTTAACGACTCTTCTTTCATTTATGTTCTTTATTGCAGATCTTTAAGTCCACCATCCATCGATAATCAACTATGGCCGAGGAAGGGTGAGCGTGACTCTGTTATTCTGGTGCTAACGTTAAATCCGCAAAGTCGGATTTCTAATTATTAAAACGGCGCTGACTTTATATGGATGTGGTGCTGTATGTTTAAAGTGTTTCGGTAAACGTTACTTGGTTCCGACAATGACTGTGTGGTGATTTAGGGTTCGGTGTAGCCTCATTTGCTAAAGCTAGCCGACTAGCTCCGCAGAGTTGCATGTTGTGGTGGGTAACACTTCATAGCTCCGCGTGTCACGTTATTAAAGTACAGACGTTATAGCACACACTGTAGGGATGGTTCATACTTGTGGGGAAGTTTAACGTTCATGTGCTTGCTCTGCTCTTGCGATGCTAAGTCAAGTAATTTCTCTACGTGGGGAATAAGTCGGTTGTAGTAACGTTACATTGTACCCAAACTGATTCCCACTGAGCAACAGCTGAAGGAGCTCAACGCACTTCAATGTAATGGCATACATCATAATTAATCAACACATGTGGTTTTACTTACATAAAGCTTAAATAAATGCACTTTGAACGTAATACCAAAACGCAGCATTTACTAAATTAAATTTTTCTAAGTGGGGGTTTCTCCATGCAGAATGTGTCCCTAGAATACTAAGAATCACTTCACACCACAAAAGTAAAAGACAACTCAAGTCTCGGTTGATTTACAAATGGGTAGTCTATATTTCTTCTTCCAAGAAACAATCTATTCTAAAATGTATGATTTGGAAGCACCAGGTAACGTGTCTGTCACAGTCCTTTTTATATAGGGGATACTAGCTTCACCTAAATGTAAACATTTAAGGGTCCGCTGCACTGAAGCATAACACTTCCGTTTAGGTGAGCTCTCTGGCACTTGAATGATGACTTTACTTTCTTTTGTCGGATACCCCTTCTCTCTACAATGAGTGAGATCCCCTCTCTGACAATGCTGGAAGCTCTACTGAATTCTGCTAATTTGTCCTGCTCAGCTTGGTAAAAATGTTAACCTTTCCCCCCATGTCCACCTGTTTTTGATAGCGTCGCCGCTGGAGGTGTGATGGATGTCAACACGGCTCTCCCTGAAGTGCTCAAGACCGCACTAATCCACGATGGCCTTGCCCGTGGTATCCGTGAGGCTGCCAAAGCCCTGGACAAGTGAGTTCATTATTTGTCCTTAATAGGTGTATTGCTGATGATGGCATGGCTCTCTCTACTGAACGCGTGTGTAGAAGTCTGCCATTGTTACCAGATTTCAAATTTTTAGATGCGTTTAAGCCCTGACTGAAATGATTCTGTCTTCCAGGCGTCAAGCCCATCTCTGCGCCCTTGCAGGCAACTGTGATGAGCCCACATACGTCAAGCTGGTGGAAGCCCTCTGTGCTGAGCATCAGATCAACCTGATAAAGGTAGTGCGCTTGCTCCCCCACACCAAATTCACATTTTAAAATGGAAGTCACAAGGTCTACATTTCAGTGCACACTAGTTACCCTGTCTATCAAGCATGACATGCGTTAAATAATTGATGTGTTAACCTCTATTCAGGTTGACGACAACAAGAAGCTCGGCGAGTGGGTCGGTCTGTGCAAGATTGACCGTGAGGGCAAACCCCGCAAGATTGTGGGCTGCAGCTGTGTCGTGGTCAAGGTAAATGATGCTTTGTTTACATGGGACTTTATATTTGGCCTGCATTCTAGCCAAAAACCCAATGAAATTGACGTAACTCCGTACATATTGCTGTTAAGTAGATGCATTAAGACTCTGAGATCTGCCAGTCAAGTGCAGGTGCTGTGCCTTGTGCCATGCAGCTGTTGTTGATTATAACGCTTGGCTAAATAACTGCCAGGGTACGAGCCCCGTCGTCTACCTGTGATGTCTGGGGTCCCTAAAGAATGGCTACAAATAGTGACGTGTCATCACTGAAATTCATCTTTTAAACTGCTGTCCAAATCGAAATGCCTCTTTCAATCTCTCGTTTGCAATGCTATAACCCCCCCCCCCCTATAATTTATAGCTATAACTTGCTGCTTTGTCTAGTCTACCCTGCTCATCTCAATGTATTTTTCTGTCAACAGGACTATGGCAAGGAGTCTCAAGCGAAGGATGTGATTGAGGAATACTTCAAAGGCAAGAAATAAAATGTCAATAAAAAGTGGAAAATAGTAGCAGTTGTCTGAAGTGTTCCCTTTTTCCCCTTTGGATATTTAATTGACCACCAGTGGCTTTGTTAAAATATGTAATTATTTCAGCGTACTTACTGAATTATGTGTATACTTCACAGTTCATGGAGGTCAACAGCAAGAACAAGTGCCATATTTCATTTTAACTCAATTTTACAAAACAACTATGAAAAGTTGTCTTGTTCCAATTTATAAAATGTGTTCTTGACAAGAGGCCTGGCATTTAGAATATACGGAAAAAATTAAGAGACAAATTGAAAATGTGTTTTATTCTATAAACTGCTGACTACATTTCTTCCAAATTTCAAATAGTCATTTAGAGCATTTATTTGCAGAAAATGACAACTGATCAAAATGAACGAGATTCAGTGTTTTTTTTTTTTTTTTTTTTTTTTTTTTTCTTCTCAAGATCTCGAATAATGCACAGAAAACAAGTTTGTATTCCTTTTTTAAGCAATGCTAATGTTTTAACTTCGGAAGACTTCCGAAATCAATATTTGGAATCTTGATTTACAATCGCAGCTTGCATGAGTCTTGGCGTACCGTCCACCAGTCTTTGACATTGCTGTGGAGGACTTCATACCACTCCTGGTACACACATTAACAAATGTTTCACGGTGGGTGGAAGATACTGAGGCTTGTAGGTCTCCGTCGAACTAGACGACCAGCGATCGGGCGAAGCTGAACATTTCACTGATCAGAGAAGATGTCCATACTCCAGTCCTCTATGGTCCACTCAGGATTTTTTGCAAACCTCAGCCTGGCTCTTCCTTGCTTGTTGGTGAAAGGATTTTTTTTTTCTAGCTTTGCACGACTTCAGCCCTGCCCCTAGGAGACGGTTTGTAACTGGCCTCACTGTGTGCATTTCACCTCTGCTGCCGCTTGCCACTCTTCTTGGAGTTCACTTGATGTCGTCCTACGGTTGAGGAGTGACATTCGGATGAGTTGGCAGTCATCCCGGTGGGCTGAGAGTACTACTAGCACTGTTTTGCCATCCAGCTGGTTCTATTGCAAGAGGATAGTGACGACGACAGCATGTGGTATCCATGAGGCTGCCAAGGCCCTGGACAAGTAAGTTCATTTTTACGTCAATATTACGTCAATATTTGGTGTATCGGTGATGATAGCATGGCTCCCTCTACTGAACGTGTAGAGAAATCTGCCATTGTTACCTGATGTCACATTTTGAGATGCGCAAATGGTGTATAAGCCCCGACTGAAATGATTCTGTCTTCCAGGCGTCAAGCCCATCTCTGCGCCCTTGCAGGCAACTGTGATGAGCCCACATACGTCAAGCTGGTGGAAGCCCTCTGTGCTGAGCATCAGATCAACCTGATAAAGGTAGTGAGCTTGCTCCCCACACCAAATTCACATTTTAAAATGGAAGTCACAAGGTCTACATTTCAGTGCACACTAGTTACCCTGTCTATCAAGCATGACATGCGTTAAATAATTGATGTGTTGACTTCTAATCAGGTTGACGACAACAAGAAGCTCGGCGAGTGGGTCGGTCTGTGCAAGATTGACCGTGAGGGCAAACCCCGCAAGATTGTGGGCTGCAGCTGTGCCGTGGTCAAGGTAAATGATGCTTTGTTTACATGGGACTTTATATTTGGCCTGCATTCTAGCCAAAAACCCAATGAAATTGACGTAACTCCGTACATATTGCTGTTAAGTAGATGCATTAAGACTCTATGAGATCTGCCAGTCAAGTGCAGGTGCTGTGCCTTGTGCCATGCAGCTGTTGTTGATTATAACGCTTGGCTAAATAACTGCCAGGGTACGAGCCCCGTCGTCTACCTGTGATGTCTGGGGTCCCTAAAGAATGGCTACAAATAGTGACATGTCATCACTGAAATTCATCTTTTAAACTGCTGTGTGGGCTATATTTGTCCAAATCGAAATTCCTCCCTTTAAATCTCTAGATTCCAAAGATATAAAAAATGTTTTCCTAAATGTAGATAAACTTAAGGGAACTTTGATGGGGAGTCATGCGTTTGTTTTTCGGCCGGATATATGACTTTAAAGATATTTGAGCATTAATACAAACTGATAATGCCCATTCAACATCTTGAAATGACGCTTGTCTCTTCAATGAAAAATGTTTGTAAGGTTATCACAAACAAATCTTTGGCCTGTCTGCTGGCATTTTGCTTGACCTACAGTGACTCGTCTTAAACGGCCAGTAATGCCACCAGGGCTGTAATTTGATGCTTTGAGTACTTAGAAAAGCGCTATATAAAATGAAAGTATTATTATGCTTAGTAGAATCTCTACCCTGCTCATCTCTAAATGTATTTTTCTGTCAACAGGACTATGGCAAGGAGTCTAAAGCAAAGGATGTGATTGAGGAATACTTCAAAGGCAAGAAATACAATGTCAATAAAAAGTGGAAATGGTAGCAGTTGTCTGAGGTGTTCCTTTTTTCCTTTGGATATTGAATTGACCACCATCTGTTTAAAATATAACTATTTCAGCGTACTTACTGAATTTAATGTGTAGACTGCAAAGTTCATGGAGGTAAACATCAGCCAGAACTCAAATTGTAGGGTGTTTATGATTTTACACCCTGACTGAAAGTTTGTCTGGCCTTTTCTGATTTATAAAATGTGTGCTTTTATTTTTATTAAGACCTCGGTATCAGTTTCTCTGGTCTTACTATTTATTTGTTCATTTGAGTAAATTTAATTCTATAAACTGACCACATTTTCCCAAATTTCAACTAGTCATGTAGAGCATTCATTAGCAGAACATGACAACTGATCAAAGGGACATATCATATTGCTGTGGGAGACTTCATACCTGGAGGCAGCTGGGGGAATAGTGGCTGCTCTAAGTAGATCTCTAATTAAACCAGAGATCTACGCGGCTATTGATGGCAAACTCACTGTGGAAGATGAACTTTTAAACTTCCTCGTCATCAAAATAAACTGAGTCATGACAACATTATTTTATTAGTTGTGAACCACTTCCGGTTGGATTGAGAAGTCAAAGAAAGTTCTTTTATAACTCTGCCCAAGCTCCAGTCAATGCTTTGTAGCACATAAGGCGGCGCACAAAGACGTAAATAACGTAAAGAGTTGTTTGAAACCAATTAATTGGGCGGGGGAGAATATCCCTCGCTTTGTGTCTCATTACATAGACGAATTTCCGCCTGTGTCTTTCAACTCCCTTGACGTTTCTTGCCTGCTTGGGGGAAAATGAGCGTCTGAGCACAGACATGTCCTCCATGAAACATGCTACGGGTTTGCAGACAAATGTCTGCGAGGATCTCCGTATGGAAGGTGTAACTGGTGCATGGAGCCTCGGTCCTGGATCAACCTGATCTAAGCAGAGGGATAACGAGGAGGCGCCAAGCCACAGCTTTGGCCAGAAGGAAATTTTGTACGGCGTTTCTATGAAGGCTGCGGCTGTGGGGTCACGGGATGTAAAAACACCTCTTGCAAGGAACATGCTTGAGGTTGGGACATCTCCTGCCATCCAGATATGATTGTGAAACATGAGTATTAGAGTTGTGTCCTATAATTCACGTGGCTTGCTCCTTGGTCATTCTGCCGGGGACAAAGCGCGACGCATTGTTATTGACACTTAAATGGGGAGTGCTGATATCTTGTGTATACAAGATACTTTTTTTTTAGCCAAACAAGACCTGGATCAACTTAATTCTGCCAATGATTTTCATGGGGCAGGGGAATCCACAACAGATCTAAGCACGGGAATAGTGCGTGGCAGAATACCTGGTGGGGTCGCCATTATGTGGCATAAAATAAATATGATCCACTGATCAGTGTGATTAGGCTAGAGGTGGACTGCTGCATAGCAATTAAAGTTGCACATAGTAAAAATGTTTTTGTAATTTTAAATGTTTACACTCATGAAAGTAACCAAAACGAGGATGAATACCTTCATAGGCTCGCTTTTATAAGCTCCTTTGTCAAAGGAAGTGCGTACACAAACATAGTTGTTGTGGGGGATATGAATGCTGATATTTCAGATAATAACTCCGTTTGGTCAACACCTCATGCAATTTTGTCAAGATAGCAAGTTGGTTCTGTCCAGCAAAGTGCTGTTGCCAGTAAATAGCTACACATGTGAAGCATGGCATACAACATCTTGGCTGGATCCCTGTATATGTACAGCTGATGCAGTCATGATCTTGCTGGCTGGGGCCGAGTAGAATGACTGAAGTCATTCTACTCGGCCCAGAACACCTCAGAAATCAACTATCTGACGATATGGTTTCCCTGGATGGCATCGCTCTGGCATCCACCACCACCGTAAGGAATCTCAGAGTTATTTTTGACCAGGACCTATCCTTTGGCTCCCACGTGAAACAGATCTCAAGGACCGCCTTTTTTCACCTACGGAACATCTCAAAGATCCGGCACATCCTGTCTCAAAGTGATGCAGAAACATTGATCCACGCATTTGTTACTTCAAGACTGGATTACTGTAACTCTGTATTATCAGGCTGCTCCGGAAAGTCCCTTGGGTCTCTCCAGCTGATCCAGAATGCTGCAGCTCGTGTACTAACAAGGACTCGGAAGAGAGATCACATTACTCCTGTATTAGCTGCTCTCCACTGGCTTCCTGTAAGATCGAGAATCATATTTAAAATCCTCCTCCTCACCTATAAAGCCTTAGCTGGTGATGCACCATCATATCTTAAAGAGCTTATAGTGCCATATTACCCCACTAGAGCGTTACGCTCACTGAATGCAGGGTTACTTGTGGTTCCCAGAGTCTTAAAAAGTAGGTTGGGGGCTAGAGCTTTCAGTTATCGGGCTCCTCTTCTGTGGAATCAGCTTCCACTTTCAGTCCGGAGGGCAGACACGGTCACCTCATTTAAGAGTAGACTTAAGACTTTCCTCTTTGATAGCGCTTATAGTTAGGGCTGTTTCAGGCTTATAGTTAGGGCTGGCTCAGGTTTGCCCTGGTCCAGCCCCTAGATATGCTGCTATAGGCCTAGACTGCTGGGGGACATCTTAGGATACACTGAGCTCCTCTTCTCTTCCTCTTTCGCTCCTCTTCTCTTCCTCTTTCACTCCTCCTCTCCTCTTCTTTCTCTCCATCTGGATAAACTATTGTCTCTTCAATGCACATTACTAACTCTACTTTCTTTTTCCATGGAGTCATGGCTGCCTGGAACCGGTCCAGGCAGCCCTGGGTCCTGCCCCCGGTCCTGCCATGGATTCATGGCTGCCTGGAACCGGTCCTACCTGCTGCCATGGCCCTGCTGATGCCCCCCTCCTCTCTACCGCCTTCTGCTTCATGGATTATCAGGATCATGGACCATGCCTAATACTCATTATATGAATAATTTCTGTCATATTCATTGAATGTGCTGTAACTACGCTATTCATTCTGGCCACATGACATCTATTGCTTCTGTCCATCCGGGGAGAGGGATCCTCCTCTGTTGCTCTCCCTCAGGTTTCTTCCCTTTTTTCCCTGTGAAAGGGTTTTTACTATCTCTTTAGGGGAGTTTTTCCTGATCCGATGTGAGGTCCCGGGACAGGGATGTTATGTGTACAGATTGTAAAGCCCTCCGAGGCAAACTTGTATTTGTGATGTTGGGCTATATAAAATAAACTGAATTGAATTGAATTCTCATGACTGTCTCGAGGATGTTGCAATCTTGTATGAGCTGGCTACAACAGATCCTACCTGTCTCTATGAGATTAAATGTTGAGAATCTATCTGAGTTGACCAGTAATGATGATAACCATGAACAACACTCTTAAGTAGATTGGTCAAATCTCACAGAAGATAATTTTTTGCATTACAATTCACAAACTTATAAGAGCCTCGGAAATATTGATATACCACTTGATGCAATTCTGTGTGGCAACATTAACTGTAAAAAACAAAACCACAATAGTGATCTATGTGTAATGTATGATAACATTGTGAATTGTCTAAATAATGTAAGTAAATCATTTTGCAAAAAAAGGGCTAAACAACATAATCTTTAGTAGTGTGTAGCATGCCGTGAACTTACATTTACGTTGAGATCGGTCGACCAATGACAGTTCTCTCTACAGTCAGAGCTTGCGCAAGAAGGTGGAACGTGAGGGAGATACCATTTCCAAAACTTGTAAGGGGGTAATAACTATTTTCCCGGACGTAGCAAAATCCCGGACGTTTTTGGAATCCCTGCCGGACGCTTTTTTTAGGTCTCGAAAAGAGGACATGTCCGGGAAAAAGAGGACGTTTGGTCACCCTACATAATTTGATCGTTATTACAGTATGCCTGTTGTGCAGTGTATAGAGGCAGCTTGTGCACCCATATTA
This sequence comes from Myoxocephalus aenaeus, assembly GCA_038501785.1. Lineage (NCBI taxonomy): Eukaryota > Metazoa > Chordata > Actinopteri > Perciformes > Cottidae > Myoxocephalus > Myoxocephalus aenaeus. The sequence goes on from JBAMJR010000091.1 coordinate 2,708,690, forward strand.
CATTGGTATTAGCTTTTTGTGTTTTCTGAAAAACCTGAAAAAATGACTTAGGCCATTATTTTAGGAAGGTGACGATATGTGTCTGAACTCCATTTTTTTTTATCAGGAAAAGCAAGACATGGTCCAGAGTGTGAACACAAGAAACACACAAATGCTACATTTAAATATCCTGTGCACTTTATTACAAGAAATTAACAGGCCATGAGAGCAAACTCCATGGCCAAAAAGTTTCAACAGAATAATGTCTATGATTTCTGGAAAGAAGTTAAGGTTGCCATTAACATGACGATGTCCCTGCCATCCAATATTGATGGGGCTATTGGTTCAGACAGTATTGCAGATCTGTGGAGTAAACATTATAGGGATATTTTCAACAGTGTTAAGACTTAAGAGTGACACATTTAATATTGGTGATGTTCCTAATGATGCTGGTGTGTGTATTAGACCTGATGAAGTTTTGTATGCCATTGAAAAATTGGCATTGAACAAAGCATGTGGCCTTAACCAGATAACAGTAGAACATCTGAGGCATGCTAGAAAAAGAACTTCAGTGTTACTTGCTGTGTGTTTTTCTGGATTGTTAATGCATGGCGTACTTCCTGACTCTATGCTGACTGTTTTGTTGGTGCCAGTAACCAAAAATAAAACCGGTAAAATATCCAGCATTGAAAATTACCGATCAATTGCTCTGGCCAGTGTACTTTCTAAAGTACTAGAACAAATTATCTTAGATAGGCTTCAAGAGTACATAATAACCACTGATAATCAATTTGGTTTTAGAAGTAAAACATAGCACAGACTTATGTATTTATGCACTGAAGGAAGTTGTTAGTAAGTACAGGAGACATAACGCCACAATATCGATGTGTTTCCTGGATGCATCTAAAGCTTTTGATCAAATTAATCATTTTAAATTGTTTGTCAAATTGCAAGAGTGAGGGGTCCCTCCATATTTGATTAGGATTTTGCACTTTTGGTATTCACGTCAAACCAGGCAAGCTAGATGGGGTAAGAATGTATCTGCACCCTTCCTAGTGACCAATGGCGTCGGACAAGGTGGAATACTGTCGCCTGCTCTTTTCAATCTATATATGGATGACCTTTCTAAAAAGTTAATTAAAAGAGTGTAAGATGGTGGGGAAAGTCTTATTAACCATCTGATCTACGCTGACGACTTAGTGGTCCTGTCTCCTTATAGCGCTGGTTTACAGCAATTGCTCAGAGTCTGCTCAAGGTATGGTGTGCACTATGATATAAAATCCAACTCTAAAAAGAGTGTTATCGTGATAGCTAAAACCAAGGAGGATCAGAAGCTACATTTCCTTCTTTTTTTATGGGAGACCAGGAGCTAAATGTGGTGGACAAAGTCAGATATTTGGGTCACATCATCAGGAATGACCTAAGTGATGATGACGATGTGCAGCGACAGTGTTGCAAACTTTATGCACAAGCTAATATGCTGGCACGTAAATTTCATATGTGTACAGAGGATGTTAAAACCGCTCTCTTTAGAGAATACTGTACTCCTCTCTATACAGCCCACCTATGGTGCAGTTATAGTAAAGCCAAAATGAAAAAGATTCAGGTGGCATTTAATGATGCTTTCAGAATCTTGCTCAAGCTTCCCAGATGGTGTAAGTCATATGGTTGTGACTCGTAATGTTCCCACTTTCCATGCTGTGTTGAGGAATTTTATATACAAATGTAAATGTCGATTAAATGACTCAGAAAATGTAATTATAAAAGCCTTAACTGAGCCAACACAGAGTGATACGAGGTATTCTTCTTGTTTCTGGAAATATTGGAACAAGTGTCTGTATGTTTTTAACCACGAGTGACTTTTTAACTGCAATGATTATACCTGTGTCCTCGTATTGTATTGCATTTTATATATTGTTGTATTTATGTTTGTTGCTATATGAACCCATGAGTCTGAAATAAAAAGGAATATAATACACTCCTGGTGCAAAAAGTTTTTAAAAAATGTTGCAGTATTTGCGAGACACTGAAGCTTGTGTGTCTCAGACTAACCATTAAACGACCAGGGATTGGGCAAAGCTGAAAATTGGACTCATTGAGAAGATGACCGTTCTCCAGTCCTCTATGGTTCACCTGCCCCTAGGAGCCGGTTTGTAACCGTCCTTGCCGTGCACTTCACTACAGCTGCCGCTGGCCACTCTTTGGAGTTCATTTGATGTCATCCTACGGTTGAGTGACATTCCGGTGAGTGGAAAGTAGTTTTTAGGCCTCTGCCGGTCTGTAGCTTTGTTGTCCCTAAAGTCTGCTGCTGGACTTTGTTTTATGAAACACCGTCTTTTAAATTTTAAGGATGGAAGCAACCTGATGCTCACTGTTTCTCTCTGCCAGTAAAACCAGAATGTAACCCCTTTTCCCCTCACTCAACTTTTATTTTTAACCATTTTGGCTCTTTAGTCACTTTCTTTATTTGAGGTATTTTTAGGTACTAGCACCGTTTCTCCAGCTGGTCCTATTGCAAGAGGATAGTGATGACCACAGCACTGGTTTTTATACTTTTTTTTCAGGTGATCACTTAATCAGTACCCCATGAAGTAGAATCTGGTGAGTCTGCCTTGGAATTCAACAGACACTGGAATGGAATGGCTGCCATACACAGAGATGGTGATTTAAAAAGATGTGGTGTGGTCTACATTTTTTCCAGAGCTGTATGCTGCACTACATTCAATTTTTTTAGAATCAGTTTTATAATTTCATTAGGAAAGACAAGATGCATAGATCATTTGGATAAGTTCTCCTTTATATCTACATACATAGACATTTCTGAATAAAGAAAAGACATTCAAACACATTAAGGCACAACACATCATGACGCACATCCTCAATTCCCCCCGCCCAAAAAATTACAAAAATTCAGAAAAAAAGACCCCAAAAAAGTTAATTCCTGTCCTTGACAAAAAAGACACCACTGCCCCTTAAGTTTATTGTAAATAATTTACACAAGTTTCTGATGCAGACTGCATTGTGTTGTGATTATTATATCACCAGGAAGAAAACATACAAAAAAAGAAAGCAGCTGTTATTCTCGCACACATAATGGCTGTACAGAAAAGCCCTTGATTGAAGATAGTTCGTCCCAGGTGACCCACAACAGGCCTGATACTAGTCTGTGCGCACCAGAAAAAACAAACAAACATCAAGGAGTTGCCCAGGAAATATCCTCCCAGGCCAAGAGAAGCCGTAACAGGCTTTCAGTCAGCTATAGCTGGAAGGACCGTAGATATCGGGGGAGGGGGGTTTCACAGCGGTCTGTTCCCAGCATTGCAACCTCGGAGGGCCCGAGCTTGGTACTTGAGTCCTCGCTCAAACCCCACTGTTCTTTTCTCTTCCACCTTTCACATCGTCTTTGCTTCTTAAGACCGTTCAGAGTTTTGTCAGAGACAAAAAAAATAACAAAAATAACAAAAACAGTTGCAGTGTATTGTTTGTTCTTAAATAGTTGTACAAAAGAAGGGGGCTGACCATATCTGCGGTAACATTGTATGAGTCCATATTGCTATTATAGTTACAGGTACTCAAACTCCAGTGCTTGGTGTAGAGCCAGCAGGTCAGAGTGACTGGATATCCTCCAGAAAGGCATGTTGTGCTGTGGAGGGAACACAAACCATTAGAACCATCGGGTGTAGTTTTCACAGCTGCACACCGCCACCGTAAGTCATGCAAGCTACACTACAGTAGCTTGTAGCTGCTTGCTTCGCAAAAGCACTGCAAACAAAACCCATGCAATCCCAAGGCTTAAAGGAGGAGTTCAGCATTTTGGGAAATAGACTCATCTGCTTTCGACCTGAGTTAATTTAGATGAGAGGATCTATACCGCTCATATCCGCGGCTCAATTGGGCTGCAGCCGTTAGCTTAGTATCAATCCAAAAATATAAAAAATGACACATAACTGCATGTAAAACACCCAATTGTTTTCACACTGCTGGTTTTGTTTGAATTAAAGAATGTATCATCTATTAATTAGTGCGCTATAAAATGAGAAGGAAATGTGAACGTTAGCTTTGAACAGGCTAGGTGTTTTCCCACCTGTTTCCAGCCTTCATGCTAAGCTAGGCTAACGTTCAAGGAGAGTATACATCTTCTCATCTAACTCAAGAAAGCAAATACGCATATTTCCCATAATGTCAAACTGTTCCTTTAACAATCCCAGCACCCAGCATAATGAATGAAACCCAAAGCTGGAGAAGAGATGGGATTTATATTCACACTTGAAAAAAATATGTCCTAGTATATCACTTCTTACGTTGTCTTTGTTGTGATATAACTACCTTTCTCTCACATTTATTACAGTATCAATGAAACAGACACCACACACCACTGGATAAAATCCAGCATTATTGCTAAATGAATGAGATTGTTTGAAGCTTAATCTCTGTGTACATTTTTGCAGTCATTCTTTTTCAATGTCAAATGTGACACAAATCAAGTTGAGTCGGGAAGTGACACAATTTAGCTGCAGAAGGTTCATCAATTCGGTATATTTGACTTTAAACAAAACTAAGTGCAAAATGTACCACATTAGCCAAGCCGCAATCTCAGATCTTCACCCTGACAGTTGCAATCATAAGTCTCCTGTCACTCACAAAATTAAATAATAAAAAAAAAAACAGCAGCAAGTAGAACAGAAAAAAGTAAATGACCATCACAAATTCTCTACAGCAAAGAAAGGCAGGCTTCGTCCAATCAGAGCTCACACTGTGTGGAGAAGGCGGGGTCACGGTGAGGTTGCGTGTCCATTACCTTTTTGGCCGCCTGCTCCTCTTCCACACCGTCCCCAATTACAACATACACTACTTTCCTGCCAAACCTTTGCATTATGCGCTCAAAGCAACTCTCTTTTCCTGCAAAAAAAACAAATAAACAAGGGGGGAGGAAGGAGGGTCACAAGGTCAGAGGGGTCAAAGTTCAGAAGTAGTTTGTTTACCTGGCTGGCTGCATGCTCTTCATCCTTCCCATCGCCAATCACAACATATGTAATGTTAGTGCCAAAGCGGGAGACTATACGCTCAAAACAGCTCTCTTTGCCTGGAGACAAACAAATGGCTTTCACAGTTTTTTTTCTTTATTGTTGAGATGGTAATAAAACACATGAAGATGCAAAGCTGTGGTGTGCATCAAGGGTGAAGTGAAGGAGAGGAGGCTGACACACACACACACACACAACACACACACACACACACACACACACACACACACACACACACACACACACACACACACACACACACACACATAGAGTTTTCTTTGAATGTTTGTGGTATGTTGGTGTAACTAATTGAATAATAGGCGTGTGATTACAGAAAAAGAACCGTCACACCAAAGCACGGTGATCAAGTTCCTCAGGTAGAAATCACGTGGGGGTCACCAAACTTCATGAGCCAATAAGAATGATGAATGTTTAACGTTCCCCATCCTCAAACCTGCGACATCGAATGGGACAGTCGGAGAGATGTCAATCAAGCGCAGCCTTTAGAAAAGGTCTAATTAGGCTAATTAAGTGAGAAAACCTTTGCGCTGTCAGCGATAGTTAAGCAATTAAGAAGGAAACAAAATACTGGTCATCTTAATTTAGAAAAAAAATACATTGTAAGCTCAAATAATTTTAATCAGAAGAGGTACATAGTCCAAGGCTGTAGCGAAGAGGCCGCCTGCACACGTTTGCTTTACTCAAAGGTATTTATCACAAACGCAATGTCACTTTGGGATTGAAATTCACAATTTAATGATGCGTTTTGACCTTAAAAATACAAAAATATTACTTTCACATGGCTTAATTGTATTCACTGGATGTAAAAAGAAGAAAAAACAAATCGTAATCTAAATCTGTGATCAATCTTAAATTATAAAGGCCTAACGTTACAAGTAATGCCTGTCACGGTCTCTGTTTCACAGTGCATTTATGTAATTAGTGTATAAAATGAGAAATATCACATAATCCAGAATCAAAACACTTTACATTATACTAACAGTTACTGTAATTGTATTAATATACAAGAGGGAGCACGGATTAAGAGAAGGATGTATTGTGATGCTAGTTAATATAGTATTATCATAGTCATTTAATTTATTAATTTAATTTATAAATCTACTACTACTATAGTATACACCTCTACGACTACTTGATAGCCTCTTGCTCAAGGTCAAAGTGTGTGTGTGTGTGTGTGTGTGTTTGGCCAAAGTGTAACCAGCAGGATCTATTGATTTAATGAACTGGGTTCAGTTACACACACAGGGTGTAAAATAAAACATACTGTAACTCAGACATTCCCAAACAGCCGTTCAGTGAACCTGAGCCCAACTAGAGCAATAAGTTAAATAGCAACACAAGAAACAGGAGTAGATGAAGAAACATACAAAAATAATGAACAACCAACAAAATACATGTGACCTTTGCACCGTTAAAATACCATAAATCAAATATACAGTTGGGTAATATTAAAGCACGGTCATTCATCATTTCCATCAATATGAGATTATTGTTGAGAATTTATGGAACATGTGTGCCTTACCTATTTTTGTTGCACTGTAAATGTTCTCGACGGGGAAAACAGATCCCATACTATATAAGAGAACTTTAGCCAGCGCTGGTATGAGCTGCGTTGTGGTCACCATCACGTTTACACAGTTACTCCTGTGGGAGGGACAGAGAGCAGACCTTATTATGTGAATGTGGCTGAACGGATCGATAGAGGGATTAATGGATCACGACTAATTGCCCATTAATGAGTTCCCACGCTCTAAATCTCGATCTTATTAATTAACGTAGGCGAGGACGAGGTGAAGAAAGAACACGTGGAACAAAATGGCACCTGGAGCTGATGATGGACAGAGACTTGAGTGCATGTGTGAGCCAGGAGTCGGTCAGAGCCTCCACCTCCGCTCTCAGCTGCAGCCAGGCGTCTCTTTTCGCAGGACCCAGCAGACCTAAAACACAGCATGACTTTATTAAACCCTCAAAGCATCACAGACACACATACAGTTTAATGTGTGCTTAAAAATGGCTTTTGTTGTTACATTTGCACAAAGCTGGCCTTAATGTCCTACAGTCTAGATACTGTTTGAGAATAGTTTGCACTCTAACAAATATAAATGTCAGGAGGAAAAAACTAAATATATATTTTGTTCTTGGCCTGAAATTGTTAAAATAAAAATAATTATTCCATTGGGAATTAACTAAAATAACGGGCTAACAGCAGCTTTGTTATTAATATCGGATTTCATATACCCATATAAATCAACAAGATATAAATCTCTATATACAGTAGTTTGCTGTTTTTATAAACATTGACTGAATACTTTATTTCAATTGAATTCAAATCTACAGCATGCATGTTGTGTCCACTAATATGTATTTTCTTTTAATTCTCCTATTTTCACCTGTTTGTTTAATAATACTTTCATTAACGCTGTTAGAAAAGGTTTTCTAAAACTCTGTTTTCCGCTTAAGTATCATACATTTAACATTATTATGCTATTAAAACTAGTATACACTGTAGCCTCTGTCCAGAACGTATGGAAAACATCATGAACCAAGCCAATACTTTTGGTACATGAATCTTTGGGAGACAATTTTCCTGTTTAAATAAACGAAACCTCCGCCTCTCTATCCCCCTGTGGTCTATCCCCGGTGTCGGATTGGCTTACCCCCCACATTGTTTTTGTACGAGCTATACATCTCTTTGACTCGTCGGTAGCGGAAGGCCAGTTTCCTCATCCAGTCGACCCCGCCGCGGACCCCCGTAGCCAGGCACAGGTTGGCGCTGGTTGCAGCTGCATGGAAGCCATCAGTTGCAAAACTGTAAGTACTGTCAATAATAATGATATGTTTTATTTGAAAAATCACCTCTGGTAGAACAAAAAGATCAAATGGTTATTTCAATATTCAGTACTATAAACATAACTGTGTATTTATTAGGAGGCAATTTATTACTACCTTTTAAAATATAGTAAAAAATGAAAATATTTTACTGTTTTACATATTGATGTATTACCATAACAAAGACACAAACAACAGAAATAAATACTGTGATTTGTGAAATATTATCCTATGTAAACAAAAATGTAATAACAATAACAATTTCTACATCAAACCTAATATTTAAGCAATGTGAATTGTTATATCCTCACCTTAAGTCCTGGCCATTGTCGTCTGATGACACATCATCAATGTGTACCTGATCACATTCCTGTGCGCACACAGACACAAACACCACACAAATAAAATAAGACCATTGATTCCCGACAGAAGCAGAAGTACGAACAGATGCATGGGTATTTCACTTTAAATAAACTAGTTTGCTGTCCACATTGTGAGCATTTAATATATAGAAATAAAGCATACAAAAACACGTTTTCACTGTCTTGTTAAAATTGTTTGTATGATAAATGGTTGAATAAATGTAATAGCTGGAAACATATTTCTATCCAGAGCTAATTTGTAACTTTGTAACTGTAAACTGTATTGAGACAAAGGAAGTTACACATTAGCTCTGTATAGAAATATGTTTACAGCTATTAAATGTATTCATCCATTTATCATACAAACAATTAAAACAAAACAGCATGCACTAAAATGTTATTATAAACACGGTGCAGCCCTGACAAGAAGTGGTATGTTACACCACTTTACACCACTAGAGGGCAGTACAGTCATACTAGTAGAAGCATTTAAGCGCTTAATGTTGTGCTCTGTGCAAAATTGTAATATTGTGCAAGACAATCTGAGTCTTTCAACATGACCTTTAAAGTTGTGAAATGTGTATTTTTGTCTGCATCAGTGTGACGTGTGTCTCACCTCCAGGTCATTAAAGAATAAGTGTGTGTCAGCCAAGTTAAAGATCATCTCTTCCATCCTCAGACCCAGCGTTACTGCCATCGGAGGGTCCTGATGGAAGAGGAAGATATAATTATTAGTATCATCATGACATCACCATTGAGACAACCTATCCGAGAGACGTCACTTCCTCTGGTCCCAATAAACGTTACTGTTTGAACACGCCTCCTACTTCTTCCTAATTCACACCCCTGGCCCCCACACCCTCACTTTTAGAGTTGGTACGCTCCACTCATCACGCTGACAGGCAGGTTGCACTTGTTCTGTCCCATCAACATTCCTCATGCTTGGTGCTGCTGGGGTGTTTGTGTGTGTGTGTGTGTGTGTGTGTGTGTGTGTGTGTGTGTGTGTGTGTGTGCTACTCTATTGCAAAGAGTAGGCACCCTCAAAGGGAGACGCTCGGAGTGTATTTGGTATGTGAATGGTTTGTGTGTGTGTATGTGTGAGCCGGGGGCTCAGCTGCAAAAACCATCATCTGTGATAGGTCAGCAAGGGACGACAGCTTTCCGCACAATTCGCTGACGCCGTCAGACGACCAGAATAGAAAGAAACTAACAGGAAGGAGAGTGAAAGTGAGCACACGGGCACAGAAAGTGTGCAGCGCTCTCCAGAACTTGAAAGAGCTGCTAATAGTGAAAGCAGCAATTTTGACTGTGTTTCTTTCCTGCTTCCCTGTCAATCACAGCGACAAGAGGCACTTATGTCTCTCAGGTAATGATTATGTTGGCGGCCGGCCAAAGAGAGCTGCTGACATCAGTGTGTGTCGAAACACTCACGGCGGAAATGTGTTTATTCCCTTTGAGCAGATGAATTTGGCTGTTGCTTTGGGCTCCAGAAAGGCTGAGCTGGCTTTTTGAAAAAAATATATTTTGCCAGACAAGTTCAATCAATCACAGAGAATTGCAGATATGACTTTGTCCTGGCAAAGGTAGCCTGAAACAAATCCACTCTCCACCTCTGCTGTTATCATTTGAGCGCTGGAAACTCAACACCTCATGATCATTATAATAACTCTGTGTGCATGAATGTATATATATATATATATATATATATATATATATATATATATATATATTAAAAAGTGAAACATCATTTAGAGCAGAGATACCAAAGAGCCCGTATGAGAAGGGTACTTCGGTCTTGTGGTTGCTATGTCAACAGTGTAAACACTATTTTGGGCGAGGTGTGAACAGACACAGCTGCCACTGCATTTCTTGAGAGCAGCAGCAGCAAATGAGGTGAACAAATGCTCTTAAAATTATTTGTAATACAAAACATGGCACATTATCAGAGGTAACATGAAACCTTATTTGAGCCAATGACATTTCATTCATTATTACTTCAGCCAAGCCTTTATGATATTATAATCCTAAACCGTAAATGAATTCTCCACCCTGAAATGTATATGCATTTTGTCCCCAAAAGGAGGGCGGCGCCCCACAAATTGAGTAAAACAAACACACACACACACACACACACACACACACACACACACACACACACACACACACACACACACACACACACACACACACACACACACACACACACACACATCCCTGTGCTTCTATCTTTGTGAGGCCACTGATTGACATAATGCATTCCTCGGCCCTTAACCCTAACCTTAACCATCACACCTAAATGCCTAGCCTAAAACTAATTATAACCTGAATCTTAAAAGCAGATCTGAACCCTCAAACCTTGAAGAAGAAGTGAGGATCAAACCAAATGTCCTCAAATTCGAAAACGCCCTCATCCTGAAGGTTTTAAAACTCCTAACAAAGACAGATCTACAAGTACCCAAGTTATGCCCATTAAATACCAATTGCCAAATGTTAAATTCAAAATACTGCAGAGCCAATAGGAAGTGCATCCGTGCCTACAGCCCACTATCTGTAAAACGGCTGGGCTCCATATGGCTCGATGTGAGTCTGGCTCATATGGTGTGTGTGCTGTGCCAGCTTTTCTTCTACTGCCAAACGAGAATATCAGAATGGAATCTGCAGGCTGCGGAGAAGGAAGCAAAGCCCGTACAGGCAGGCTGGTGGATCCGCCGGTGCCCACAGGAAACAAAATCACCCAGTAAAAAAAAGATGTAGCCACGGCCACATAGGATGATCCCAGATCAGAGCCAAGAGCTATTAAAATATAGGAAACTATAAACAGTGTAGCTATTAGGTGAGAGGGCGAGACCACCAAATAAGTTACAATTGAAGATCGAAATAAACAGCTGTCCAAGTGACATGTTTGCATGTTAAATTGATTAAACTAATGTAAGCAAAAGCAATTATAAAGGACTTTGAATGTATTCCTAATATATAGTACATTTAAAGAGTTTTTATGTATGTGGTCATCATCGTACATTTACTATAACTATATTATCCTTTCAAAAGTAAGTAATCTTTGACTGATATTCATCTTTCTAGGCAATGATTTACTTTTAGAAGAAAATTAACTAAATGAATATATACTGAAACAAAAAATTAAATAAAAACCCAACACATAGAAACAGTGGCAATATTTCTTCTTTTCATCACTAAATATTTCTTTCAGCCTTCCGCCATTCACAGGGCATGGTATAGCCTGTTTTAGCCTCTATGTAGCCTGTGAGGCAAAGCCCAGGGCCCTGTACCGCTACTGGTATACTTCAGGCCTATTGCTGTGAGCTAAAGATAACTAAAAGTAAAGCAGATAATGGTATCAGCATTATTATCAACTCCTCCCTTGTCTCATTTGGACTTTGGTCGCTGGACAGTCAGAGTTAAATGTCTAAAGAGCAAATTAAACTGAAACTGTAAAAGTGAGGGGGCCATTGTTCCCCTCTATTACCAATGACAAGTATTCACTTGTCGTTAAGTGCTTTCTTGGGTCAGTCCGTAACAGGATTACATATCATCCCTCCAAGCTTCAATAGTGCAGCAGTTGCAGCCTTTCCTCTCAGGGTTTGAGTTATAAATCCACCAGTTGGCCAATTGTGGTATTTAAAAAAAAAAAAAAAAAGCTGGAGTAAAGTGTGAAGATTCATCAGCCTTCATTGAATCAAAACCAGAACAGTGTTGTCCCAGCTGTAACCTGGATTCCACTTTGGCAGACAGAAATAAAGTGGAAGGATAGATTGACATAGTGCAGGATGGCTGTAGAGATTAAACCACAATAATAAACAGACAGCCGTGAAGGCGGGATCTTACCTTGCCATATTTCTGTGCGTAGGAGCCCGTGAGCAGAGAGTGGAAGACGATTATCGTCTCGTCCAGATCCCACACAAACACCCTCTGGAGAACAAAACAAGTGAGACGATGGAAGACGGTTATGTCCGTCCTTTTAGCCCATATGTGCATGAATGCTCAACTGGACAGGGTCATGGGTGGTCCTGCTCTCTATCAGCCTCCACTGTTGTTTCAAAGACTTCAGTGAACAGAGAGGCTGACGATCAAGAGGATACATCCATTGAGATTTAAGTCGAATATTCAGTCAGTGAGTGCTCGGTCAAGTGGGTGTTTTTGGTCTCTTACCTCCAGGTCACTATCCGGGGGAGGGGAGGGGTTGTTCTTGCGGCCCCTGCCCCGGGACTTGGACCCCCCACTCCGGCAGGCTCTGTCATCCAGCTCTTTGATGGGCGTGGAGGGGCTCTGCACTGTATCAAAGTCCCCTGAGAGGGTATGCAAACACAGGCAGGGCTAAACATTTGAAACATTTTGAATTCACAAATGATCAAATGTCCTGGTCTCGGGCTGCTCAAGCAATCACAAACTGTATTTCGCTGCATTAAAGCATCATAATGATGTGGTTTGAGCTGATCCCACAGGTGTGTTCGAGTATCCACTTCAGGAAAAGCGATAACTCAGACGTTGTACAGTAATACGCCATCTTGGCAGGTTTAATAATTCAAGGTAATTGGCACAACAGATCAACTTCAAGACTAGCAACGAACCTAAACAACTGGACTCGGACTGATTCATGATAACATGCAATGTAAAGATTTAACAGAGGAAAGATGGAGCCGTGCAATAAATTAAAAGGTAATATGATACTTTTTTTTTTGCAAAGATACAAAATTCTGCAGGAGCATACATGTGAGCGCACACACATTCCTCCTCATGCCATATGCTCCCACTGCTGTGTGGTAACCAGAACCAGACTCTAAGCTTCAGCTCTCATATTGTTATGTCTCAATCAGGGAGAGAGGGAGACCGAGAGAGAGAGGGGGAGGAGAAAGACACAATGAGTACGTGAGCGACAACCCCCCCACCCCAAAAAAGAAAAATTGTGAGAAAAGCAGCAAGGGGGAAAGTGACAGGAAGAATGATAAGCTCCTTGAATTAGGCTTCCTGAATTACAGCAAAGACAAACCAAAAGAAAAATGTGAAAAAAGAAACAAAAATAGAATACGAAGCCATGTTTCTGTACACATGGGTTTACTTGTCTTCTTTTCTCTTTCTCTGACCTGTCTCCCATGCAGTGCAATATTTACCGTAACATAAATTCACTCCAATCAAAGCCTCTGAGGCTAATGTAAACATGTGCCGATCCTCCAATTAGCGAGTGCGATGCCAAATAACTATGGCTGCAGTCTGAAGTTACTTCCTGTGCTTCATCATGGGTGAAAGAGAGTTTTGAACTCAGTTACCCAAACTGTGGTATTTTTCTGCTGGAAACAAGATTATGGAGCCAGTATGAAGGAGCGGTGAGTAGCCTGACATTTGTTTGCATATTTATGAACTGTGGTGGAGTGTTGATAATCTGCGTCTTTCAAATACAAACCTGGGTGAAGTTCAGCAGCCTGTCCGGTCATGGCAGGGGCGGGATCTTGCAGCTGGTAGGCTGCCGTGGTGCCTGTGCCATCCACGCTGTTGGAGGTCATATAAGTCCCGTAAGTGGAGGCGGAATAATACTGGGCATACTGGTTTTGGCCAAATGTCGTATATGAGGGATAATCCTGTTGAGAAAGACATGAATTATGAGCACACAAGAGTGCAAAGATGAAAAAAAAGAAAAGAAGGAAAATTGAGATGTTTCACTTGTCTGGAGAGGTTCAAATTGACTTTTGCAGAGAGACTTTACAAGGTTCCTTCTCATTTCTCTAATCTTTTATTCCCTCCATTCTGTAGTTTATAAGTCCAAAACAACTGAAGCCTTGAGTTGCTGCTTTTTACTGTCCCAGTGGAGATGGGCGCTTTTATGAGTCAGCTCTCTAAACCTGTCACTACGTCTATCTCCACATGTCCTTTATAAAGTGGAGCACACTGCACATGAATGCGCACACACACACACACACACACACACACACACACACACACACACACACACACACACACACACACACACACACACACACACACACACACACACACACACACACACAGTATGTACAGTTGGTGTGGTGTAGTCAGCAAAGCATGCACATTCACACATTCACACATTCACAAACTGTATCCACACAGACTTGCTGTCTATAAGTCTCTCGCTCTCCCTTTCAGTCACTCTCTCAATCTCTCTCTCTCTCTCTCTCTCACACACACACACACACACACACACACACACACACACACACACACACACACACACACACACACACACACACACACACACACACACACACACACACACTATTCCCCTTAATCCACCCACACAAGCCAAACCTTGACTTTTCTCCCTCTAAACAGCCACATCCATCATAGTGGAACATTAAAATCCCCTTTAAGCATTTTACTACCACAATACAATTCATCACATGGACATCGAGAAATATTCAGAACAAAACACTCTTTCACAAAGATTCATTGTCTGCTTCTCTCGTAAGTTTGTTGCAAGTTCACAGTGTAATTTGATTTTTTTATTTTCTTGAAAGAGGAAACATTGTGTGGGAGCGGTACTGTGAAACCACTTCTGGTCTTAAATACTATCACAACTGCACCATACAAGCGCTTCATCTTTAATTTGAGCCAGCATAATGAGCAAACTGACATTCACTCAGAGCAAACATGTAGCATGGTTGATCTGCCCTGGAAAGAACTCCCTCAGGAAATCGGCTTTCTTATTGGGCCTGGGAAAATGTTACTTGAGCTAACTTTCAGCTGGACGGTAACAGCAGTGCAGGTTTAAACTAAAGGACACACACACACACACACACACACACACACACACACACACACACACACACACACACACACACACACACACACACACACACACACACACACACACACACACACTCTGAGGTACCTGCTGTGTGGCAGTGTAGTTGGCGGGGTTGGACACTGAGTTGTTGGTGGCGTAGAGGCCTGAGGAAGGGGTGAAACTGGAACCTTGGAACAAAAAGAAGAGGATGTAATTAGACAGCGAGAACTCTTAAACCGTGTGCAAAGTCACAGCATTGGAAGGTAAGATTGTTTTATAGCAATAATATATAAAATACTAAGGATATTCCCTTTGTTTTTCAACAGGAAAATAATGCAAATTGAAGTGGGAGTGACAAGAGAGGCATTAAAAGCTCAAGTGTCTGATAGTGTATGTTTCCAACTGACCTGGCATCTGATAGGGTGAGTATGCCGTCTGTCCAGGCTGAGGTGTGGTGAAGCCGGGGCTGTAGCTGAGGCCTGTCTGCAGAGGAGACTGACTCTGAGCCAAGCCGCTCTCTGTCTTAATGCCCGGCAGCATCACACCGAGGTCTGTGACAAGAACAACAAGAATATGACAGTGTTTGCATACAGAATGCAGAATCTGAAAAAAATTTACTGGTAAAACTGGAAGATTAAAAGAATAGATTTTCTTGAAAGGTCATCAACAATGTTTAAATAATGCCTAGGTCCTTCTGTCTTTACTTGCATTGAGGTCCATTTATGCCACTTAATTTGTCATGCTTGGAAGGGGTATTTTTTTATTAATATACTATAACTATAACAATAGGTTGAATCTGTCCATTTATAATCCGACAGAAAACACTCAACAACGTTCTCCGTAAAAATATCCCACTCAGTTTCACTCTGAGTACATTACAAATCTGTTTTTCTTTTTACACTGGACCTGCAGTTCCTTTTCAGAAAATATTTGTGCAGTAACACTTCTTCTACTTCACTTGGACACTTTTTGCACAGTGGATTAAAAAATACATGTGCTACTGATATGCGTTTGTTAGTGCAGGTACTGTGTGTCACTGTGTGTCTTTGTGAAGGTGTGTTTATTGATACCATAGGAGGACAGTCCGTATGCCTGTCCTGTCGGGGCGTAAGCAGTGTAGACGGTCGACTGCTGCATGCTGCTGAACTGGGGTTGACCGGCGTACGTGGGCATGGGTGGGGCTGCTGGTGTGGAGAGAATGTGAGGATAGGGCCTGCGAGAGGAGAGGGATGAAAGGTGAGGTAGCTACAAGACAGAATAAGACAGTAAAGATAAAGTATAGGAGACGGCATGTTGAGGTTGATTCTTAGAAAGCAGCTTCTGTTGTGTAAAAAGCCAGACTTACTTTGAGGGGTAGAGCGGAGGGGAGTACTGGTGGGCTGAACGAGGGCTGTAACCGCTGCTGGTGATTACTAAAAACAGCACAATAATCAAAAACAACAAGGTCATGGATGGTGTCAACTCAAATCTTCTGTTTCCTTTCACATTTAACAAAACCACCCCTGAACAGCACAGTTCAAGGCCTCAGGCTTGTTTGAGTTGAAACGCTGTTCAAGTAAACATCATTTGAAACGTTTTCAATGGAGAGGAGCCAAGCTCTTCCCTTTTAGAGAGCACTATAGTCCATCAAACCCTTGCAGCGGGCCTCATAGTGAAACACAATGTCTGTTTGTGGTCATTGGGATGTCAGCGCTCCATACTGACCAACACCCCGCTGCTTCTGAACCCTCCCTGTGTGTTGCTTAACGGTTTTGTGTCTCAGTGGGTATGTGTTATGCAGCGTGAGGGAGCATGAGGTCGTGTGTGAGTCTAAAAAAAAAGGACAAGTGTAAAAACGTCTCTCGCTCTCTCTGATCGCTCTGCCACCCTTTGATGACGCAATCCAAGGACAGGCAATACCTCATGGGATTAAAGCTTTCAGCAGGCCTACCGCTGAGCTGAAATGGATGATGGTGTTTGTGTGTTCGTCGGAAGAAAAAAGACTGATATAGAGCCGACATGTGAATTTGTTTTTTCCTCTTGATGAGGAGATAGTACATGGGTCCTTTTCTGTTGGGCAGATGTGTGTGTTACCTGAGCCTGCGTACGTGTCCAGTGCTGTGTCGCCTGTCGTAGTGACTGTATCGCTGATGTTCATAGGCTCTGTTTTCACTTGAGAAAGACGGAGAAGATCGGTGTTAGGGGAGGTCAGTAATCAAGTACCATCACACACACACACACACACACACACACACACACACACACACACACACACACACGCACACACACACGCACACGCACACGCACACACACACGCACACACAGAAAACTACCATGCAGTTCAAGTATGGGAGCAAATGCTGTGTGCAGGGTTCCCACTAATAAATAGAACATTGTACAGCTTTTAAATGACTTGTACTAAGTCAAAACCCCACCGTGGCCTAAAAGTTTGGTTTCGTCACGATCAAATTAAAAAAATATAGTCATAGGTTGTTTTAACAAAATTCACTGATATTGCCTTACTTCCCCAGTAGAATTAATCAAATTCCCCAGCTTTTCATGAATGTCATAACTGGTAGGATCCCTGCAAATATGTAAAAACTCCACACACAAATCCAATGGGATCCAATGAGCAGGGAACACTGCACAGCAAAAGAAAATCACTGCAATTCTGGAACAAAAAACAACATCAGATCTCGAACCAGCCTTAACTATAGAAACCCATTCCTTAATACTGTATGCCCACTGGCCTTATATTCACACACATGCACCTCTGTACCATAGTCCTTGGAGCTCGGGGCGAGGGGCGGACTGCTGCAGCCCAACAGCCAATCAGCCGTGTTTAGAACTGTCATGTTTTCACCTAAAGGGGTGCAAGGTGGGAAGGTGGTAAGGACACGGCGCACTGAGAACCAGATGCCAGTCTCAGGTACTGTATATGGGACATGGTGTGGATTATTTCAAAAGTTGACATTTGTATTGTAAAACGTTTTTTTGTGTTGACATTTTGGGAAATATGCTAATTTGCTGTCTTGCCGAGAGTTACATGAGGACGTCAATTCCACTCTCATATCTGGACACTAAATATGGCGCTAGAGCCAGGAAATTGTTAGCTTAGCATAAATAAATGGATGCAGAGGGAAACAGCCTGGCTCCGAAATTTAAAACATCTGCCTACTAGCATCTCCGAGGCACCTCATCATCTTGAGATTGCCAGGCAACCAGCAGAGACTACAATGAGTCACTATGCCATGCCCGAGAAATATAATCCCACAACTTGTTGTTTCTACACTCTGGTTTTCATACAGATTTAACAATCAAAATACAGATGTTAGGGAGCTTAGCGGCGCTGGTAGGCTGGTTTTGTTACCTTCGGACAGGGCCATGCTAGCGGCTTCCCTCTGTTTTGCGTCTTTATGCTAATCTAAGCTAACCATCTCCTAGTTCTATCTTCACATTTAAACCTGCAATAACAGATTTTTTTTACCACTTTGGGGCAGCAGAAACAATCTGTAAACACAACTTTAACATGTTGTTACCTTATAGAGTTAAGTATGTTTCTGGCCACCTTACAAAGTTCCAATGTCGCTCTCCTTTAAACCATTTACCTCTGGTCTCACTTAAACTCCCAAAGGAAATATCCGGCTTGCAAGATGTAAAATGACCCACTATGTTCACAAGCTAGGTGCTGACTCTGTCTGCCTGCTGTTTGGCGCTGAGCATGTAGCATACAGTGTTTTTTTGGAGGTATTGCACCGAAAACAGTTGCCCGGAAACTACGCTTATGAGAGTGAAGCAAAACAGTTGTGAGCTGAAAGACGCTATAACATGTTGTATAAGTGAGGGGAACTGCAACGTTGGATGCTAATTATCTGTGGGCTAATTCCTCCTTTGACACACAAGTCATGTGATTCGTCCTAAATATAAACATATTGATAATAGCCACTAATAGTGACTCTCGACACGGCAATAAAGCATATTTCCCAAACTATTTTCAAAAGAAAAGTACACCTGTTAACCACCTTAACATCCTCCATGCTGTTTTATTAGCTTACTTTTCTTGTTTCTCTCTGAACAGGATTTAAACTCATCATCAGTGACCATCTGAGAACTCCATTTAATTCAACTTCATTAATCCCCTCGGGGAGCAATGCAACCCATCGGACAAGCCCTAATGAAGACAAATGAGTTGCTATGGAGATGGCCCACGGGCCCAAGCTCTGGCTGATGTCAGGTGAGGGGAATGTTGGGTATGTAGTTTGTTTTGGCTGTGAGCGTGTAGTCCCGGCTTTGTCTGCTTAAACCATTAACTGTGATCTCATCAGAAATGATTTAACTTGCTCTAATATGGTCTGAATGCACTGTTGAGTCCACTCCGAGCACGACTATTCCTGTGACTGTGTGTGTGTGTGTGTGTGTGTGTGTGTGTGTGTGTGTGTGTGTGTGTGTGTGTTGACACATCAAGTTGACTAAAATGCAGTATCTCACTTTTTCCATTACATTAGTTTCCATTGCCTGTTAAAACAGCAATAGATCAAAGGATCGCCCGCAACAAAAGCACTTAGATCCAGTGCTATTACATCAAACTGCCTTGTCAAAAAAATATTGCTGAAAGAGGCACCGAGAGATGAGGAGATCAAGGATGACAGTAAAAAAAGATGAGAGGAGAGAAACAGACAGACACAGGGGGAAAAAAAGAGCAAAGACAGAGAAGAGAGCGTTGACTGGTGTTGACATCTAAGAGAGCTGTGATGCTTTAATGCTCTTGTAGAGTTTCCAGCGGGATTTTCAGCTTGAACACACACACACACACACGCGCACACACTCACACGTACACACACTCACACACGCACTCACACATCATAGGCGACACACACGTTTTGTTAAGCGGTGAGCAGAGAAGAGCAGAAGTGCTTCACCGTGTGTTTACACACATTCTCCAGTGGTTTACTCAAGTCCTAGAGCCAGCGCGGTGTGTGGGTGTGTGTGTCTGCGATTGCATGTGCACGTCTCCGTCCGTCTCTATAAATTCCATAACAAAGTACTTATCTCTTCATGTTGAAAATCTTTCTGAATGATGATGCATTCATTACATTATTACACTCATCAGTTGATTTTGCAATGTGAACCTGAATCTCTGCCGGAGCTCGATATCATCAACACTTCTACATCTCTCCCAGAAAAAAGAAACAATGAACATCAAATACATTACAGGTGCTTAAACTTAATATATTTCCTCATATAGATTCAGAAAAGAGAAATCCATTACTTCTATTATGACATGTCGCTGTGTAGACTGAAACATCAGGTTTTCACAGTGACATATTGGTCTAAATAGCACTTAATAGTGAAAATCACAATTTTAGTGACTCATGTTTGGAGAGTAAAAATGAAGCTACAGCTCAGCTGGAAACAGCTAACCAGCCTCGGTCCAGGAGTAACACAATTCTCCGACCAGCACCTTTACATGTTACCTCTTTGTTTAATCCGTACAAAAGAAAAGTGTAAACACAGTGTTATTTAGACCTTTTGCACATATCCAGCTTCCAACGACTGGTCATTCATTACTGCAGTAACACACATATCCTGCCCTCTCACCTCCTGTTCCATTGGTGGTGATGGAGGGGCTGCCAAGGTTGTTCTTGTCCAGCTTGGAGCCCGTTGAATCTCCACCTCCCACACGGTTATGAGGACTGGCTAGGTCCTGCATTTCCATAGACCTACGGGGGAGGGAGGGAAGAGAAGGAAGAGGAGGAAGAGGATGAGGAGGGCGGACAAAGATGAGCTGCGATTTTTGAATGAATAACAGATCAACAGCAATATGCTCTCACAGCTGGGAATCTCCCACCTCTATATATTACGTTGCGATCTCACTGAACACATTCAATGACATACTGCAAATCCACACAGGAAACACACACACACACACACACACACACACACACACACACACACACACACACACACACACACACACACACACACACACACACACACACACAGTCATAAACTCCATGCTTCTCCGTACCAGTTAGCTTACATGAGCATGTGTTCAGAGGCGCTAGACATTGTCTGCGGGCCTGCTGGCTCTTTTATGGAGTGTGTGTGTGTGTGTATGTGTGTGTGCACTTCTGGGCTCCAATACAAACCCACAGCCTGCCAGCATGCTTTAGTTTTACAATGTGTTCCACATGCATGACTGGAACCAGCACACAAGGTGGTAATGGTAAAGTGAGAGTGTGTGTGGAGTAAGAGGAAGTAAATAAGAGACATGAAGAGAAAAAAGATGCACATTCATAGTAGAAATCTGTTTTTCATATATCGGTGTTTATTGTTAATTTGGAT